>OX451398.1:6156285-6756285 GCA_949629135.1 Eremobia ochroleuca
TAATTGCTACTTCTTAATTGAGGAAAAAAAGTACATTGTTGGTTTTAGGTGCATTTGAAATAAAATTCAGTCGTTGGATTTCTTTTATTATAATTTTTATTAAATCAGATTTACGAAGTTTTATAACAAATGTTCAAACTGTTTTCCTTCAGCTGCAATGCAAGTTCTACATCTCTTTAAAAATGATCGCGTAATAAGACGGGCGTATCTTCTTGAGTTGATGTATTCAGCGGCTTCTGCAATTCTTTGGCGCAGCTCGTCTAAATCTTGAATTGGTTTAGAGTACACTTTATCCTTTATCGTACCCCAGTAAAAAAAATCTATGGGGTTTAAATCGGGTGAACGGGCAGGCCATGAAATTGTACCACCCCGCCCAATCCACCTATCGGGGTATTCTCGATTGAGAAACTCTCGTACAGTGAGAGCATAATGCGCTGGGCAGCCATCTTGTTGATACCACATGCTGCCGTAAATGTTCAGTGGCACTTCTTCCAATAATTCTGGTAATTGGTTCTGTAAGAAGTTCAAATAACCCTGGGCATTTAAATTCTCCGGCAGCTCGATTGGACCAATAACTTTACCATTCAAAATTCCCGTCCACATATTTACTTTAAACTGGTACTGAGATCTATCTTCCCGCATCAAATTTGGATTTTCCACGTGCCATTCGTGCAAATTGTGGAGGTTCATGTAACCGTCCTTTTTAAATGTTGATTCATCGGACCATAGAATTTTTTCAAAGAATCGCGGGTCCTCTCGGTGCCTCTGCAACATCGTTCGACAAAATCGTACTCTCTCTGGGTAGTCTCGGGGTAGCAGACTTTGTACTCGTCGTACATGGTATGGGTGAAACTCGTTCTTTTTTAAAATACGATGTGCAGTACTTTTGGGGACTCCTATGCTCTGTTCAATTCCACGTACTGAGATACTTCTGTCTTCTTCAACTGCTTGCAAGACTTCGGCTTCGTAGGGCATAACGGGTCTTCCCTCGCTAACCATTTGGCTAGGAAATCGACCCTCTGATAATGACCGATGCACATTAATAAATACTCGATGATCGGGATGACGCTCAGCATTCGGGTATCTCTCACGATACACTCTTGCTGCGGCATTGGCGTTGCATAAGCATTCTCCATAAATGAGATGCATGTTGGCGTATTCCTGTGCGGTGTATCGAGATGGCATGATAAAACACTACACAAACACGGGGTTGCGATTAAAACAAGTCCGGGGTTGTCAGAAACGGTGCAGATAAATCCAAATTACAATGCAAATCAAGTCCAATAAACAAAGCCACAGTTGTAAGTACGAAGTCAATACGAATACAAAAAGATGTGCAGTCAACGAAAGAGCGTAACGTACTGCAGTATTGCACAATTTGCCGACGCATCCCTGTTTAGCCAGAGTAGCGTCTCTATCTGTTTCACTCACACATATGAAATGATGTGTCAATCCGTCTCCCTCTTAGTTAGATAAAAGTAGCGTCACTATCTATCTCGCTCCCACTTGTCAAAGTAGCGTCACCTCACATTAGCTAAAATGAATCTTGCTCGCTCACACTAGTCAAAATAACGTCACTCTTCGTCTCAATCGAACTTTTATGAAATACGGCTTCATAAAAAAAAAATGTTTTTTCTCAATTAAGAAGTAGCAATTAGTATGTGTTATACCATTTTGGAATCCTGACTAAACGCGCCATCTTTTAAAGTTACTTGCCAAAATAGTGTAGTAGATTTTTTTTTCAGTACAGTCGGTTAAAGTTGGGTGATGTCATTATTTTGAATTCAATATTGGGCAAAAATCTAACATTTAATTTAAAACTGAGGCAGTTACGTTTTAACTTTTAACTGTAATTTACAGAAGGGTTATTCATGGTTAGATCACAGAGAAAAAAACTACCGAAATGTTAATAATGTAGTCACAGGACTTGAAAAATCATCACAGGGTGTCACTTTTTGAGATTTATTTTTGAATGCTTATAATTCGAAAAGTACATGACCAAGATTTTTTTTTATATTTTTCTAATAGCTGTCACGACTTGGCCTATTGCCCGTTTTCGGCTTGACGTTGATTTCTGGGACACGTTGTATGTATGTGGTTTCCATACTGTATATAGATTTGCATTGTTTGAAACATTACAAAATATACGCTGGTAGGTACCCATTTAATGACTTTGTAATCGTAATATTCTAAAACTAGCTTAAGGCCGCGACTTCGTCCGCGTGAAATTTCTTGTTCCCTCGAACGCATCGCCTTCCCGCGCTATTACTTTGTTTTCACTTAGCGTTAATTTTGAGGGTCCCAGTGTGATGCTAAGTAGCCTATAAATGCTTCCTCAAAAATTTGCCTATCAAATGAAAAAAAAAATGAATCCGACTGGCTGTTCCAGAGATTAACGCGTTCAAACAAACAAAAAACAAATAAACTCCTCAGCTTTATTATCAGTAGTATAGATGATGATCAAGTATGAGGAGGGGCCCGTGGCTAAATAATAACAGCCGCACAGGTCGATCGATCAGGTTAAGCTACGCTTGCCGCGGTTGGCATGTGGATGGGTGACCATCATTACATACCGAGACCCCTCCGTGCCTCAGAAAGCACGTTAAGCCGTTGGTCCCGGCTGTCATTCCTGACTACCCGTAACGACTGTCAAAGATCTATCTTTGACAGTCGTTACGGGTAGTCAGAAGCCCGAAAGTATGACAACCAGTCTTACCTAGGGGTATCGTATTACACAGTAACTGGGTTGTGAAGGTCAGATAGGCAGTCGCTCCATGTAAAATAGTGGTATTCAGCTGCATCCGGTTAGACTGGAAGCCGACCCCGACATAGTTGGGAAAAGTAGCAAGTATATTACTCGTATTAATACATATGTATTGTGTGATTTGAGTCCAGATTAGTATGAAATCTGTCAGATTTGAATGGAGAATCATGCTTCACATTTCTATTTATATCGAAATGCATGTTCGCAGAATTCTTACTATAAAATTAATTGAAACAAAACAAAAGTAAACTGACCTACAAATTATGCGAAGCTTTAGATCGTCGACACGGTTCGTTCAATATTTAAATACGTTCCATCAACGTCAGTGAACTCGTGTGCGCCCGCCTTTACCCGCTTTTACCTTACTGCACTATCTAGATTCACATATCTGAGCAACTCGAACCGCGAATGTGTGGTTGTTGTTGTAGTCGGTTGGCGCAACCGGTGGTCGACGGACGTGATCTTGCTTCGGCTAATTGTTTTTTTTTTTTCTAAGTGTTTAAGTGTGAGTGTACAGTGTTAACGGTACTAGCGGAGTCAGTTTGCAGGTAAGACCGCTTGACCCTTTATCGGATATTGCTCTTTGTTGTGATTTGAATGGTAGAACGATTTGTGCCGTTTGAATACCAGTTTTCGTAGATTGCCTATTGTTTTCGCGCTCTGGGATTTAACAATGCTTAGGCTAAGCCGCGCTTTCGTGGGTAACGTACCCACTGTTCTTCTAAACAAAAGGAAAAAGTAATAGTTTTTACTGGTGACACGCTTTTTTTTAAAACATCGAAACGAAAATCGAATTTTCGCAAACATTGTTTTCTAATTTTAATACGAAGTTACCTACTTATTTTTTTTATTTAAAATTTCGTTCCAAATTCAAGCTGCCAGTTATGAGCGAATAAACTGATTGAAATTTTAAATGATTGTTCGTAGTCCCAACTGACAGTTAATAAAATTATGACGGTTGTCCACGAGAGGCCTAACGACCAGTCTGTTGGTGTTTGAGGCTAACGTGATGTTTCTACTGGCTAATTCATTGTTATAGGCACATAGTTTTGGTATCAAAGTCATAACATACTAAATTAATACGGTCTCTCGAAAACGAAATGAGTGAAACATAAAAAAAAAATTAAGTATTCCCGGAAATATTAAACTGTGGGAAATGTATAACAAGTAAGGGAAGTAGATGAGTGTGTAACGACTTTTCTTCAGAGACAATTTGCTTAAAAGGAACTACCTATGCGATGTCTACTTATATGAATATTTATGCTATAGTATACTGGTACCCCAGTACACTATCTTTGGCGGGTACACTGTAATAACCCTAAATAAAAAGAAAAGGTTGACTGCAGCTGTCATTAACATGTTGCTATGAAAGGTCCGCTGGGGCCGATGCTTGCCAGGGTCGCGGGTTGTTCGAAAGAGTTACCGTGGCCCTTGGCACAGGCAACTGAAGGAACACGGGTGGGTTTTAGTCAGTAAAAGTCTGACACGCCCTCCCGCTCCGCCCAGAGCGGGAGAAGTTATTTGATAATTTCCCACCCAAAAAAAAAAGGACCATGCACACGCTATATAGCTAATAGAAATGGGCAGGAATCTACAAAGAACATAATTCGATAAAACTCTTGATTAATTATTAAAAAAAATACCTAATGAACTGATGCCTTACTCCATCCAAAAAAAAAATTTTAAGCGTAGACGATAGTATGAAAAAACCACATAATGCCTTTTCTGACGAAAACAATAATACAAACTTTACCTAATAAGTAATAATGAAGTTTTCAATGTTGGAGACGTCTGCCGCCCACCTTACACAAACAACAACAACAACACAACAACAACCAACCACAACAGCAACATACCAACCTACATTTAGGGCGAATTTCACCGACGAAACTGAACGCGTTCACTGTTCATCTAAACTACGTTAAAGAGCTGTCAGTGTCAAAATTAGTGTTTGACACAGACAGCTCTTGAACGCGATTTAGAATTGCGGATCGCGGTCAGTTTCGTGAAATCCGCTCTTACGGCAAAACTACTTCAATTCGCAAAAGCACTCATTATTTTAGCAGCAACCGAATCACGTTCGACTTGCCCGAACGTTACGGATGCCGAGCAAAAACGGTGCAGATCGCAATCCGACGACAAAAAAGAGGACGTTAACCCGTAATGTCATCCTGGCGTGAACGAGCGTGACTTATTATTGAGAGCAACGTGGAGTTGAAAATTGTGTTAAGATTAACTCCTGGAATACTAAAAGATCTTAGGGCATGTTTCACGATGTCCGAATAAACACTTCTCACCGCAACAATTAAAAAATAGAACAGCCGGTCGATTCTGTTAGAATCTCACCGTGAGAAGATAGGTGAAGTGAGCTGTCATTCCATGGGATGCTAGAGATTGACGCTAATGACTGCTCATTTTGAGCTCACTTCAGCCGAGTTATCACGTTGAGCTTTTTACACCATAGCACTACAGCAGTGCTATTCTGTAAAAATCTCACCGTGAGAACTTAGGCGAATTGAGCGGGAAGTGAGCGTCATTAGGGATTAACATTATTGACACTGGTCACTTCAAGCTCACTTCACTTATGATTTAACGGCGAGATTTTTACAGAATCGACCGGCTGAAGTCCAGTTCCCGTAATTAAAAACGTTAAAAATCTAATCGCAATCTCATCTTAGCGACAATTAATGTTAAAGACTTGTCAAAAATGTAGGGATTTTACAGATATTTTTGACAGATTGAGACTGAAATCAGACTGTGAAGTGAACGTTCTTAAAATTACGACAATTGCCCCTCAGAATTTGTTATGTATATGTAAACTTAAACAGCAGGGTAAGTGCGTAACACACTATCAGTAGCAATGGGTTTCATTTAGACAGTTCAATAACATTCATTGCGATATTTACATTGTTGAGCAAACAAATTTTTCGAACATATGGAGCAATGAATTAGCAATATGCTTCAAAATGATTCAAATTGAGAGTAATAGTGTGTTACGCAATTGGGGTGCTGGCCTGTGCTGAAACGCGCTTAGAATTAGAATTCAAGAAGTCAAAATTATTCATCATCTGCCTAGCCTTTTCCCAACTATGTTGGGGTCGGCTTCCAGTCTAACCGGATGCAGCTGAATACCAGTATTTTACATGGAGCGACTGCCTATCTGACCTCCACAACCCAGTTACTGGGTAATACGATACCCCTTGGTAAGACTGGTTGTCAGACTTTCGGGCTTCTGACTCTACCCGTAACGACTGTCAAAGATCTACGAATGACAGCCGGGACCAACGGCTTAACGTGCTTTCCGAGGCACGGAGGGGTCTCGGTATGTAAAGATGGTCACCCATCCACAGACCAACCGCTGTAAGCGTAGCTTAACCTGGTCGATCGACCTGTGCGGCTGTTATTATTTAGCCACGGGCCCCTCAAAGAAGTCATCTAATAATTTTGTCAAGAAGTCAATTAATAATTTTGACTTCTTGACAAGAAGTCAAAATTATTAATTCACAATAATTATTCTCATCCAATTTTTTAATGTAAGTAGGCCCTATTTGTGGCTAAATAATAACAACTGCACGGGTCGATCGAAGATTCGAAGGTTAAGCTACGACCATCCAAAATACAACGTGTAACATTAAATGCGCAAAACCTCAGACACCCCAACTGATTTTTAATTCAATTGACCTATTTCAGAGAGAAAATAAGTCATTAAAAAAATTGTAAAGGTTTTATGTGCTGTTTTAGTTTTACTGGCCATTCTGATCGTTTCTTGCGTCTGCGACGACGCTTTATCGAGGGAGGAGTCGGCACCGCGCCGCTGCCCCGCGCTGAAATTGGCTTGCTTGACCTATTAATAAATAGACACGGCAACGTTTTTCATGAAGACTTTTTTGAAAAATGTGACCTATATTGAAAAGTGGTTCAATTAATTCTGCTCATTATTCTGACTAAACTATTTTCAGGTTTTGCGCATTTAACGTTACACGTTGTATATCGAGACGAGGGGGGGGACGTTCCTCGGAAAGTACGGTAAACCATTTGTCCGGGATGTCATTTGTACATCTTTGATAGTCGTTTCGAGTAGTCAGAAGCACGAAAGTCTGACAAACACTATGGGGTATCGTCTTACCCTGTAATTGGGTTGTGAAGGTCACACAGATTTAGGCCTTATAATCCTCGGTTAGAGCAATAAGGATATTACGAATGAAAGATTGTTTCAGTTGAAATAGACACACAATTGGCGTTACATATTCGTGATTCACTGTTCAGATTTGATTTTGATTAAGCACATTTGCGCATGAAGACTGGAATGGAAGGAATTGTAAAGAAAGACGCAGAAATCAACCAATGAAATGTTTATTCAGGATGTCAAAGCAAAGCATGGCCAGGATGCGACAATAGCGAAGACGCATGTACGTTTTCAATAAACTATGTGTCAGCTGGTGTTACCTCACCTAAAGATGGAAAATTGAATGAAGATCATCATCATCATCTGCCGAGCCTTTTTCCCAACTATGTTGGGGTCGGCTTCCAATCTAACCGGATGCAGCTGAATACCAGTATTTTACATGGAGCGACTGCCTATCTGACCTCCACAACCCAGTTACTGGGTAATACGATACCCCTAGGTAAGACTGGTTGTCAGACTTTCGGGCTTCTGACTACCCGTAACGACTGTCAAAGATCTACGAATGACAGCCGGGACCAACGGCTTAACGTGCTTTCCGAATTTCTATCTATAGTGGAATTAGACCTAGTATGGCCGACGGTAACGTCAGAAAGAGAGAAAGAAAATACATTTATTTAGCACAGACTAAAAAGCAAACAATATAATACAGGAATACACTGTTACAGTTATTTTGAATGATACGGATCATTTCATAAGAATAAGAGTATATTTATTTCTTGTAAAACATGGTACATTAAGGTCTTGTACATAAAGCTCTTATAGATCGAAAAAAGCTCTTATAAATCTTACATGTGCCGCCAAGGACTGGCATATAAATATTTAAGCAAGTTAAATGTAACAAATAATATATAAGACATTAATTTGTTAAAATTAAAATTATAACATTTCTAATAGCATTGGGTTTTCGTATCTAATTGAACTCTTAGGATTAATAGATATATAAAGTAATATAATTAAATCTCAGTATCTTATCTTATATTTATGTGCTACTTTTTTTATCAAAAAATTCTTTTACACTATAAAAACCATTACCAATAAGAATATTGTTGAACATTTTATTTATTTATATATACTTTATTGTACACTACAAAAATACACAACACAAAAAAACACATCAAACACTACAAAATATACAATGGGCGGCCTTATCGCTTTCCGCGATCTCTTCCAGACAACCTTGGAAAGGTGATTTTCCTGGACATAAAACGGGGCTGCCGTTGGTGCTGTGGTGGTGTTAGTGTTGGTGGTGATTTCGGAACAGTGACGAGTAGGGCCTAACCCGATCGAAGCACTTGCTAGACAGATTACCTACTGACAAAGGATACTTGTAAGCCTTGTACTCCTTGTAGCCGGTTATCCGGTACAGATTTCTGAAAGAAAGAAACGGTTAAGTACAATATTTTATCTGTTTCTCCAAGTGTGACCTATTTTAGCCGCGCCGTTCGGTACCGATTTGTTTTACCCGTGTCATTATGCACCCTAGGGCTAGAATTGAATTTTGTATTACTGCCAATTCTACTAGTATATGTCCAATATCGTTCAATCTAACAATCAATTACACAGACACAGAAAAACTTCTAGAAATGTTGTCATGATGATGATTTATTCCCTCGTAAGTGTCTACTTTTGTATGTTAACATAAGCTAGTTTTAAGTATTAATGTAACAATATGCTTTTTCCTCATAGTTGTTAAAATATTATATTTATTTATCAGTTGTACTTAAAATTTTAATGTCCCAATGTAATTGAAATGTAAAGCGATGGCCTGAAACACAGGTTTGAATAAACCTAGATCGGGCGGGTCGCTACTTAACATTCTAATTCCGATCCATCATTACTGTTGGCTACATGTACACTTTTTGTAAACGTTTTTATTTAATTAAATTTATTATTTATTTTATCGTGTCTAAAAATATCATAGGTCTATTACTAAGGAAATGAACAACAACTGCTCACGATTTTAGTTTTTTTTTATTATTTTGTACAGCTCATATTATTTTCGTGACTAAAGTTAATTGAATGTTATTGCGAAACATGAACTTACCATTTTTTTTGTGAGAAAGTGACGGATTCATTTCTTTTAACCATTTGGAATTTCAGAAACCTAACTTTTTCACAAAAAAAAGCTGACTATTAGTGAATAGTGCGCGGGAGAGAAATCGATAGATTTTGTTATTCAATATTCAATGATTGACATTTAATAGAAAAGCAACTAAATGTGTCACTGCTATTTCCGTGATCGTCAACGTTTTATTTCCTTTTGAAAAGATTATGTATACAACGTGTAACGTTAAATGCGCAAAACCTGAAAATAGTTTGATCAGAATAACGAGCAGAATTCATTGAACCACTTTTTATTACCTATAGGTCACATTTTTCAAAAAATCTTCATTAAAAACGTTGCCGTGTCTATTTATTAATAGGTTAAGCTAGCCAATGTCAGCGCGGCGCAGCGGCCCGGTGACGACTCCTTCCTCGGTAAAGCGTCGTCGCAGACGCAAGAAACGATCAGAATGGCCAGTAAAAGTAAAACATCACATAAAACCTTTACCATTTTTTAAATGACTTATTTTCTCTCTGAAATAGGTCAATTGAATTAAAAATCAGCTGGGGTGTCTGCGGTTTTGCGCATTTAACGTTACACGTTGTATAACTAAAAATAAACAAGGTACTAACGTTTTTGGGAACGTAATACATTAAAAACAATACAAGAATGATTGAAATAGGCAAAGCTTTACTAGATGCCGTACCGCACCCTAATTGCGTAACACACTATCAGTCTCCATTTATCCAGTAATCCATTGTCTGTAGTTATCCATAAGGTTACAGTATTTGCACCGCTTGAGGGTCTCAGCAGCCGCTGCAGCGGCGGCACAGCGGCAGCACAGCCACAGGTACTGGGGTTAGACAAGACTAAACTAAAAAAAAAAAAAATCTTTTGTCCTTTTCATAATGACATAGAAAGAAAAAGATGCACTAAACTTAAATTTAGTTTAGTTTGTTCACAAGGGAATCGGCACCATTACTAAGGTTTTCCTTAAAGACAAACAGGTTCTTAAACTTGAGGCAGAAACTACAATTTAAATAATACAATATTATCGAACAAAATCCGGTTATCAGAAAAATAGTATGACTAGACAAAAAAAAAAAAAAAAACAACTCAGTTGCTCTTGTGCATAATTGAAAAGGCTAGCAGTAAATTCCTAAATATTAAATAATATACGACTAGTTTTGTAGAATACGTTAATAATTGAATATTCATTGTTTCCTGGATTCAGATATTTGCTCTAATCAAGTAGTATTTGAAAGCAAATGGCAAACCGTCATAGGAAGTCATTAGGTATCATCAATACAATTTATTTGTGGTCGGCGCACCAATCTTTGTCTTTCACATTTCTGTCGTCTTCATCTCGGTTTTAAATAGAATAGAATACTCTTTATTACGTACACTATATAAATTACCGACACCCCCTGACCCCGTTTTTTAGCCATATCATGTTTCATCAAGTTCATTATTATTTATGATTATAATATATTATTTATGATATAAGAAAATTCTTTAAAAAAAGATGGGACGTTCCTATATGAATAATCATCAAGACCCTTGACTTTTGATTAGCATTTGCGACGGGAAACAGTTTCTTGTCCTTTTACATTTTGGTTATTTTTTGTATAAAGAGGTACATGACACTTGACTTTATCAATTAAATTCAATTTATAAGAATTGTATTAATTTATATTAAATGATATTTTATGTTTTTTTTTAAATTTTATCATTGTTACCTATAATGTGTTTGTTAAAATTAGTGTTCACCTGAATTGTTTTTCAAGAAACCAATTTCAAAACCCACCCAAAACTAGAACGGCTTAACGTGCTTTTCGAGGCACCATCCATCCATGAACTTACCGCGGCAAGCGTACCTATTTAGCCACGAGCCCCTTCATAACATTCAAGTATGCATGTCAACGTAATGTGTTCCTTAGTTTTGCTCTGGTCGTAAAAGTGAACTATTGTTTTTATTGGGGCCGAGGTAAACGCGATCGTAAGTAATATACATAGGACTCCTTAATTGCTCACTTACTGAGCCTTAGCTTAATAGCGTTTATTATACCGATATATACAATTAGATTGGGATTTAAGTTCATCGTATAAATAAATAAATCGATATCAAAAGTCATTCAAACTATCGTGAGAATCAGCACTTTTTGAACGTCCAAATTACATATGACAGTCCTCCAAAACACCCGCCCTTCACCACTTCCTAGTGCTTGAGCGTGGATGATGAAGTGGCGCAACAAACTCCCCAGCAGCACAGCGGTGCTAATAGACAGCTGTCTCTTCAGTTAGTTATTTTGTTCATTTAGTGTGCATACACACGAGCGACACGAGTCGACGACAGAAGACACTGCAACCGTCGACACTTGTCGGCTATAGCCGTCACCGTTGGCGACAGCCAGTGGTCTCGAACCTACCGATTTTTCGGTAGATTTTTTCGGTGGATTGAATATTGTATTTGTTTGTCGGTAGATTTTTTCGGTTGATTGAATATATTATTTTTTTGTCAAATACCTACCGATTTTGGGTTCAAATATACCGATTCTAGCTGGCAACTATACCGATCTCGCTCTACGACGTTCGAGACCACTGGCGACAGCCGTTGACGCGTTGGTGCACGAGACGGGTACACGGAGGACACGAGAGACATGTTGTCGCGTCACTCGTGTCACATTTAGTTATAAACTATCATAATAAGGAAAAATCCATTCTTAGTAAAATTTGTAAGTTTGAAAAGACTCAACCACGCATAAACGGCAGAACGGATTTAGATGAAAATTGAGACATAGGTAGAATATGATTTAGATGAAAATTGAGACACAGATAGACACAGATATTCTTAATAAGTTTCATTTAGGAACTGGCAGAACTTACAACAGATACTGAAAAACAGACTTTATACATTTCTTAGTACGACTGATTATTACCTACCACTGGTTGTTGTTGTCAGTCATGGAAGTTGTATAAACTGGAAAATGAGGATTATTGGGTACTCAAAGTAAACAAATGTTTTAACCGATGTTTTTGATAAAATATACCACTGTGGTTTGTTTAGTGATAATGTTATCAGCACCGAACAGTCAAGAGCGAGTTTGTGACTGTGGGTGATATTCAACGGTTTGTGTAGAATTGGAATTGGAAGGATCAGTGGGAACTTTAGTGTCGTCCTTTGAAAAAACCAAAAAAAAAAAATTGCTCTTTACTTTAAATCAATTTTCGATTAGACCTTTTTTAACTTTCATAGGGTATACTAAACCTGACATGAATGAAACATTACATGCATTGGAAGTACTGTCAACATCACTAAGACTGATTCTCTAAATTTTACAACTCATCATTATCGCAATTTTTGTGGGGTCGGCGCAACATGTCTTTTACTTTCATACTTATCTATTAGTCACTCCTTCCTAGCTATTTTTCACACAATTCATCCATCGATTCTTTGGTCTTCCCCTACTGTTATACCATCCACATTCATACTCAAAAGTTTCCTCACGACCATCAAGCCCCACAACCCACAAGACAAGATACTTGCAATTGCTATATTTAGGTAGATCCTAGATATTGAGGTGACAAGTATGAGTTTTGCAATTCAGAATGTTGAATGCAAATCTTACCGAGTTACTTCCAATGTCTAAAAATAAATAATACAAAGATATCACAACAGTTAATGATCATGTGTACTTTTTGTCGAGTTCATTGTCATTTTGTTGTTAATTTTTTTCTAACCTGGTAACTAATAATCTCAATTATTTCTTGTAAGGTGACTTCCTCAATAGAAATAGAATAAGTCACAAGACAAAAATTAGAATCGAATCAACTATTGTTTGGTTTGGCTGATAATATAATTCGTCAATTTAATGGCATGAACTATTCTGCAAGCAATTTATTAAATACTTACAAAAAATCAAATGAATACCAATAAGACTGACCACCAGAACTGACTGACGAGAATTGTTTTGTCAACTGCTTTTTGCCAGCTGCAGCAAAAACTCAACGAAGAATAAACGTCAGTACGAAATCAATACAAAAAAGCCAGCATTGTCCGGTATCAAAAAACTCCAATACAATACTACGGTAACTTTCGAATGATAATTAAATTATTATAGATAACACACACGTACGGAAGCTATCGAATCGATTATATTGCTCGATGATGGCTCGATACGTGGCTCGAAATAGCGTGACTCCGCGCGGAACAAACGACCGTCTCGACGTCTTCCGACTCCAATTTTTTGCTAATTGCCCGTTACCAGGTAATAGAGAATGGGTCATTATGCTTTATCAATTATTCAATCATATTGTGACAGCTGACGGCTTTATTCTACACTCCTTTTTACGTAATATTTGTGTAAGGAAATTCTAACATATCCGGCCGAGAAAAGCAAAGCGATTTATTTTTCCGTGGCCGTAATTTACCGCTGCAACTTTGGATATTAGAGAAATAGTTCTTTATTCCTTCTTCTTCGTCATGGCACGACAGTAGGAATTAGATTTTTTGGCCTTAGCTTCACCATTTCCATGGTATCGTCGCTGGCAGCTCAGAGATCACTATGTCTGCATTTTTTGGGACACAGAGGGCGGGATGAAGATGTGGGACATAATATGTAGTTTGCGCTACAGCGCCACATCCCATCCCTTAAGTCTAAGTGAGTTCAATATCACGTAAGTTGTCTAAGTACATATAAAAGTAAATAATTTTCTGTTTATGCAAAATAGTAAGCCATTCTTTGTTTATCTTGTTTTCGTGTCTTTCTTGCTTGAATGGTTCAACTCGTGTCTCGTCTTTTTATAATAATAATAATAATAATAAAGAATTTATTTTGTACAGAATTGTGTCTTAAAAGTAAGTTGTACAACAGTGACAAAAATTTAAGGTCGAACGTCTGACTTCTAAACTAGGCAAAAAGCCTTCTAAGTATCTTAGAAGCCAATGCTCCCCGAAATTGCGGTGACATACAACTATTTACATATTACACGTGCAAGTACTTCTTATGTTAAGTAAAAGGAAAAAAAGGAAAAAAAAGACAATGTTATGTGCATAGAAGTAAATTATTAGTTTTGAGAAGACTTTCGGTTTCATCAAATGATAACTTTTGCAACCACTATACTATAATATATATAATTTGTATCGGTTAGGTATTTGATTTACTAGAATTATATTACTCTCCATTCAGTTGCTCAATACCACGAACAGATTGGGTTAGATCCTCAAAAGTTAAGTCTTCCGCGTCTATGTATCAGAACGTGACTTCTTAATTAAGAGTAGGTAATTGTGTCTCAGTTCATCTACCTAAAATTAGGGTGAGAAATTAGAGCGCGCCTTTACGACTTTTATTGTTTTGTCGAACAAATGTCAAGGTCTTAACTTTATTTGTTGCCATTTATTTTTGGCCATTTTGCACAAAATATCAAATAGAACAATATAACAATGACTTTACAACTGTCACGCTTTAGATTTTTCCTTTTTTGTACTCGTTACAGGAAACATGTAAAAAAATAACTATACTGTCGTACTAACATTTGGACCAAATGTGTCTGTTTGTTTTATTCTTTAGGAGATAAAATCATTGACTGAATTTTAAATGTTTGTTGCGTCACTTCTTCCCAGCGAAAGCCCTAGGAAGTGGTAAACGTTTTAGGTATTTTTTTGGGGGACAGTTCCATGTAATTTTTATCTTTTAAAAAGTGCTGATTCTCAGCCTGATTTCAATAAATGATATTTAATTTGATTTGAATTTATGCACTTCAATTCACGATAAAATTACCATAACAAATTCTTGTCACGAAATATTCTTTTCGCAATTAATTTCCATGATTCTCTATCGCGTGTAATTACTCGATTATTATTAATCGTATATCGTGTGAGGTGCGCGTGCGCCTCTTCTAGAAAGGAGAGAATTCACGGAAAAGTTTTCGTCGTGTGAGAGTTGACAGGAGGATAAATCTCTTTATCTTAAACATGCGAGATTATTATCTTGTAATGTAGACGTTATATGTCATGTCTTAGCAATTATGACGTTTAATTATTTTACGGCTCGTTGACTTTACAGTACAAAATGCTATGTAGATTAGAAGAATGTTATGTTGTTCTACTAACTGCGTCAACACGAAAACGTGGTTCTGATTTGATTGCACGACATTTTCGCTTCGCTTTATCATGATCTAGTGGCCAGCAAGGATCTATTTCCTCGGAACTCTTCATCTTATGCTTCTAGAGGGCTTTACTAAAAAGAAATGGATAGGTCCCCAAGATAAAGGCACCATCTAGTTTGGGGGTATAAGAAATTGAATGTCATCAACAGTTACAGAGTGTTACGCAATTACACTGCTGGACCCGTTACCTATGTAAATTAATTGATTTATGAATGTATCCTTTATTTGTCAAAATCTCAAATTTAAAGTAGGTATGTTCTCAAAATCTATAATCACCACTTGTTTTAAGTTGTTACGAGTACGATATTATCACTTATTTTTATATCTTTTTTGTCTGTCTCGATGCATGCACATATCTACGTCATAGATTTTCATTAATAATACTGGTCTTAACTTAATTACCATACTCGCTGACTTTTTAGTCGTTTCTTAAATAGCACGTGCTTTTATAAGAACCTACATGTGCTTTTTCTAAAAACACTTGAATAGGTAAGTAGTGTGTATATCGATCGTGTTAAGTATGTAAAAAATAGGTAAACATTCAAAGCCGTTGGTCCACCCCCATCGTCAACGGGACGTCAACGAGAAACGAGATTATTCGAACTGAACATGACGTCCCGGTGCCGGTGGCCGGTTGTCCACCACGACCGGACTCGGCGGTTCTTTAAGCTATGTTACACATAACAAAAGTCGGGCAAACCACGCCGCAGCGACGGTAGGTTGTGGTCAACATCAAACATGTTTTGTATTGCTGTCACATCGGCCAGTCACAATCTCAAGCAGAGTTCTAGCGGTCGTGCCTAACTACTCGAAAATTAGGAGGCCGGGATCAGCGCTCCGGTGATGGACGTGCGGTGGACACGCGGTCATAGTAAATGTATACAACGTGTAACGTTAAATGCGCAAAACCTGAAAATAGTTTGATCAGAATAACGAGCAGAATTAATTGAACCACTTTTTAATATAGGTCACATTTTTCAAAAAATCTTCATTAATAAAGTTGCCGTGTCTATTTATTTATAGGTCAAGCAAACCAATGTCAGCGCGGCGCAGCAGCCCGGTGACGACTCCTCCCTCGATAAAGCGTCGTCGCAGACGCAAGAAACGATCAGAATGGCCAGTAAAACTAAAACAGCACATAAAACCTTTACACGTTTTTTAATGACTTATTTTCTCTCTGAAATAGGTCAATTGAATTAAAAATCAATTGTGGTGTGTGAGGTTTTGCGCATTTAACGTTACACGTTGTATATCGCTACTTCGGCGCCTTCATCTTTTTCTCGTTGACGTCCCTTTAAACGTGGCGGTGGACAAACGGCCTTACTGGTTTACGTTATTTCTCTAATTAATTAAATACGGTTTTTTGTTAAGATAATACTTTTATCAGCAAGGTTTTGCCTCGCTAATCGATATGTTACGATTTGCAAAAGTAGATATCCAAGACTTTTTATTTACCTATCTACTTTAAAAAAACACTAGCTGTTTAATTCTTTTCCTTAAGATATTATCTGCAGTCATCGGCAAACCTGAGACTAGAGATGCCGATGCATTCCACCAGTTTCTATGACAAATCTTTTACTGTTCAAGCAGTACGGTTATGGAATGACTTGCCCGTGTCGGTAAGGCGTGCTCAATCTTTGTCCATTTTTAAAATTATGATAAAAAAGCACTTCCTCTCTCCTTAAACAGTACCATCATATTATTGTCTTTACTCCTGTTTCATGTCTATTATTATATGTATATATTTATTTAGATTAGTATAATATACTTTATGTATGTAATCATTGTATCGTGTAAATGGTACACCACAGACTACCTACAGTATTTGTCTCTCCTTCCCTTTTCAATCTATCCAAAGGTAGTCTTTAGAAGATCGCTCTTAGCGATAAGACCGCCCATTGTGTCACCCTTTGCAAAATTTCTATATTTATGTCTGTAGTTTATATGGTGTACAAAATAAAAAAGTATTCTAATCTATACTCCATATCCATAATCCAATGCTCGTAAAATACAGAAACAGTATTGAGAGTAACACAGGGTGGCAATGGGACATCTACGAGCAACCTGTTACCATAAATTCAGTAGGTAAATGATTCTGAACCCCCATGTGTTGAAATTTTTCGTCAGTTATTAAAAAAAAAATGCTGTTCCATACCTTTTGACCGCGTATGTATTGAACTTTTCTTAGGGGCCATATCTAAATAATAACAGCCACACAGGTCGATCGATCAAGTTAAGCTACGCTTGCTGCGGTTGGCCCGTGGGTGGGTGACCATCATTACATACCGAGACCCCTCCGTGCCTCGGAAAGCACGTTAAGCCGTTGGTCCCGGCTGTCATTCGTGGATCTTTGACAGTCGTTACAGGTAGTCAGAAGCCCTAAAGTCTGACAACCAGTCTTACCATAGGGTATCGTATTATACAGTAAATGGGTTGTGGGGGTCAGATCGGCAGTCGCTCCTTGTAAAATACTGGTATTCAGCTGCATCCGGTTAGACTGGAAGCCGACCCCAACATAGTTTGGAAAAGGCTAGGCAGATGATGATGTATTGAACTTTTCTATGAACCAGCTGATTTTTATTTGTTAACCAACGAAAAATTTCTAGTTTAGAATCATGTGCTGAATTCATGGTTACAGTTGGCGCGTCGATGTCTCTGCGATCCTGTATACAGTTGTTTTAGTTTTAAGTAACTTCTAACCCAGAATTCCAGTTATAATATCCCACAGAATGTGCTCGAGATCAAGATCTTCGTCTTGAATAAACCCGACACAGATCTATATTGAGATAAGTGTCGGTAATTTGCGTTACGTAGACTCTCGGCATCAGTATGCAGACAGGAATTTAAAAGTGAATCCATCCGTTAGTTCGCAGTTATCTCCAATTGACCACTCGTCTTGTAAGCGACGCCGACGCGCGACGATTTGTTCGTCGACACCCAGACGGTTTGCGCCTGTGTTGATGCGTAGTTTTTACTGCTATGTGAGGAAATGGCTATTGTTGAGGTAATAAAGATTGCCTTTTAGCTATTATGTAGTTCATAACAAAGAAAAATCCTTTAATAGAAACTGAAGATGAGACCATTTTTCTGGAGTCGTAGCAAATTGAAAAAGTTTTAGAATATCGACATCAGCAGTGCGATTCTGTAACCTTCTCACCGTGAAAACTTAGGTGAAGTGAGCTGTCAGTGTCATCCCACCTGATACTAGGGATTGACCAAGCATAAATTTTCAATCATAATCGAGATTTGAATAATATTTATTTGCTAATTCTAATGATAATTTTGTATAATTTCCCTCTGGCACCGCGCAGCTACCTCAGACAACGTCTCAGTTAAGCGGTCGGCCTATAGATAATATGGGCAAAATATGGTTTGTTGTACTGTTATTAAAAAGAAAAATTGGTAGGTATATAAAGTGTTTTTTTAGAGAATTTAGATTCTTATGGTTGAGTGCTTTAATTGAAACATCGTTACTCTTACATTGACATTATTAATTACCTTTCACATATAACCGTTCATTGACAGGAAGTTCTTGTTTCTTATTGAAAGGTTTTGTCGCTTCAACGGGCCCCAAAAAAGCATGGGAACCGATTAGCGTTAGATACATATTTTCTCATAGAGATATCATCATTATTGTTACGTGAAACTATGTTGTTCCCGTCTCATAGGCCACGTGATCATACTGGTATCATCATAAGTACTTATAAGTGTGATTGTTACCTTTCTCATTTTTTGGTGTGGTGTACCGAAATTGGCGAAATAAACGTAGAAAGTAGGTAGGTACTTACTTGTTTTATGAATGCAGCGTATATTTTTTATGCTTTTAAACCAGTTACTGTACAATGTTTTTTTTTTTTTTTTCAAAATTATACTAAGCACAGAATTTGTATCTGTAATTTCTGTTACCGCACTTGTGCGGTAACATAAAGTAAAAAGCACGTGGTTTTAATACACTGCATCATGGACCTAAAAGCGATTCATTAGGAGCCACTTTACGAGCAAGTGTGTTGAAAATGTATTTTTATTCATTATCTAAGAATAACGACTGAAATAATAATAAGATAGTGTAGACTGATTTATTTGCGCTATTAACGTTACACGTTGTATATGTACCTATGTATATACAGTCCATATTTTCAAGACTTAATGGCTTGACGGTTTTCGATGTAGATGACATGGGTTAGGTCATGGTATACATTTTATCCCAGTAGTACGTTCCCGAGAAAGAAAGAAAGAAATATTATTTTATTTGGGAAACACACGGGAAATATGAACAATTAAAATAAACTAGTAAAATTAACAAAAAAAAGTGCGATGTTACGGTCTCACCTCTCTCTCTCCCTACGGCATTTAAAAAATATCACAAATATCACGCTGATATACTGATATTATTCCGCTGTGATAGTACACACCTACGGACATAAATAAATCCCACAAGGGCAATAAAAATAAAATAAATTAAAAAAATAGCGAGGCATAATTTCTGATCTTCACGCGGGCGATGCACATATGTATATGTAGACTATAGGTAAACGTGAATCTGTTTATTTATAGTTTATAACGATTTTGACATTTGACTTTACGATCTTATAAAAAAGAAAAAAAAAGAACTTTATGTCTATGACGCACTAAACTGAAGCGATAATTTTAAAAGTCTAATTCTACGTACCACTGAATCTTTTTTATGGTACAAGAAATACTTGTTATACTGGTTTGCTATAGTTGACTGTGGTGCATATTCGATAATGTTGTTTTATTTTTCTATTCTGCCTGTATACGGAGTTTGCTAGATTTTTAGCTGAGGCACTGGCTTGATGTAGAATGAATGATGTACACACGCCAGCGCATCAAGCTACTACAATCAGTCAAATTTCTTTAATAGATTTTCAACTTTATCGCCAAAGTATAAGGTCCAAAGTTGATTGGGAAAATTTAACAGTTTCGGGTAGCTTGATGCTGGCGTCTGTACATGTATTGAAGTATCATAATCCGCCTATAACGCTCCCACTGCTGGGACACAGGCCTAGATACTTTCTGTGAGGGGGAACGGGCCGTAATCCACCATTCGGGCCCTGTGCGGGTTGGTAAATATCACATGTCTTCGAATTCTTGGTCCTAGGACATGCCGATTTGCTCACGATGTTTTCCTTCACCGTTTTTGAGTATTGAAATACATAATTAAATAAATCTTTTGTTAAGCTTTCTAGATCTAGTAATTATCTTTCTTATTAACTTTTTCCTATCAGTAAACTATTTTAAAATGAATAAGCTACCTGCTACTGTCGTACAAGCAGTCTCGCCAAGCAGTCGCACGTTAAGCCGTTGGTTCCGGCTGTAATTCATTGCTTATTTACAAATATTCAATAAAAAGGGTTTATAAATAAATTTGTTAAATAGTGGCCAATTTATAACGAACTGGCATTTTAAAGATATTTTATATCATCATCTGCCTAGCCTTTTCCCAACTATGTTGGGGTCGGCTTCCAGTCTAACCGGATGCAGCTGAATACCAGTATTTTACATGCAGCGACTGCTTTTCTGAACTCCACAACCCAGTTACTGGGTAATACGATACCCCTTGTGACTGTTTGTCAGACTTTCGGGCTACTGACGACCCGTAACGACTGTCAAAGATCCATGAATGACGGCCGGGACCAACGGCTTAACGTGCTTTCCGAGGCAAGGAGGGGTCTTGGTATGTGAAGATGGTCACGCATCCACGGACCAACCGCGGCAAGCGTAGATTAACCTGATCGATCGACCCGTGCGGCTGTTATTACTTAGCCACAAGCCCATCGTTTTTTATTAGTATAGATTAATAAATATTTGTGACGGTCGCAAATCATAGTTCAACATAAAAAACTGATCTGACCTGGAAAATAGAAAAAAAAACGTAAGAAAATTTGAGTTACCTTAGTAACGTTGAAAGCTATCAAGAAAATATGTGTAGGTGCCGTGTAATAAGGTGCAAGAATGTCTAAGAAAGCGGGGCGTGTCTGTATGTTAGCTTTACTTATCAACGAGTGTCTTGATAACGTAATTGTAATGAATTTATAACATAATGAGAGCGGTTTTTGTATCATGTAACGGCTGGAAGTCTGAATGTGGGGTAGAATTTTCCTTCCTTGCTATTCTACCCTGTTTTTTATTTGGATATTGAGGGTGAATTTTGATAATAAAACGGAACACGGAACGTACAAGAGCCTGTCAGTGTCAATATTTCACAACAATTATGACATTTCAGTACATGACAGCTTTTGGCCGTAATTGGTGCAGTTCACCCAAAGACATTTTTCTTTATTATCTCTCCTGTCCATGAAGAAAAATGATAGGTATGAATTAAAATGGAAATATTTGCCAGTCAGCAAGATCGGTGACGAATCTGACTCACTAAGATACATTTAACTCTTACGTAGGTATGGCCGGAGGCTGTTTATTGCTTTATGAATGTCCTCGGATGCCGTGACGTAAAGCACAGGTAACTTCAGGTTCGGAAATTCCCACCATTCCTAAAGGATGATTGTCCCATTGACGTCAAACGAACATAGGCGGTTTTCCGCCAGAGTCGGTGAGTTAGAGGTAGGTAGATAATGTTACTCACTTTCTTACCTGTAAAATGACTCGTGCACTAAATGCAGATACTACAGGTTTATAATAATAATAATAATAATAATAATAATAATAAAATTTTATTTGGAACACAACCATAAATTACAGTGTCTTAATAGCTAGAACACGGACAGTTAATTTAACAGGGGTACATAGCCTGCTGTCTCCCAAACTAGGCAAAACCTGTATCTTAGGAGACAGTATCTTAACAAGTATTCGATCTGGTTCAAAGCCCGTGTAAGACGGCGTGAACTATCATCAGGTTTATTATCGTCATTCGAAATGACCTTGAATGTGCTACTTTAATGCCTGGTGTACTAGCTCAAAAAGATAGGACTTAGCACACATTCGCACGGACGGAAAAATATCGCGGCGGGATTTTATCGCGCACTGGATTTTCAACTCTCGGTTTTGAGCCGAACGTTGAGAATCCAACAGAGCGCATCCCAGCGTGTCAAAAAACACTTGGATTTTCAACTCTCGGCGCTAAGTAGTGCGTTGAAAATGCAGTGCGCGAAAAAAATCGACGCAAAACCGCGCCAGTGCGAACCTGGTCTTATTGAGGATGGGTACAGACGCCAGCACATCAAGCTACTACAATCTGTCAAATTTCTGTAATTTCTGATTTTCAACTTTAGCGCCAAATTATAAGGTTCACAGTTGATTGGGAAAATTTGACAGTTTCGGGTAGCTTGATGTGCTGGCGTCTGTACTATGCTTAACAGAGGTGACATGGTTTTTTACCGATTTCATACCCTATCAGGAAGAGCGGGAAAAATCCAGACTCCAGCAAAGTATAATAAAGTAAGACTTTAGGAGGGAACATTTAATTACTCAATTATCTGAAAACAAAGCTGATGAGAACGGTTGATTAAGTAATATCGTTACACCAATCTTGTAAGACTTCTTACTGAAGTCATGGAAGTGTACCCAAACTTATAGACTATTATAGTCCGTTGCAAAAGTATCAGACAAAAGTGTAAACAAACCATGTTCAGGTTAAATTCTTACGCAATTATTCAATAAAGGAAATTAGGTATAATAGAAACACATTCATCTGTATTTAGGTTTTAATTTTATATCTCACCACGCATAATCAGACTATAATATTCCTACTCCTGGGACACAGGCCTATCCAACGATACCCCACACCATAAGGTACACGTGAAAAAAAAGATATCCCCACTTTATGCGTACAGGTACCCTAAATTTTTTTTTTCAAGGTTTTATTACTCGTTCACCACTTTGTCGGCGTGATTAATATGTATATCCATGCCAAATTATAGCTTTCTAGTACTAAGAGTCTCTGAGCTAAGCTGCGGACGGACAGACAGACGTGGCGAAACTATAAGGGTTTCTTGTTGACTACGGAACCTGTTGAGCACAGCCGTTCCGTAGGGAGCCGAAGCCGACCATGCGTCTGAGCCGCGTGGCATGGTACCTCGCAGAGCTACCGGCGCGGCGGCGGGCGGCCGGCCAGCGCTCTCCCCCTCATGACTCCGCCTTGCGGAGTTATTTTAAAACTAAAATATCTCCTAAGATATTCAAATGATGTCAAAGGCAATTTTGTTCAAAATTAAATACTTGTCATGATTAACGTATTTATTTGGATAAGGATTATTATAATGTTTATAGAAACAACTACGCAAATAATGCATTATTTTAGAACAAATTTGATTACCATAAAAAGGTTACAATGAGTCAACCTTAAAAGATAGGTACACCGTACACATAATATATTATGCTGTTGCGGAATTGTACCCCTTTAAAAGTCCAAAATAAAGATTTTGGACTTTTAAAGGGGTACAATGCCGTGATACATAATTTTTTGCGTAACTAACCGTTAAAAAAAAGCGTGTTGTGCTCGATATTGATTGTTGTAAATATATAATTAGTAGTTATTTGTAAACGTAGAGTTAGTATCGAAATATTATAAAAAGCACCCCACGCTTTTTTACATTGAAATTAATTTTCTTTTCATAACTTTATTTTTATTTTAGAATTTTAAATTAAAAGTTATTTTCTGATTTTTAGTTCGATTTGCTATTAAAGCGTGTTTTTTTAGTTTTTTTTAAACTATATTTTATTTTTTTATTTTCTTTCCTAAATCGTTATAAGGATTGTTAAATTCAGACTAGTGAATAAGCCGTAAGTAGGTAATACTGAGAAGTAGAGCGAACTTAATATTAGAAACAAACCTTTGATGATATAGATATTTTTTTTGGAATTTTGCAGTAAATATTATCATCATACTCGTATTGTAGACAGGTTATTATGAGGTAAGCCGCATAATATACAACGTTTATGACATTTAAAAATGTTGTTAGCAATTTGCTTCTTATTCAAGTTTTCCTTTTAAAATCCAAAATCTAAATTCCGATTAGGTCATCGATTTGTGATGGTCAATTCACGTGGATGCAGCTGAGTAGCAGTATTTTACATGGAACGACTGCTTATCTGACCCCCACAACCCAGTTACTGAGGAATGCGATACCCCTTGGTAAGACCGGTTGTCAGACTTTTGGACTTCTGACGACACGTAACGGCTGTCAAAGATCCACGAATGCCAGCCGGGACCAACGACTTAACGTGCTTTCCGAGGCTGAGAAGGTCACCCATCCACCGATCAACCGCGGCAAGCGTAGCTTAACCTGATCGATCGACCCGTGCGGCTGTTGTTAATTAGCCACAAGGCCCCTCGAGAGAGTTTTTCAAAGCACAGATATGCGTAAACATTATAATGATAATTTATGACTCTGTAGAACTTGAGTATAGCAAAAAAATTGAATTAAATTACCTTTTTTTACTTCAAAGTAACTAATAACGGACTAAACAGGAATCTATTTAAGTTTTCTTTTTAGGGTTCCGTACCCAAAAGGTGCTAACGGAACCCTATTACTCGGCTGAAGCCTCCGCTGTCCGTCCGTCCGTCCGTCTAACTGTCAACGGGCTGTATCACATGAACCGTAATAGGTAGGAAGTTACAATAATATTCACAGGGTGTGTATTTCTATTGCCGCTATAACAAAAATAATAAATATAAACTAAAGTTAAAAATTAAAGCATATTATTTTTTTGCAGCGGGATTCTTTTTGCCTTGTGGTACGGAACCCGTCGTACTCAACTCGCATTTTGCCGATATTTGTACATGATCATGTAACTTTACGGTTCGTGTTTCATTCCATTTCTGTCTGTCTGTATATCCGTCTGTCACAGCTGGATATCTCTAGAACTACTATTGCTATCTACTTGAAATTTGGAAAAGTCTTAGATGACGTTTGCCCAACTATTTTGCAAATAAGATTTTTTTTTGCAACAGGGACTGGAAGTGGGTCTTAAAATTTTGAAGTGGCTACTAGGGCATGTGGGGTATCATATGAAAGAACGCTGTTTGCACATTCTCAAACATTTTCCTATTTTTTTTAGACCGCACAGTTTTCGACTTTTGATGAAAAATGTTAAAAAAAAAATACCGTTTCCCCCTTATCTCCGAAGTTTGCATAGAGAAAAACCTGAAATTATTATTTGATAGATTGTTTTAAAGATTACAGGAAAAATAAAACAATGTCTCTAAATAGCACACTATCAGAAATCATCAACAAAAAATATATTAGTTCCACTATCGGTTAAGAGATGGCGCTGACCTAAAACTGCAATATTTTACACCGCAGTGTCAAAATTCTCTGATGAATATAGGCTTCGCCGATTAAAATTTAATATGATGGTACGGCACCCACGGTGCACGAGTCCGACGCTCTCTTGACCGGTTTTTATTTTTTTATTGTATGTGAATAAACTAAGCTGGAAATAACTAAGCACATACATTAGTAAATAATTTTATTGATTTATATGGTTCGGTGCTTTTTTATTCGGTTTATTTTTTGCGTTATATTTACGTTGTCAAGCAGATGCATCTTATGTAGCAATAGATTAAAAATTTCCTTTAAAAGCCTTCGGATCGTGATTGAAACCGTATGTTACGCAAGTTCTCACCACGAAGTAATTTTAACCTACTAACCTTAAACTGTTCCACCGACAAGATAATTTTGTTTCAGTGCGGTTAGTGGAAGCACTCAGGTGCGGTTTGGTCATGTGCTGTTGAAATCAGAGGGGCAGTTCTCGTAATCTTCAGAACGTTTACAGTCTTATCTCAGTTTTCATCTACCAAAAATACCTCTAAAATACCTACATTTTTGAGAAGTTTTTATTTATTTATTTATTTATTCATGGAAGACTTACAGCTAAAAAAAAACATAATCACAACGAAACTATAGTAGCAGGAAGCCAATTACAAGTCTTCACGTATAGAAATAGACTGGAAAATAATAATTGAGCATACAACAGCAATACGTAAAACATTGAGGTTATAAATTTGACTATAACATCTGAGGGGCAATTCCCGCATCCCCAAAAACGCTCGCACTCCCATCCCAGCCTCAATCTGTCAAAAATTAATATTGATTGTCGCTGAGATGAGCTGGCGACTATATTTTGAACGTTTTTAATAACGGCAATTGGCCATCTGTGCTCTGAGTGGAATACCACAATATACTACTTTGTGGTATTCCACCATGCGATTCTTGTCTAGTTTCAAAACAATATTGTTACCAAACAATATTGTTTTGAAACTAGACAAGAATGGACGTCACTATAAACTGTAACTATATTTCCCAGATGTAATAGATATCGAGTAACGGATGTGAATGTCTATCTAAGAAGATTAATTGTGTTCTCAGAAATTTATAAGTCGACGATCGCACCGACGCAAAAATATCGTGGCGGGATTTTATCGCGCACTGACGAGCATTGAGAATCCAACAGAGCGCATCCCAGTGCGTCAAAAAATCACACTGTTGGATTTTCAACTCTCCGTGATAAGCAGTGCGTTGAATATCCAGTGCGCGAAAAAATCCTCCCGCGATATTTTTACCTCCGTGCGTCGTATAACGTTATGTGACGGAATATGATCTGGTTCAAAGGAAACATTTTCTAGTAGTCTGCCGCTATGCTTGTAAACATCTGCACATGTTGTTGATAACATACTAAGTAAACAGTTTGTTTTTTCGAAACCGCTGTGGTAATCCCTTGTTTTATTAATTTTGACGGCAGACATTTTCAATCGAACGTTAAGAAATTTAAACAGAAGTGACTAAAAAGTGAAAAGTTGATAAGTAATAACAGCCGCACGGGTCGATCAATCAACACCCTAATTGCGTAACTCACTATTATTCTCAATTTGAATCATTGTGAAGCATATTGCTAATCTATTGCTCCATATGTTCGAAAAATGTGTTTGCTCAACAACGTAAATAACGCAATGAATGTTGTTCAACTGTCAAAACGAAACCTATTGTTACTGATAGTGTGTTACGCAATTACCCTGCAGGTAAAGCTTCGCTTGCCTACGTCGTTCCATGGATAGGTACCGAGCCCCCTCCGTACCTCGGAAAGCACGTTAAGCCTTTGGTCCCGGCTGTCATTCTTGAATCTTTGACAGTCGCTACGGGTCGCTAGAAGCCCGAAAGTCTGACAACCAGTCCTACTAAAGGGTGTCGCGTTACCCAGTTACTGAGTTGTGGAGGTCAGATAGGCAGTCGCTCCATGTAAAATACTGGTATTCACCTGCATCCGGTTAGACTGGAAGCCAACTTCAACAACATCATCATCTGCCTAGCGTTTTCCCACCTGCGGACTTCTATATACTTTGGAAAAGACGAGCAGATCTTGACGTACCGTATAATCGTTTTTCTTCGTGTAATTATTTTCATGCAGCATGCAGCATTCAGCTGTGCTGCTGGGGAGTTTGTTGCGCCACTTCTTCTTTCCAGCGAAAGCACTAGGAAGTGGTGAAGGGCGGGCGTTTTGGGGGACTGTCTTTTGTAATTTTGACGTTCGAAAAGTGCTGATTCTCAGCCTAGTTTGAATAAATGACTTTTGATTTTGATTTTGATTTCATGAACATTTTCCGTCTAACTGGCTTCTTGCGTAGTCGCGTGCAGTCCGCGTTTGTGATCCCGAAATTTCTACGCCACTGATGTGAAACTGTCCTTATCTGAAGTCCCCAACAGAATACATGGTTTTACCTTCCTTTATTCACATCGTTACAAACCCCACGTGTTAAATTGAGCATACATAAAACAAAACCAAACAAAACCTTATCGTTTCATAACATTTTCTAAACAATACGAGTAGGTACTATCAATTCCACTATCAAACTTCCCTACACGCATGACGTCAAATGTTATCTAAAGCACTATAATGGTGGAACTAGGTACATTCAATTAGTGTATTATCATCACCCCGGTTGAAATTATCGCGACATATCATGGGATATGACTAAAGCTGGACACACACTGCTAACAGTGACTGGTGAAAATCAGCGCCCCTATATCGTATTATCATGCTGTGCGGAAGGCATCTTGTCACAATCACAACGTGTAGCTGCCGACTAACTATGTATTTCTGTTCTGTGCTTGTGATTATACAACGTGTAACGTTAAATGCGCAAAACCTGAAAATAGTTTGATCAGAATTACGAGCAGAATTAATTGAGCCACTTTTTAATATAGGTCACATTTTTCAAAAAATCTTCATTAAAAACGTTGCCGTGTCTATTTATTAATAGTTCAAACAAGCCAATGTCAGCGCGGCGCAGCGGCCCGGTGACGACTCCTCCCTCGATAAAGCGTCGTCGCAGAGGCAAGAAACGATCAGAATGGCCAGTAAAACTAAAACAGCACATAAAACCTTTACAATTTTTTTAATGACTTATTTTCTCTCTGAAATAGGTCAATTGAATTAAAAATCAGTTGGGGTGTCTGAGGTTTTGCGCAGTGGTTAAGCGATTGACTGCTGCGCTGCGTGTCGCGGGTTCGATTCCCGCACGGAACAAATATTTGTATGACCTACATGTATTTGTTCCGAGTCTGGGTGTTTTTCTATCTATAATATGTATGTATTTACAAAAAAAAAAAAAAAATTGTATATAAGTAGTTTATCAGCCATCTTGTTACCATAACACAAGCATTAGGTTGCTTAGCTTGGGACAAATGGTGCTGTGTGAAATGTCCAGGGATTTATTATTATTATTATTATTATTATATATCTCTTTTGTTTTTATTAGTAGAATTTAATAACCATGGGTTTGTGGCTAAGTAATAAAAGCCGCACGGGTCGATCGACCAGGTGAAGCTACGCTTGCAGTGGTTGTTCTGTGGTTGGGTGACCATCTTTACGTCCCCTCCGTGACTCGGAAAGCATGTTAAACCCTTCGTCCCGGCTTTCATTCGTGGATCTTTGACAGTCGTTACGGGTCGTCAGAAGCCCGAAAGTCTGACAACCAGCCTTACCAAGGGGTTTCGCATTAAACAATAACTGGGTAGTAGAGATCGGATTGAAACCCATTGCTACTGATAGTTAGTTACGCAATTACCCTGCAGGTTAAGCGTCGCTTGCCTAGGTCGTTCCGTGGATAGGTACCGAGCCCCCTCCGTACCTCGGAAAGCACGTTAAGCCCTTGGCCCCGGCTGTCATTCGTGAATCTTTGACAGTCGTTACGGGTTGTCAGACACCCGAAAGTCTGACAACCAGTCTTACTAAGGGGTATCGCGTTACCCAGTAACTGGGTTTTGTAGGTCAGATAGGCAGTCGCTCCATGTAAAATACCGGTATTCTCCTGCATCCGGTTAGACTGGAAGCCGACCCCAACATAGTTGGGAAAAGGCTAGGCAGATGATGATTAGAGTTAATTATCTTTTTGTTTGCACGTGACTTTCTCTGACATATAAACCTGTTTTCCTTTCTTTCGTCCTTCACAAACCAAGCCACGATATGAAATGTATAGACTCACCATAGAAAAAGGAATAAACCTGAAAGTCTTTCGGCACGACATGACTCGACACGACACGGTAGTGTGTTCCCAGCATTATACAGTTCCACAGCACTGTTGAATGAATAAACTGATAAGGGTTTTACATACAGACGTAATACATAACAGTAACGATAAAGTGATTGTGAACTTTAACGTTATAGATATAGAATGGAGTTTAGGGTGTGCTGTTGTTGGTTTGTTTGCGGTCGTGTGGCGAGGCTCTATGGAATATTTTACTGGTTACATTCCGCGCGTGTTTTGTTCGATGTTATGGTTGATATTTTTCGCCGTATGTGAACCATTGAAATCGTGGGAGAGGCTTAGGAATTTGCCTTCCTACGTAAGCTGTTTGTGCTAATATAAAGCGCAGAACCAAGCCAACTTTAATTTACTTCGAATGTTGACTTTCTTAACTCACTTGCCACGGGCAAGAAATTACAGCAAGACTACTTCAGTAAGCAAAAGTTACAGACTTCCATAGCTTCGAATGATCATGTGAAACTTTTCAAAGATAGCTTTTTCATCTTTTCCCTGTTTAGTATTGGAGCTAGAATTTCTTGAAATATGTGCTCTGAATATGACTGTCTGACTGCTTCATCTAGTTTACCCAAAAAACCTTCTTAGGTCTTCTCTTCTTAGTTTGGGTTTAAGCCCCGGATACACTAGGGAACATTTTGTCCCGCAACATGACGCGCAACACAAAAATACGTGACGCTGCAACGTTGCATAGTGTCCCGCAACATGACCCACAACATTTTACGTGACGCGGGACATGTTTCTTGCTCCCGCTCCAAGAGCGAGTGCACGGCGCGACATTCTCTCGGGACATTCAGGTAGTTGCCGAGCGCCATGTTCCGCAACATGTCGCTCCATTTGTCCCCTAGTGTATTCGAGGCTTTATAGGCGGAAGGTTCTTATACAGAGTTGATATGACAGAGGGGCATTAAATTAAACTACGTATACCATACGTGTTTAGTATTAATTCGACACGGTGTAAAAATAAAAAGCAACAAAAATGAGATTTTTTTGTTTTCAAACTAACTAAATAGCTTACAAATCAGAGTAAAACGCAACCACCCTTTGTAACTGACCTTAGATACTTAGGCAACAAAGCGGCAACGTCGCACGCGCGCCGGAGCGCGGCATGTGTTATCTCGTGTCAAGGCGGGCGGCCAGTGGTGGCGCGGGCGACGACTTAGCCCTCCGCTCGCGTTTTCTTTTATGATAGGTAAGGTTTTGAAATAGGTACGCACACAAATACACAAAATTTTTAAACAGGAGAACACATCGAGAGTTCTCCACTCACATTAATGCACAAATTATACCGACGGAGAATATTGTTATTTATTTTTGTAATTATATCACTGTTCGTCGCTAAGGACTTTAATTTGTGAAATGCTAAAATAATCCTATTTTTTAGTTCAACAATTGTATTACCTCTGAGGCATACACTTCACCCTTAATGTACCCCCACAAAAAGAAATCCATGGGAGTGAGGTCTGGAGATCGTGGTGGCCACCGAACAGCTCCCAATCGACCGTTCCATTGCTGCCCAAACATTTCTGTGAGCCGCACCCTGGAAGCCGTCACAGAATGTGGAGGCGCTCCGTCCAGCTGGTACCACAACGTGCGATGAACGGCTAAAGGCAGTTCGTCTAAAGGCTGTTACACGAGGCATTGTTGAACACTTTAATTACACACACACACAACCAAAGTTTAATTACGTGTCCTATCACAATAAAAAAAAGAAATACTGTCTTAAACTTATTTAGTGTCCTATCACAATAACAAAACAAAATCACAATTTATTATTGTCTGCGCGCGAGTTCGGCAAAACAAAAGCGGCGCAGGAGCTTCCGTGACGTAACATACGTTCCGAAAGGATAGCGTCGGCGCACTGAGGACTTACCGTTCGCAAGGACACACTGACCTATTTCTATTTCTTTTACGCGCGGGATGTTTTGCTATGATTGTCACTCTCGTAATGAAAGTGCAAGTGTGTGTGTATTTTTTATTGCTTCCTTGTTTGCTTTGCCATCTTTTTAGCGAGAAATATTTGGTTGTACTTGTGACTTGCGTCAGAGCGGCAACAACGCATCGTAGGTTATACTCAGATTTATCGTTTTAAGGTGCATGACCCATGCGTATAGACATAATCAGCTGTTAGGAAAGATACATCGTGTTCAAACGGGGCAAAAACTTAAAAAATCATTTGCGACTAAACTACTGCTCCTATTTAATTGATTTTTGGTACAGAGCTTCAAAATAGTACCTAGTATAGGCAGTTGAAAGGAAAGCCCCTCTGTCGTATCAACTCTGTATGATCACCACTTACTGGTTCTTCACCAATTAATGAAAGCTGGCAATCGACACTCAGTTTCGAAGTGCCCTTTGCTAGATGGAAGGGCTCAGCAGCACTCGTACCTCCGGTCAACTGACGAGTATTGAATCAGCACCCTAATTGCGTAACACATTATTACTCTCAATAGGAATCATTTTGAAACATATTGCTAATCCATTGCTCCATATGTTTGAAAAATGTGTTTGTTCAACAACGTAAATAACACAATGAATGTAGTAACTGTCAAAATGAAACCCATTGCTACTGATAGTCTGTTACGCAATTGCCCTGCAGCACTTCATAAATACCATGTGAAATTCTGAAACCTAGATTTTCTATTATAATGGGTACATAACGAGTTATAAAAAAAGTACGTTCAGTTTTTCCTGAATTTGAAAATTTTCCGGGAACCTTTGCCAATTTTTCTTTCCGTAAAACTTTAATTTGGACTGTTACGAACATTTTAAAACAAAACAAAACAGCCAAATCGGTTCAACCGTTCTTAAGTAATGCGCTAACCAAATTACAGCATTTCATTTTTATTTATATAAACTTTATTTGAACAATCAACAAAATATGAATGGACCTTACGCATCCTTTCCTTTACAGCGAGTTCCTAATATACGATTAAAAAAAAATACCACCACCGAGGTTAAAGGAAGTATAAAAAAAAAATAATGATAGTTACGCATTTCTTAATAGTTACCTTCATACGCTGTAAACTGTAAACTTCACTAAGGTGAAGTGAGCTGTGAGTCATGCTGATGCTAGGGATTGACACTATTGACGACTCACTCCACGCTCACTTCACCAAAGTTTTCACGGTTAGATGGTTACAGAATCGCACGGCTGGTTAGTCGAGGTTCCTGAAGTAAGTAGTTATTATAATGATGGGTTTAATTCATTTTGAAAATCTTGCCAATTCAACGGCCTTTGGTTTTTTGATGGAGCCTAACTACAGGGTTTTTATGTAACTGTAGTATACTTAATACTATAATATGTTTGTGTATCTAAAATACAAAGTAAAAAAAAAGAAAATTCTGATTATCCTATACCCCATACGATAATCAGAATTAAAAGATAATGTTTACATAATATAAGTTGGGCACTTTTCCTGTTGACAGCGACGCGGACGAATTTCTTGATGCCATATGATTCTTTTCGCTCTTTTTTCTGTGAATTAAAATGATATAAGTAGGTACATGTCAGCATGTATATTTTCCTCTGCAGTACAAAATAAATACGAATTTGTCACCGACTCACCTCTTTTAGAACTAGGAGTCGATGGCAACCATGCGTGCTGAAACCGCAACATTGATCAACACTAAACGCACAATGTTGCTAAGTGATTAATGCACTCTTTATGAGAAGACGCATTTGTCTTACAATCAGACTTTTACAGGCTAAAATTATACATTATTATGATGGAGTTTTAACAAGATTTTTCGTGCAACATTCTTCTAAATATTACCATAGCAATAAGCTCTTAGGTAAGTACTTTACTTGTGTAATGTCAGCAGTAGAACAAACAAGAATTCTAAAAAAACTTTTCATTTTATTACTTACAGAGAAAATAATTAAGTGCCATACTTTCTAGAACATTCTGACGTGGGAAAAGTTAATTTATTATGCACAGTTACATTGCGATAACCAAGACTTCTCATATGGACGTTACGGTTTCTAAACCGGCTAATGTCTTTTGTTAAATTTCTTTCATACGATTCTCGAACTTATTTCGACGAGGTTAAGGTTGGAGTGCTATGTGTATAACAGTTATATATGGCGTTGTGTTAATTGTACGAGGTGTGTAATTATGCATTAAGAAGTGCAGAAAAGCTGAGATACATAGTTACTGTCCAAATTACTGTGTAATTAATTGTTATTTTGTGATTTATTCGAAAAAGCTGCATTTTTAGACATAAATCTTTCTGATGGTGCTTTTTCCGACTTTTTAGTTCGTTACCATTTTGGATCATTCATTTTCTGAAACTCTCAAGTATTTTAATAGATTTTACATTTATGTAGGTAGAGGAAACTTACCTCAAATTCAAAACATTTAAAAGCCGGAAAGAAATACCACGGTTACACTTTTAAAAATAATTGGATTTTAAAATAAGTGTTGTTAGATGTAATATAAAAATTACAAAATGGTCTATAAGGCCAACAGTGCTCTCAACTTCACAAAATAAACGAATCTATCAAAGCGCAGGCCGGGTAGCACGGCCAGCGTCAATGACATCATCCGTCGTGCTCTTGCCACCGCCGGGGTGCCAGCTGTTTTAGAACCCAATGGCTTGGCACGCGACGATGGGAAGAGACCAGACGGAATTACCATAATACTTTGGAAGGTAGGTAGGTCTTTGGTGTGGGATGCAACTTGTGTCGACACCCTTGCGCCATCCCATCTTCCAAGCACGGTGGGCTGTGCTGGTGCGGCTGCTGCAGGTGCGGAAAACCTCAAACGGCGCAAATACTCCAACCTCTTTGGAACTTATATGTTCGAGCCGTTTGGGGTTGAAACACTACGGCCATGGGGTCCGATTGCCCACCTAGTATTTCGAGACATCGCCAAGCGGATGCTCGACTCTTCACGTGACCAGAGGGCTGGACTATTTTTCGGCCAAAGAATCAGCATTGCTATATAACGTGGCAATGCTGCCAGCCTTTTGGGCACGTTTCCTATTGACAGCGATACGGACGAATTTTTTGATGCCCTATGATTATTTGCCCTCCTTTTATATATGAAGTAGTTCGACTTTCATCTAATATGTTCTCCATGTTTAGGTAGGCTTGGATTATCGGGTAGGAAGGCAGTATTTTAATAAAATAACCTTTATTACAATCGCTTCACTTATAATTCTCGATAATTCAATCGACACTACACAAAATTATTATAGATTAAGAGTGATGCATTCAAAATATAACGTCCACCGAGCACGTGGTTGCATGTGCTCACTGCGATCCGAACTCAACCGCTCCTTTTTACAAGATGGCTGCCTCACCAGAGCCCGGTGTTCGTCTTTGACGTTGACATTTGCATAACAGCAGGGTAATTGCGTAGCACACTATTAGTAGCAATGGGTTTAATTTTGACAGTTCAAAAACATTCATTGTGTTATTTACGTTGTTGAGCAGACAAATGTTTCGAACATATGGAGCAATGGATTAGCAATATGCTTCAAAATGATTCAAATTGAGATTAATATTGTGTTACGCAATTAGGGTGCAGGTCAATAGACAATTTAGAAAAACGGAGGTGCCGACATATACATGTACATATTACCTATTATTATTATTTTAAGACTGTTAGCTTTTTAAACTATGTAAATACTTAATAAATATTACTTTCTTGTTAAAAAAAAAACAAGTATTAAAAAGATAGATAAGTACTCAAATATAAAAACCTATTAAAACCAAATGATTGATTGAGTGGTTGTAATCAACCACTACCTAATAAAGAACCTAAATATGTATAGATGATCAACCATGCAGAGAGCAATGTAAACAATATTATTATTATGTTCATGAATTTCTCACAACGAGAAAACAACACACGAATAAAAAGGCAAAATGATAGGAATTCTTATTTTACTCACCATCTTCTAGCTTGTAAAGCAAAAATATTGCAGTTTCTGAGAATAGTTCTATTTAAATTAGATTCATTCCTTCGCCATTTCAGTTGAAATAATCACAAAGTCCATATTGCAAATGTTTCTGAAAATTTTGTATTGTGGATTTTTTTAAAGTTTTTAAATCATCCATTGCTTTACAAAATTTTCAGAAACAAGATTCTGAAAATTTTGTAAAGCAATGGATGATTTAAATATTATTATACGGGGAAAATTTGTGCGAACTCTTATATTTTAAGCTGCACAATCGATTTGTAAGCGGTTTTAACAAATATTTAGAGGATTTATTTAGGTAGGTGTATATTAAATAAATATTTAACTTAGATATAGCACAGAAACATCGATGTTTTGTCAAGTCGTAAATAACCGGACGAAGCAGGGGCGGCTCGTTAATTATTCTTAATAAACTCCAACCTTGTTAAAAAATAAATAAAAACAATAACAACTGTATCTAGTATCTACACGGAGAGAAAATTCTTAGAAAAATTACTGTGCTCGGCACTGTAAAGTGAGTACAAGTGACATCCACAGAAAATTTTCTGAGTGAGATTGGGAAAAATTCACTATTTGTCCAATAAATTTTACTATACAGCATAAGAATTTTTACTGTGCTAGCATGGTAATTTTTCTATTACCACTCAAATGCATTCAGATTATGAGACAGCACAGTAATTTTACTAAGATTTTTCTCTCCGTGTACAATAATCAGCTTATACCTAATATTCTCACTACTGGATCACAGGCCTCCTCTGTGTGAGAGGGAGTGGGAATCCATGGTGGATTATGACCATAGTGGATTATAGCTATGGTAGATTAACTATGGCCATGTGACATCCGTCGACCCTCACCAGTGTGGGTTACAGTCTAGGTCTTCGAATTTTCAGTTCTAGGGCGTGCCGGTTTCTTTACGATGTTTTCCTTCACCGTTTCGAGAGCAGTGGTGATGAAATAATTTACACAAAGTAAAACGCCGGTCTGGGTTCGAACCTACGACCTAGAACTCGTAAGCCGCGGCCGTTACCCCTGGAGCACCAATGTTCCGCATCTGTTCTCATTGCCCACCATTGATTACGTTTAAATATTTGAATACTAGAAATTGTTTTCAATCATAACATGGCCTTCGTTTGTTTTGAATCGTCGACCTTATTGTAATCAGGCGGTCGATTCTGGAAAAATATCACCGTGATAACTAAGGTGAAGTGAGCTGTGCTAGGGATTGATACTATTGACGGCTCACTTCACGCTAACTTCACCTTTGTTTTCACATTGAGATATTTACAGAATAGATAGGCTGTATAACGAATTCAGATTTTTGTGTTTTGTTTTTTAGAATTAAATCGGTAAAAAAACAACTTGCTCTCAGAGGAGTTGTTAGGTAATGTAATACAATAGAGAAAAGTGATGTCATTGGATTTTGAATTGAGTATTTCTGGAGATTTGACAAGAATACGATTCGGTGTTTTATCTACACCCATGCTATAAATCCTCTACTTATAAAAGTTTCTGAAACAGTTAGCTTATTGCCAACATTAAAACAACCAGTACCATAGTAACCATAATATCATCCAAACGAGTGTTATAATGTTGTATTAAACTTCATTATGCAACTCCTTTGCTTTGTCGATCCCTTCCTTACTCATCACTTTCTCACTACTCAATTCGAGGTATCTTTATGAATTTCAAAAAAAGAACATTGTCATGCACGCGCGTTTCGCTACCACAGTGCCGTAATTTAAAAAAAATCTTATATTTTATTCGAATTCGCGTCGTATCCCGCCATTTTTGATTCACACACAAGCATCCTGTTTGCAGTATCCGGAAAACAGGATGCTTGTGTCAATACATATATTTAAACACGTACACTACTAAACGGGATCCTGCACAAAACCGTACGTGCAAAAAACGGGATCTTGCCCTGGGAAAGAACCCTAACACGCTGTCAATTGCAATCTGATTCATTTTAAAGGATATTGCTAATCCATTGCATAAATCTTCCAAAAGTTTGTCACAGTTTATTATTCGAACACTGAAGGCTTCATAAATGTTCATATGGTTCTAAAGGCCATTTTTATTTAGGTTTGTGATACAGAGTCTGTGGTTTCGGTATCGTTTTAGCAGTACATGTAAACGATATTTTAACCTCAACTGGAACGTTTCAACGGAGCAGGCGACGGGTTAAAACTTAGCTATGATGTAACTTTACTTACTTCGGGAAAATTAATGTAATCAATACCAGCTTCTACGAGTATCCGCCACTTTCTTGTTACCCCGACCCTACACGTCGCATCGCATAGCTGGCCCGCGCTATTGGTTCGTTTTTGCTCAACGTTCCCTGGTAAATATGATTTTCGGTGTGATTTCGGCCTCATTTCGGCGTGTTTACATTGCCACAAATATTTCATTTTTGTCGTCACACATCCAATGCTGGAGCGGTCTCTGTGAGCGAATTTAGCATCGTCTTCTTCTATGATGCAAAAATAGGTAAACCAAGACCTGCAACACTACTTTTTATTTCGCAAATGCTAAAAACCAATTTCCCATTATCTATAGTAAAACAAACCATTTCAAAATCTAGCAATTATAGTTAAAATCTATTTGGTTCCACAAGAGCGACCGGGCGAGAAGCATGTTACAAGAGGACTTGACGGCCTAGATGTGACTGATAAGGATTAATTGGAGTGATAATGTTGGTAGGTACGCAATATGATATGTAACAATGGCTGGGTTGTAAAAGCACTTGAAAGAAGGAATGTTTAGGCGCAAAATTGCGAAAAATTTCATCTTGACAGTCCAGCAACATTCATTGCACTATTTACGTTGTTGAGCAGACAATTTTTTTGAATACATGAAGCGATGGGTTAGCAATATCCTTCAATCATCCACAAGTACGTACGTACAGTGTCGTTGAAGCAATAGAGGGCTCGAAATGAACTCAGTAAAGCTATTCTACAAAGTTCACGTCAGACGTCACTCATGTGAACGGAAGTAATTCGTAAGGGAACTCATTTATGTGTGTGTTTATGTATGTGTTGTCTTTGGTCCCTGGCCCTGACATCAAGCGCTTGAGTACGAGGCTTTTGGCTACATTGTATATTTTATGTCTTTTTTATTTTTTATTATTATTTTGTTTTTTATTTGTAGCGTGCGTTTTGTTTGTGCAGAATAAACGTTTTTTCTTTCTTTCTTTTTCTTTATTTGAACTTCGAAGTTATGGTTAGAGCATGACCGCATACATACACATATACACGATTTTTAGTACTTCTTCTACAGACACACTAATATATTTGAAATTCCATAATCAGCCTATAATGTTTCCACTTCCTACTGGGTCACAGGTCTCCTCTCTGTGAGAGGGAGGGGGGCCGTAAACCACCATGCGGGCGCAGTACGGGTTGGTAGATGTCACATGTCTTCGAATTGTTGATTCTAGGACATGCCGGTTTCTTCACGATGCTTTCCTTCACCGTTTTGAGAGCAGTGGTGATGAATTAATTTATTTATTTTATTTTACAGTTTTTGGAAAACTTACAGCTAAAAACTTTTGCACGATTAAGAGTAACAGAAATAAGGCTAATTTACGCAAAGTAAAGCGTCTTTCTGGGTTCAAACCTACGACCGTTCGTCGAGGCCGCTACCGCTTGGCTACCACTACTCCTGTTTAGAGCATGACAGTATACCTGTTAAATACATATATGTTCTTGAATTTCCACAGATTTTTCTACAGACACACTAATCTACTTGAAATTAGTCGTCTCGTAAATGACATCATTTTCGAGAGACTTATTTCAAGTAGTCTCTCGTAAATGACATCATTTACGAGAGATTAATTTCAAGTAGATTATTGTGTCTGCATGTGCTAAAGAGCAGGTTTTAACTTGATCTTGTTAACCTTTGAAACTGTGTCCAGATAATGGTTCTTTTGTCCGTACCATACCTCCGTTTCGTATCAGCGTCGCGATCCACCGAACCGAACGGGCGTCCGAACTAGCGTTCTTGGATCGCGACGCTGATACGAAACGGAGAAAAAAAAAAAAAGGTACGGTACCGACAAAAGAACATATCTGCCGTGCGATTCTGTAACCTTCTCACCGTAAAAGCTTGGGTGAAGTGAGCGTGGAGTGAGCTGTCATTCGCTAGGGATTAACACTATTAAGTGCTCAATCCACTTATGATATTTTCACGGTGAGATTTTTACCGAATCGACCGGCTGGACACAGCTTTAGATACGGCAGGTGTCACAACTGAAAAGAGGAAAACAATTGCAATAGGCAGTTGTTTCGTCCTAACGGTCTGCAAGTTACTTTAAAAATAATATAATATTATAATAATAATAATACCACCTAATTAGGTACTCTCCTAATGCAGGACACGGCCTCTTGTCATTCAGTGAAGCGAGTATTGATCACGTCAAGGGTTGGCGATTTCAGACTCATTTCAAATTACTGTAAAGTGGAAAAATATTTGTTTTTTTAGCAGAAACACACCTGTCTTGTCAACACGGAAAGCACAGTCATTCGGCATTATTTACATGAACTAGTATTTAATCTATTTCCTCATCAACGAAACTAATATCTGTCTATGCCAATAAGCAGAGTGCCGTCTTCACTATTCCCGTTGAGCTTTCCCATTGACAGCTTTCCCATGGTAAACACTCGTAATTGGAACTTTATAGTTACCGCATATAACGAGGTTAGGCATAAGTATGTATTTGATTTATTGGAAACAAAACGTTTTATTTTTCAGAAAATGAAATATTGAAAATCGGTGGTTGTGATTGCACGTGTTCAAAACAGCAGTCTTCCGAACTGCGTAAAATTTTAATGGGAAATACCATCACAAAAGTTCGAAGAGTTTTTGTTTGACATAATAGAATTAAAAATTATACTTATTTTTTTCTTTTTACTATAAAAATGTCTACGATGCGTAAGTTGATACGTACTGCCTGCGTTGACAGTTATTTGTTTTCAGATTAATTTTTATTATGTATTGTTGTGGCTATTTTCTGTAAAATATCGTCAATTTTGATTTTTCACTAGGCGTTTAAAAAACGCTCTAAATGGATTCCCATTTAAAGCGTTTTTTTAAACGCCAAGTGAAAACCACACATATACATATTTTGTAGGTGGACATGAGTCTCACTATTTCCATTCGTCGTTTCTTAACCCTTAAATGCATGATTTATTTTATCGTATTGCAAAAAATGCTATTGTATAGGTATTTATCTATAGAATTTAGATAATAAATATATAATAATTATACAATAATATTAATATTCATAGAGTATTATATATTGTTTTGACAATATGAGGTGCGTTCAGAAACTCACAGCTATCACATTCTTAAAAAAATTAAATGACGTACTTTGTTGCCATATGGCAACATTATGCATTTAAGGGTTAAGTCAGCGGGTATAGTGAGACGGATTTGAAAAAAAAAACGTGCAGTGTCAGTATTACCATTGCAGTGGGTAATGGGAATAGTGCCCCACCCCTATGTGTCCCCTATGTGCCCTATGTGTCCATTTGTCCGTTGTCCGTCCGGTAACATTGGTCCATTATTGGAAACTGATGCACGAGTTGCTCTTTTAACCTATAACGTCCTGTAAGAAATAGAAATATTAGCCGTAATAGTCGCCTTTGTTATAGTGGATTCGTGTCTTGACCTTTAACATAGCGTCTGAACTTCACCTTACTCCAATTATTTTCTGATTTCTCTCACTGTGGTCATATGAAGTGAATGTTTCTAATGTCAAAATAACGGCTTTTTACTACACGCATGTGAAATTATATACGGCAGTAATAACAAAAAAAAAAAATATCTCGTTCTGTCTGTCTATGTGATCCGGCTAATTTTCGGAACGGCTGGACCGATTTTGACAGCAAATAGATAACGTTATAAGGATAGTAACATAGGCTACTTTTTCTCCCGATAGCACGTTCCCGTGGTATAATTTCCAACATAGACTACTTTCAAATATAATATTATGAAGAGCACTGTAGCACAATTAACAAGTACAGACGCAGCACATCAAGCTACGCGAAACTGTCAAATTTTCCCAATCAACGTTGAACCTCATGCTTTAGCGATAAAGTTGAAAATCTATCAAAGAAATTTGACAGATTGTAGTAGCTTGATGTGCTGGCGTCTGTACCTAATGCTTTTATGAATCTTCTTCATGCTTGTGACTACTGTGTTCTTTTTAATGCATTTTCGGCATTAAGACCTTCCTTTCATTCAAAACAGAGCTCAAACTAGGTGTAAATTACATATGTAGTAACGACGTGGAAGTCGCGAAGTTTTGGGTCAAAAAAAAAATACTGTCGTACCAGCGACACGAAGAACAGTGGTGGCCCAGTGATAACGACCCCGACTTACGAGTTGTAGGGCGTAGGTTCGAACCCACACGGACGCTTTACTTTGTGATTATTTCATCACCACTGCTCTAGGGGTGAAAGAAAACATGGTGAGGAAACCGGCATGTCCTAGAGCCAAACATTTTAAAATATATGTGACATCCACCAACCCGCACTAGGCCCGCGAGGTGGATTATTACGGCCCACTCCCTATCAGAAAGGACGCCTGAGTCCCAACAGTGGGAACATTATAGACTGATTATGTAGCGACAGAGAAAGAAGACGGTGTAAACCATTGCAACGCAATCTAAAAAAAAACCTATTTTGTAGTATTTAACCCTTAAATGCATAGTGATGTAAAGGAGGGAGTATAAAAATAGCCAATTTTTGCCCAATGAGCCGCAGCGGCAAGTTAATGATTGGTAATTGAAGTTCTCATTCTACAGAATTTTGAAATATCAGTTGTAAACATTTCACTTCAAGGGAACATTTTAAAAATTGTTACTCAACCACTTGTGATGATACACATGGTAACATAAACAAACTACCAATTTCAACTATTTTATTACCTATCTATATCGCAACGATATCGGACCGTATGAGACTCGTTCGCACTCGTTTGTTTCCAATGATACTCTATGTGAAAAATCAGATTATTCACACACCGATTCTCTTGTGAAATAATATAGGTACTGGTGAACTTATCTTATTCTATGTAAACCAATAATTATTGTTACAAACGTTACGATCGTTATTTGTCTATAGCTAGTTTTCAATAGGTAATTTTGTTATATTAGTTTATTCCAGTGATTTTTTTTCTGTCATTATTTTTTTAATAAAAATAAAAAAAAAATGACGTGAAAATGCCGATAAAGTGTATTAACTGCATGAAGTCTCTCGAAAAAAGAGCTCGTGGATAGTATACGAGCATCTTGATAGTATACCAGTACATATTCCTAGACAATATCTTCCAACAATTTTCACCAACTATTCGTCCGATGATGAAAAAAATTCAGATAGTGTTTAATGAATAAAAATTAGACATAATTTACTTTAATTCTTATAATAATTATTACTTTTTGTACCACACTTTACATGTATCTCTGGGTTTTTTAATGAATATTTTTTAATACAAGCAGTTGAAATTGGTAGTTTGTTCATGTTACTACCATAAGTGGTTGAGTAATAGTTTTTAAAATGTTCCCTTGACGAAAAATATTTTTAACGGATATTTTAACATTCTGTAGAACAGGAACTACAATCACCAATTATTATTTAACTTGCCGCTCATTGGGCAAAAATTGACTAGTTTTATACTCCCTTCTTTCCATCAACCAATCCAATGCCATATTTTCGTTTCCACAGAGCACGGGGATTCCCCAATTGTTAGAGATATTGAACTAATTTTGTTCCCAGTAGATTCGTTCTGATTACATAAAGATGTATATTTGCACCAGGCCATTTAAAAAATAAAAAGTATTTTTATGAATATATTTAAAAAAATATTTTTTCCGTACTATAGAGCTAATGTTACGTCTAAATAAATTTAATTTGCTTAAAAAGTAAAAATCATGCATTTAAGGGTTAATGGCGACTTGGCGTTTAAATAATCGACTTGCGCAATTCCGAAATACGTCATAGATTTTACGACTTTGCACTATAATGTGCGAGTTGCTTGCAATTCGTTGCACCGCATGTACCTACTAGTGTTTGTTGTGACCTCAAGTGCTGTGGGTGAATGTACTAGGTGAATAGGCATTTAGAACGTAAATCTAGTTAGGTTTTTAAGATGCAGAAGTAGTTTAGTGGTGTACCTGTGTTGATGTGTAGTGAGTTAGTGGCTATTAAAGCAAAAAATTGGATCAAAGAGGATGAATCAGACCAAGCTTACAAGAAAGGTTGTTTCGATTGTCGGCAAGTGGATGAGTTTTTGCTGGTATTTATTTATAATTTATTGTACACCACAAAAATACATAACAAAAAATAGATCGAACACTTCAAAATATACAATGGGCGGCCTTTTCGCTATGTACAACGTGTAACGTGAAATGCGCAAAACCTGAGAAACCCCACCTGATTTTTAATTCAATTGACCTATTTCAAAGAGAAAAAAAAGTAATTAAAAAAATTGTAAAGGTTTTATGTGCTGTTTTAATTTTACTGGCCATTCTGATCGTTTCTTGCGTCTGCGATGACTCTTTATCGAGGGAGCAGTCGTTACCGGGCCGCTGCGCTGCGCTGACATTGGGTTACTTGACCTATTAATAAATAGACACGGCAACGTTTTTAATGAAGATTTAAAAAAAAAATGTGACCTATATTAAAAAGTGGTTCAATTAATTCTGCTCGTTATTCTGATCAAACTATTTTCAGGTTTTGCGCATTTAACGTTACACGTTGTATATATCTCGAATTGTAACAAAGATCTTTTTTCGCGCTTCGTGGGTTTTATTTTAAGTACAACAAGTGATAAAATGTAAGCGATGTCTTCCGTCCTCTATCATAAGAGGGTAACTTTTCTTGGGAACTAATTTGTTACTTTCGATTCCAAACACGTTGATAAATTCAGCGTCAGCCGTACTCAGGTTTTTCTAGATTGGTTGTAGTGTTTGCCTTGAACTTGCTTGCTGGCCAATATTAGATATGTTGAAGGGTATTTTGTAGTCAATGAGTAGTGTCTAGTTTATACCTGTTTTATTGTCATCATTATCACCGAATGACGTAAGATGTCCACTAGCCACTACTATTGTAAAAATTTAAAGTTATGCGTATATCGCCGTGTTAAAGGCAAAACCAGCTGAAAAAAAAAATCAGCTGTTCCCTACATATTGACGACTCGTACGAACATAAATGTAGGGAACAGCTTATTTTTTTTTCGCGATTTAAGGTTTGGTCCTATAGTGAAAGCTGTTCAGTTTGATGGTCTAAAGCACCTCTTAAAGTTTGTAAGGTTAATTTTTTAACACCTTTATACTTTTCTTTGTTTACATAGGTTCTATATTATGTATCATATACCACAAGAATATTGTCAAAGGTGAAGCAGCTACTGCATAAGTGTAACATAAACATTTGTTATTATTGGAAGCAGATAATGAGTACACACTCATGTTAACCTCCCATGGTGCTTATGAATTATAATAGTCAGATAATTGCTTCGTTAGAATGACACTTTACGGTAATTCTATGGTAATTTCTGTGTAGGGATATTAACAAGGAGCCTCATGATTTTCGTAGAATAGCTGATAGTTATAGCGTTGGATGGAAGGCGTCCCGCAAGGTGGACCGACGACCTAGTGAAGGCCGCAGAAATCCACTGACTGCGTGAAGTACAGATCCGGTGGAAGTGGCGGTGTTTCGGGGAGGCTTATATCCAGCAGTGGACTTTTTTCGGCTGAAATGAAGATGAACTGATAGTTGTTTTATCTAAAGTCATCATCTGCCTAGCCTTTTCCCAACTATGTTGGGGTCGGCTTCCAGTCTATCCGGATGCAGCTGAATACCAGTATTTTACATGGAGCGACTGCCTATCCGACCTCCATAACCCAGCTACTGGGTAATACGATACCACACCACACCGATATAATTCTCAGGGAAACTGTCAAATTTTCACAATCAACATTGAACCTTATGCTTTAGCGATAAAGTTGAAAATCTATTAAAGAAATTTGACAGATTGTAGTAGCTTGATGTGCTGGCGTCCGCACTTTGTACCACAAACCTAAACGCAGTGGAGCAAAAAACGGAAGATATAACTACCACCATATGTAATTGGGATCTAAGTTCTAGTTTAACGTAAAGGTGGTCTCACACTGACAATTCTTTCAGTAACTATGGCTACGTGAATTTTCGCGGTCAACTAACTTCCTCAGCTATTGACATAGAGTAGGGGGCTGACAAATTACATTACGATGTCGAAGATGCAGTATTAACAGTAACGCATATACAAGTACCGACAGTAAATTTGGTTTTTAGCTAAATAACAGAGTTTGTTCTTGCAACGTTGTATATCGCAACACAAACAGATGACTGTTGTGCGATGACTTCCTAGTCCAGCGATATCGTTGCGACAACATAAATAAATAAATAATAATAAATAAATAAATAAATCCCTGGACATTTCACACAGCACCATTTGTCCCAAGCTAAGCAACCTAATGCTTGTGTTATGGTAACAAGATGGCTGATAAACTACTTATATACTATTTTTTTTTTTTTTGTAAATACATACATATTATAGATAGAAAAACACCCAGACTCGGAACAAATACATGTAGGTCATACAAATATTTGTTCCGTGCGGGAATCGAACCCGCGACACGCAGCGCAGCAGTCAATCGCTTAACCACTGCGCCAACCGTGCTGTCAAAACATGAGTTGCAGCAAATCATTGCAACGCGTGCATTTCTGGCATTACTTGAGCATTACATTGCTGTGTTTGTGTCCTTCCGTATTTTTACAAAATCGTGATACTGTTGCAATTCTTTCGCTTCTTTCAAATCCTCATCGTCAAAACCAAATTCAAACCACAATTTTTTTTCTTACCTAGCGAAGTTCTGTAGGAAGGAAAAAAGGCGTTAGTAGTAATTTTGCAAAACTTCGAAGTCAATTAACGCCTTCTGTACCCAAAAACCTCCACTTTTGTCCGTTTATTCTCAGCAGCGGGCAATCAAGCTCAATTTGCTTGGAATTGTCTAAATTAAGCTATTTTGGTGCGTGTTGTGTTGCCCTTACCGCGCAAGGCTGCGTTTGACGTCACGTGGATTGAGGACACTACGCCTGCTCGTGTGTGACCAGAGCCGGTGTGGAGTGGATGCGGTACTTTATTAGGTTATTATTAGGATTTGTTTGAAGTTTGAGATAGGCGAATAATGTTCGTTTATGTCAATGGATGGATGGTTGGTTGACGTAAACACAATTGCGTCATGGAACGTTTTGGACAAAATAATTGGTGCAAAAAAATTTTGCTATAAAGTAGTGTTTATAATCTCAGGTAATTTACGTTCCATCGCCAATTAATTGAGTGACCATTTGAAACAAAAAGGTCCTAATTATTTTTTGGTTGCAGTGGAATTTGACCTTTTTTATGTATGGCATTCAGTTTGTTGTTCCATAACTTGAAAATTATCTCAAATTCCTGGCTCTAATATAGGAAAATACAATATGTTCTGTAGGATAGGCACCGTCGAGAATTACATAAGGCAAAAAGGGAATGGAATGCAAAAGTGGATGAAAGGTTGGATATCTAAAGGTTAGGTTAGAATATTGAGATCCAAAGCAAAAAATAATATGAGGGGTATACAATCATAGTTGGTAAAGTCCACAGTGCCAAAATGTTCAGTAAACGATAAAAACGATTATCGATTATTAGGTTTGTTTGTAAAGTCAATTTTCAATTTGAAATAACAGTCGAGATTACTAGAATTTGTATAAAATTATTCTACGGGTTAAATATAGATACGGAAACAAATGTGTTGCAATTTAAATCTCACTTTTAAAATTTTGTGGAGTTTACCAACTTTGATTGTACTTATACCCCTGATATATGCTAAAGTCACAATTGTTATTCCGTCTAAAAATCAAGTCTAGTACTCCATAAAATCTGATCTCTAAACCTGTAAAAGTCAATTCTGAAATGAGCTTAAAGTCGTCGTCACTCTCCCGCCCTTATACCAATTTATTTGGGGCAACATATCTTTTCTTCCATACTCCTGTTAGTGGTAATTTAATTTTGATTTATTATTTTTTGCTTGTGTACTTATAATTTTTTATTGTATTTGCTAGTATATTGGCGTAGCTGGCTGACATATGGCAAATAATTTAATTTAGTGTTCTGTGTCCCTTTAATGTTAATTACTTCGCATACCTTGCCTTGTATTCAATCAAGTATTTTCTAACTGAACAGACATTTGCTGTTAGGGAGTTTGTTGCGGCACTTCTTCTTCCCAACGTATGCACTAGGAAGTGGTGAAGGTAGGGCGTTTTTGGGGGACTGTCTTTTGTAATTTTGACGTTCGAAAAGTGCTGATTCTCAGTCTAGTTTGAATAAATGACTTTTGATTTTGATTTTTATTTAGTGCTCATCTTGGTAGTCAAACCCTTTCTAACCATTATCATCATCCACACAGTCTGTCCATCGTTTTTTGGTCTTTCCCTACTCTTATAGCCATCAGTGTCATCATCAGTATGTTTCATTATCATTTTCGAAATTCTTAAGGAATCCTGTTATTTTTTTTTTTGCCCATTTAAAGATGAAATAATTACTTAAAAGAATGTTAATCGAAGAATTTTCGCTGAGCTCATATTCACTGGCGTGAATCGGTATCAAAGTACAGTTGGTTCCGAGACTTTGTTCTTATAACAATTAAAAGGAAACAAAGAGAATGAAACATCCATTCTCTTTATTATGTCCCCTTCTTATAAGGCGTATTTTTAATTTATTTTACATGAACAACAGAGTTTCCATCTTTGGTTTGCTTTGGTATTGAGCCTTTTACACTGAATCCATTGTTATTCTTGAAGTCCAATTCCCGTGACTGAAAACGTTCGAAATCTAGACGTAATCTCATCTCAGCGAAAATCGATGTCAATAACTTGTCAAAAATTTAGGGAAATTAGGATTTTTGACAGATTGAGACTGAGATCTGACTGTATACGTTCTTAAAATTACGAGAATTGCCCCTCAGCTCTACTACCAGTATCACAGTTACATTATTTTTTTTCGGCTGGGGGAGGCCTTTGTTCAGCAGTGGGACAATACAGGTTAACGAAAAAAAAAAGAACCAATGAAACCTTAAACACGACGACATATCAAGCAATACATTTCCAGTTTTAGCTAACCTGGCATTTTATAGGCTTTTCGTGCAATGCGAAGTCAGCTTATACTGGTAATGTATAGTTTGATTTGTCGTCGTGTGTATTATTTATGGGTCTCCCTTGTTTTACCGAAAAGAAATTGCCAAATTATCACTTCCCAAACAAATTTTCGCATAATTTCATTTGCCAAATTATTACTTACCAAAAAATCTTTTTACAAATAATTGTTACGAAAACCTATGTTTGGCAAGTGAACGTTTGAACAATAACTTGTTCACCAACTAGTACTTTTACCATTTTTTATCTAGTCAAATATTTCAGTTGGTATAACATATTTTACGCAAAATTAAATAAGCCAAATATTTGGTGTCGTCAATTTTACAAACAGACAAACAAATTCTAAACAGGTAATAATAATGTTATTATAATTATATTATTTCTCTCGATAGCCTCCTAAAAATAATCTCTTTTTTTCATATTTTTTTCTATATAATCTAGTCGTTTCTGGCACTCGCCGGCCGCTGCCGCGGCACCGCTCGCTTCGCTCGCTCGGCTCGTGCGTAGGTGGTCACAGTTTTAACCTAACCTAACCTAACCATTTTTTAAAATTAATAACCTACTGTAACTAGTCCCATAAATAACCTAATGTCTAGTAACCATAAATTTGACTTGTTTCAGACAAATTCAAGCACATAAGCTTACAAAGAAATACGCAAATGACATAAAATTTAACAAAAAAGTAAAATGTTTATTGGCTCAAACTCAGCTGAGGCGTGGCATCCTAGAATAAACATTCTCATTGATAAACACCACCCTGGAGTGTATCGCTTAATTAAAGAATTAATAAATGAAGTTTCTTCAAATTTAGCTGACATTGAGATTATACTATCAGGTGAACCGCCACAAAAAAAGAAAAAAAAAATATATGGATAAAGACGACAGAATTAATCGAGTTCTGCAACACAAGTCTGAATACTCCGAAATAAATCTGCTAATGTCCATTGCAAAAAATTTAAAATTGTAAGTTACAAATATTTTGTACTAGCTTTTGCTATTTTGTACTCGCGTTAATAAATGATTACCTATATTAAAATAAAATTGCATTTTTAATTATACAATTCCCAAAAAAATCTTATTTTTGCCTTTATATTTTTTGTCATAACAAATCATTTGACTAAACGTTTATTGTCTTAATTTTGTTTGTTGTAATAAATCATTTGGTTAAAGACCAAAAGCCTTAATGACATTATTCTTGGTAATAACCTGCCAAGTAAACATTTGACCAAATGAAAATGTGCGTACTAAAATTATTCCAAATATTACATTGGTATAAAAAAAGGTTGCTAAAATTTGTTTGGGTAATGAAAATTTGGCAAAATCTTTTCGGCAAAACGGCAGGATCCCATTATTTATACAACGTGTAACGTTAAATGCGCAAAACCTGAAAATAGTTTGATCAGAATAACGAGCAGAATTAATCGAACCACTTTTTAATATAGGTCACATTTTTCAAAAAATCTTCATTAAAAACGTTGCCGTGTCTATTTATTAATAGGTCCTCCCTCGGCAAAGCGTCGTCGCAGACGCAAGAAACGATCAGAATGGCCAGTAAAACTAAAACAGCACATAAAACCTTTAAATTTTTTTAATGACTTATTTTCTCTCTGAAATAGGTCAATTGAATTAAAAATCTGTTGGGTTATCTGAGGTTTTGCGCATTTAACGTTACACGTTGTATATTTATTCCATATTCATTTTGATTAATCCCAAATTGCCATTATTATTTTTGAAATTTAATTTTTATTAAATTTTTTCAAGGCTAGTAAGTACTTTTATTTTCATTTCTATATTTTCCTTTATTATGTAAAAGCTTATCCTTCATTAAACTACATCCTTGTTCCAAGCCCAAAGCTGTTGCAACGATAAAGATTTCTGTGCACGTGCCGTCCGCTCCCATAGATTAACGTAATATCAGTGAATCGTACGCAGATGATGCGCACACGCACGGTAAACGCTACATACATAACAATTAGCTGGTAATCATGCTATTTATTCAAGAAGTGTATTTGAATGGAATATATGGCGGAATATTTTTTGTTTTTATGGAGTTTTTGGTTACTTATTGTTTGTTTTTTATTGTCGTTATATGGTATTATTTTGAAGGAGGATTTTAGATTAGATAAGGATTTGAGAACAGTATATACGTAACATATCATCATGCCTGTAATATCCAAAGATTTAGGCAGAGGTCTAGCTCACACACCCACATTTCGCCAGATATGTTTATGTCCCATGTTATAGGAGCCATTCACCGGACACAAAAGCAGACTCCGAGCTCCTACTGAGAAATTCCTGATGGAAAAACCCACCCAACCATTTGAAAACATAAGGATCAGGGTGCGTTTACACAGAAGCGATTAGTCGATTCCTGCACGTCTCTGCTCCGCTTCGCCCAGCTCCGCTTCTGTGGATACGCACCCTTATTTAGGGCTTAGATGGAAAGTGGTTGTGATGTAGGTGCTCCCCAATCTTATACTACAGATATAACTGTCCAGGTTACTCATCTATTGACCTAAGTTGCACAGTACGTAATGTGTCTTAAGGTGGTTTTACACCGGTAAGGCGAGGGTGGGATGGGCGAGAATGGAAATTTGTATCGTAAAATTTCTATCCACGCTCTGTGGCTGGGCGTGGATAGAACTTTTTTTCGGCGGTGTAACACCATCTTAAGTCTAGAAGGCCTCGACAAGTGGCAAGCTTTTCGTTAGCTTATGCCAGCCCCATTTATTTATTTAAACTTTTCGCACAAAAGGTACAAAAATGCCTTAGACATTCTCTACCAGTTAACCAAGGGTGGTGAAGAGATTAGATGGTAGGTGCTTCGGTTGAGCGGACAGTCATAAAAAAAAAAAAAAACTAGACAAATACATAAATAGGTTATAAACACCTACATATGATTTACTATAATATATATTTACTTGACTTGACTTTCATCATCGTCATCACTGAAATAATGTCACTTTGTCTAGGCCCCATGGTCTGCCTGTTCTGATTACGCAATCACTGTTATTAGTATAAACTGAAGGATCCTTTTAAATGATCGCTGACAAACAATTGTAACATTTTCCATGTCATAAGAATCAATAAGATGTATGTTTGCTTCTCGCTTACTGATAATCATCTTAATTATCTATGAGAAACATCAATGCAATTACTTGTCATCAAACTACGTAGTTACGAGTATTTAATAGAAAAACTGGAATGTCGAGTGCTGTAATAGCGAATCATTGTTCCAACATAAGAACCTGTATTTCGCTGAATAAGATGAAAACAGTGAATGACAATATACAGCGTGAATCTGAAATGTGTGGTCATATTTAAAGGTTAAAGTACGTCAAACTGAATAACTTTCTTCAAGGGACTAACATAGTAATCGCGAAAAAAAACAGCCGCACTTTATATTTGGGTCGAGTAAGTATTGAAGTTTTGTATGGGACAGCTGAATATTTTAATATATTTACGTTATTGTAAATACGATTGTCATCGTCTGCTCTACAACATGATTCAACAATTTTTTTTTTTTTTACCTAAGTTACTCCTTTATTTACTTAATCAAGATAATATTTACATAATATAAGCTAACATTAATTAAAAAGCTAACAGACTTAAAATAAAAATAATAATATGTACAAGTATATAAAAAGGAGGGCAAATGATCAAAGGGCATCAAAAAATTCGTCTGTATCGCTGTCAATAGGAAACGTGCCCAAAAGGCTGGCAGCATTACCACGTTGTATGGCAATGCTGATTCTTTGGCCAAAAAATAGGCCAGCCAACAATTTGATCATATTATTCTTGCCTGAGCAACCGGCAGCAAGTTCGTTCCACGGCAAGATCCCGTTTTTTGCAGGTACGGTTTTTTGCAGGATCCCGTTTAGTAGTGTACGTGTTTAAATATGCATATTCACACAAGCATCCTGTTTTCCGGATACTGCAAACAGGGTGCTTGTGTCACTGCTTGCGGCGGGGGTTGGGTTGCCTTCTTCTCTCAAATATGACGATGGGGGGTAGGTGCTGATTGCGGTAACAGGTCGTCTTGCTGACCGTGTTTTTATTAGTAAACAACTGTCAAATTTTTCGCGATGACGGTGTTGGTCTCATGGAGGAAGTTGCTCTGATACATGCTGTATATAGATTTTCCTTCTTTATAAGGACAATTAGTTTTAGAAAGATTGGAATACCTCAGTGTTATTGAAATCTTATTAATTAATGTGTGTGGAATTTAAATTCCGGGAGTATTTATATTGTTGTATTGTATAATGGAGTATTTCTTAGCGTCATACCGGCTATGGTTGGTGCTAATCCACAAACGAAGCAAAATGTGCATGCTCTGAAGAAAAAAGAACTTGGGCACCTTATGCACACTAATAACAATGCACCTAATAAGTTTTTGTAAGTAAAGTTCTGGACAGTCATCATTTTGTAGGAAAACCCTTAAAATTGTAACAGTTAACCCATTTGATGCGATTTTGACTTCATTAACCTCTGGTCTGTCGTAGAAATCGTTCCGACAGTTTACGGATACAAAATTTGGCGCGTAGGTCTACGCTCCAACATACCAGAGGTTAACTTATAAGCAGTCCAATGATGGACTAGACATAGTATTTGATAGGTATCTCCAATTGCACGGCTTTCAATTTGATGGTTTTGTCTACATTTCCTGAAATATGAGAACTCTGTAGTATGTTTTGTAATCATAAGTACGTACTAAGAAAGTTGATACAATCAACCAGGCCGTAATAAATGTTTGTAAACAAAGAATTAACAATCATAACTAACATCATAAAAAAATATACGTTCTAGTCATGAAGAGTTTGTTTTTCTAGCGTAATACCTTTTATTACTTTGAGCCGAGATATCTAAGCGTTGAATAAATATGGATAGTTCTAGACTTTCAGGGATTTTCCGAACATAGTGCAAAGGAATTTTCTATTGCCTGAATACGGTTATACAGCGTGTGACGGAAGGGGGGTATCAACCCTGAAGGAGATGAATGTGCTCATGAAACTCAACAACTTTCCCCAAAGAACATAGGTCGAAATATGAAAAAAAAATTTGGCCCTCCCTTACAAAACTGACTACCAGCTGATTGATTTACTATGGGAGGGCCAAATTTTTTTCGTCTTATGTTGTTTGGGGAAAGTTGTTGAGTTTCATGAGCACATTCACCTCCTTCAGGGTTGATACCCCCTTTCCGTTACACGCTGTATATGTGTGAGTGTATCGTCATACTCGTAGTAGTTCAGACCTACTTGATCATAGGCCCCCGAAATTGTTTTATAGGCAACTAGCGACCCGCCCCGGCTTCGCACGGGTGCAATGCTGATCACTACATAGTAGTCGCTTCCCGCTGTCTGTCTGTCTCTATGTATGTTTGGATCTTGAAAACTACGCTACGGATTTTGTAGAGATTTTGTAGAGAAACACTGATAATTTTAGAGCCATTATTTCTCGTAAAAAGTATAGGATAAAAAATCGTTATTGTGGGTTATCCCTAAGACATACACATATACCATTGTGAATTTTTTGTAGACCTTTTTAAAGTGTACAATACTGTAGCACATTATTTTGATCTATCTCGTAGGATTCAGCCAGCGTTTGCAATGTAAACGCAAAAAATGTGTTTATTTACGACATCACATTAGAAAACTCTAAAATTATCAGTGTTTCTCTACTATATTATGCATGTATTATACATATAAACCTTCCTCTTGAATCACTCTATCTATTAAAAAAACCGCATCAAAATCCGTTGCGTAGTTTTAAAGATTTAAGCATACATAGGGACAGACAGCGGGAAGCGACTTTGTTTTATACTATGTAGTGATGATCACAGGCAATGATGACAGTTAAATAGGAAATTGCCATTGCCAAAACAAGTCGTGATCGCATGGGCGTCGGGAGTCAAGAGCCGACTCCCGGCCACCGCAGGCGCGGGCTTGCGGGCGGCGAGCAGTGGGCAGTTCGCCGTCCGGTAAGGACCAGGCCCGGGTCGACGGCGCGTTGTGTTCCACGCGCGCCTCAAAGAGTTGTCAGCAGTAACTGACGGGGTCCGGTGGGGCCGATGCTTGCCAGGGTCACGGGTTGTTCGAAAGAGGTACCGTGGCCCTTGGCACAAGCAACTGAAGGAACACGGGTGGGTTTTAGTCAGTAAAAGTCTGACACGCCCTCCCGCTCCGCCCAGAGCGGGAGAAGTTACTTGATAATTTCCCACCAAAAAAAAAAGTCGTGATCGCATTCGATAGATATACTGCTGTTAATACCTACGACAAATATTCTGGAAATATATTTATTCATTCGCCTAGTTGTTTCTTTCTGTAGATAGTTAGTGTAGTGTTGTTCCTAGTCGTGTCTTTTCCCCCATGCTGCAAAGGTGGGCGCGGCTCCATGTCCTAATTTAATTTTGTTGCCAATACTAACATTAGTTTTTTAAGCATATTGTTACTAACAAAATATGGACCTGCCGGTCGATTCTGTAAAAATCTCACAGTGAAATAATTGTGTGATAAGAATGACAGCCGGGACCAACGGCTTAACGTGCTTTCCGAGGCACGGAGGGGTCTCGGTATGTAAAGATGGTCATCCATCCACAGACCAACCGCGGCAAGCGTAGCTTAACCTGATCGATCGATCTGTGCGGCTGTTATTATGTAGCCACGGACCCCTCCAAATAATGACAATATTTGAATAAATTAGCAAAAAAATAATAAAATTTGTTATCTAGCAACAACTATTAGTAAACAAAACAAATGCATGCTGATGACGCGAGATCTCGCCCTTTTTTCGTCCGAGATCAATCTCGCTAAAAAATGGCGAGATCTCGCGAGAACGAGATTGCATTCCCTAAATATTAGGAGAGTTATCAACCTAATAAAAAACTGTACTTTGTATGATTTAAGAATTAGGATACAGTTTCTCATAATATGCAAGTTCATTGCATAACACACTAGTTCTTTGCATAGCATTGGCTTTCATTTTGACAGTTCAACAGCATTCGTTATTTACGTTGTTGAGCAGGCAAATTTTTCGAACATATGAAGCAATGGATTAGCAATATCCTTCAAAATGATTCCGATTGTCATTGATAGTGTTAATTAATTTAATCCTGTTACTCAATTAGGGCAGTTTGTTTACAAATCTAGCGGATCATGAGACCAATAGGTTCTCCACGGTCGGTTGCCGTACGTCATAAAATCTATTATTTATATATTGTTATTGTATAATTTTATCTGTTTCTAATGCGAACAATTGATGTGGCTTGCTTTGATGGAATTTTCTATAGGCCACACATCTGTATGTGTTTTATGAGCAAAACAGATTGTGTTGGCGAAGGGTATTGAGTTGCAAGTGATTTTTTGATTGTAGATTTTATTTCTTTGTTGCATATATGCATACCGTGTCTCCTTTTTTAAGCATTTTGGGGTTTATGCTGCCTCTACGGCGTAAGTTATCTGAAAAGCCCATGTTATCTAGAAGGATTTTTGGAGGGCGTCGGAAGCTTGGTTCATAAATTGATAATTTTGTAATCTAAACTACAGCTATACATATGGTATATCCAGTGTTTTATCATGTTTTGATAACAAAGCTCGCACAGTAACAAAAAATAACGGATTAATTATTGTTTCTGGCACACGTAGGTGTAACAACTACATGATAAAAACTGATTTTAAAATCACCATTATTGTTAATTATTTGACGTAAACCATTATCAGCATCCTGTTTTAATAAAAATATCCTAACCGTTATTTGTTTGTTCCAGATAAGACTGAAATGTCCAATTATTGAAACCGATTTCGAGTACCAGTTAAACTAGAACAAGGTCAGTACATAGTGAAACTAATTAAAATTAACAAATTAACTCGCTTTGCCTCATACCACATCCACGGAAAGATTCGTCAGTGTCGTTGTTCTATTTCCTTCACTTTTTAAAGGCCACAAGGGCGATAATGTTTACAGTGACATGTAATAAATTAGATGAAGTGCAGACGCCAGCACATCAAGCTACCCGAAACTGTCAATTTTTCCCAATTAACTTTGAGCCTTATGCTTTAGGGATAAAGTTGAAAATCTATTAAAGAAATTGGACAGATTGTAGTAGCTTGATGTGCTGGCGTCTGTGCATGTTGGTACCCCAACTACTCTAATCTATCCACTTGGACTGAATTCGAATTTGTCTAAATGCTAATGACTGGAATGATAAAAAAATGTTTTTCAAAAGTACACTTTTGTCAGTAGTGTTTTTTAAACTTTCAGCAAAAATGCCGCGTGTCGACAACCGACAACCGGCGGCGACCGAAGACTTCCGTCGGGTGCTGAGGGAAAAAGCGCTGAACCACAGCCTGTTCTACTTGAAGCTGAGCGCAGGAGTGTCGCCGGAGCTCAAACGGGAGGCGCTTGCGCACGCGCCGCGCAGCAGGACCAACGGCAGTGCGGGCGTGCGCGCGCCGCCGACCGGCCGCGTTACTCGACAGGCGCAACCACGCGTCTCCGAACTCCTGCGCCGTTTCGAACCAGCCCCGATGCAGTACCTCCGCCCACCGCGGGCCTCCTCACCACTTGAAGACATTTCCTCCTCGGACGACGACGACAGAGCCGCAGTCAGGCGCCGCAGTCGCGACCTCAGCGACGACTCCGCCGTAGAACTAGAGACGCGTCTGCGGAGACACTCACATCCTCGGGATATCACGCCTCCGCCCGACACGATGTCACCTAGACGAGAGAGGACTTTGATTGAGGCTCATGATGTGGAACTGGGGCGAAGGAGTAGCGAGGGTTGTGAGATCAGGGGGCGATGCGTGAGGACTCCCAGTGTGGTGGTGAGCGACTACTCGGATGGAGTGGTGGCGGTAGGAGCCACTGAGGAGGAGGTGAACTGGCTGAGGTCCAGGTCCTTGTCAGCAGACTCCGCCTGCTCGTCGTGCTCCACGCTGTCCAGCCGCGATGATGATGAGTTCGAGTCTCCTACACTGCCAAAAAAGGTGAGTTTACTTTCATTTGATCGGATTATTTTTTCAGTATTTTATTGGAATTTTTCAGTAGTTTATACCTTTTATTGGAATTTTTTGAAAACATTACAGCAAACATATTAAAAACAATTTTCTAATAGTGTATAGCGTCGTAAAAGCTTAATACTGAAACGCTACTTAATGCATATTATTGTCTAGCACAGGCTACAAATTTTCAATTTTTTTTTTATACGTCGCAGATGCAGTAAATCAGACGCCACTTTCGAAAACACTTGAATAAACTTGATTTTTATATAATTTTTGCATATATCATTTCTTAATTAAATCTACAATGGAAATCAATATTTGACTTTGATGAAATTTTAAATTCAGGGGACTCTATCATCGATTTTGTAATTTTGACGTTCGAAAAGTGCTGATTCTCAGCCTAGTTTGAATAAATGACTTTTGATTTTGATTTTGATCATCATTTGAAATGCATTAAATGAGTTAAAGTTCACATACAACCAATTCCAATTTCACGATACATTATACAAATCAAAGAGCGTTCAATTTATATGAACGGACTAACGTCGACCGACAAACTTTTTTTTTTAGCTCTCCGTGCCCTTCCATAAAAAGTTTTCCTTATTGAGATAAGTAGTCAGTGACGTCAATTAATTATTTAAATTTGCTTATAAACTGGTTGTTTATTATGCACGATAGTACGCAATAATTCAGAGGGTTTGTGTTAACTGACCAGTAAAGACTAAGGGACTCTTGACAAAGATGAATTGGTTAGAGATGAATCAACTTCCGAAGACATTTGAAGCTTTTCAATAGAAGGTATTTTGTTGTTCTTGCTGGTTATATTGAAGAGACAAGCATATCTTTTTTCATTATGTAAAACACCACATCCAGAAAACTAAGGAAATCCAAGAATCTAAGGATCCAAGGATCTTCTGCTCTTCGAAATCTATGCCATTTTGAATTATTTAACATGGTCGAAGTAAATACTTATCTAATCAAATTCACCTCTTATCTCAAAATCGGAATGAAATTTGATGCATTAAGTGCTATCGTGAATTAAATTAGCATTTAAGCCTATTTAGAATATAATATCAAAATCTTTATCTGATCTTTATCTTTTAACTTTGCATTCTTGTATCATTAACAAGATTTTTGGCACTAACATAACATCATTTTAACTTTCGAGTTAAGTAAGAGGTTTGAAAAACTTTTTGAAAACCAATTTATATTCGCAAAATACGTGACAACGCGCGACGTGGAGTTGCGGAATCCAGCCCTACTTTGCATTTTTGTTAACTCTTGCGCCTGGCGTACATTTTTAGCATAGTTAAATTTTTATCCAATATCTTGGAATTATTCTGCAAAATAAAATAAACAATGCTAATGCTGTATTACGATCTCTATCTACTCAAACTTTTACTAACATTTTCATCAAATCTAACTCTGTCAATGCTCATAGCTTCTTTAACCCCTTGGTTACATTTGTCTGAGAGACGTCATTCACTACTTTTCCATAGGAGCGGACGACGTGCCTAAAACGTTATTTGAGGTTAGGCACAATTCTGTTTATTTCACTGTAGCTTGTATCAGTCATAATAGAAGAGGCAATTATAGTATTTCGGTGAACATTGTTTGCGATACACTGCCCCATTATGTCAAAAACAAGGAATATATTTTATGATAGTGATAGCGAAAGTAATAAATCCGTACCCAAGGGGATATAATAAATATAAAATGGTGTTAAAAATATTTATCAGAAGCATAATATTTCGTACTAGCAAAATTCTATGCGCCAGATAATCGTCTCGCCAGGATGTTTGATTCCTCATATCCTATGATGGCTATAATCCGTAGGTTACACTTATTTGTATGTGAAGCGGATGCTCACTTCCGTCATTCACGTGTCCAATGTTATTGTGCATGGTAACTGGAGCAGGAACATATTAGTTACAGCGGCTGTACATAATTGACAACAGTGTTTCACATTGTTTGTGTACCAAGCGTCACTGCTATGTTTGCAGCTTTTTATAGTTCGTTACCTGAGAAAATGTCTGCTGTCTTAGAGCATTTGACTGCCTCAATTTGGAATCAACTTGACGGCACGGTTGGCGCAGTGGTTAAGCGATTGACTGCTGCGCTGCGTGTTGCGGGTTCGATTCCCGCACGGAACAAATATTTGTATGACCTAGAAGTAGTTGTTCCGGGTCTGGCTGTTTGTGTATGTGAGTTTAAATGTTTGTAAACGCACCCACAATACAGGAGAAATTCCTAGCGTGGGATAACGTTTAAAAAAAAAAAAAACAAAAAGACAGAAAAAAGAACTTTTAGTACAAATGGCCCATATCTATAAGAGTAGGAAGACCAAAGAAACGATGTTTGAACTGTGTGAATGATGATCACAAGAGGGTGACTACCGAGAAGACGCCTAATAGAGAAGTATGGAAGAAAAAGGAATGTTGCCCAGACCCCAAAATAATAAATGAAATGAGATGAATAAATTCCTCGTTTGGAATCGGTATAATTTTGGGTCATACGAGTATCATTAAAATAATGAATTAGCCTCAAACTTTATTTTATATGCATTAGCAGGTCTCAACGGAGAGGAATAGATATATCGTAAACTGTTTAACCAAATCTTTTCAAAGTCGCTTTTATGAAAATCGTAGCGGCTCGTCCCAGCTTCTTCCTTTTTAGCGAATTTCCGATTTCTTTTTCTTTGTCCTGGCACTAGCGAACAAAAAGAATCATCCAATTTGGGACCATCATTCGGAAGTTATGACAGACATTTCGGCGACTTTGTTTTATACTATGTATGTAAGGATAAAGGTACTTACCCGTATATTTCAAGTAGAAAAGTAAATAATCGAATAAGTTATCGCCTGGCGAGTACAGACATTTCGGCGACTTTGTTTTATACTATGTATGTAAGGATAAAGGTACTTACCCGTATATCTCAAGTAGAAAAGTAAATAATCGAATAAGTTACCGCCTGTCGAGTACTCACGTGATCTAATAATGTCCGCATTGCTGCTCAATTGATTGCATCGCTGATTAGGTGTGAAATTAAGACTTGTTAAGGCCCATTACTCCAGTCTCATTACTTTGTTCCTAATGATAATTGTTTAACTAAGGCCATTAACAGTTTATTTATTTATTGATTTAGGATCTACAACAAAAGATGTACACAATACATGACACATAAATAAAGGGCAACATGAGGCATTAAGGAGGTGTATAAGAGACCACACCGTCTTATCAAGAGAATACACAGTGAAGTTAAAAAAGTCAAAATATTAATAATAGGTAACAGTTGAAGAAAGTTTTACATCTACCGAAAGGGATAAAAAAAAGTAATAGAAACGGTCGCATTTCAATTGGTCACAGTCGCGTCGCAGTCATTATTTTGATTGCTTTCTTACTCGATGCGGGTCCATCACCATGGTTCTTTATGGGTGAACCAATCAACCGTGTTTCTGTCCCTTTTTTATAGAATTGGAATGCGTGTAACAAAAACAAGCTGCCATAGCCTTTTGCTATAGCGCATTGCTTTTCCAAGATTGGTCAAAAGATTTTTCTTTAGCATTTGACTAACAGAGATTCAGTTTCTCTGATGCGCTAGAGCAATTCGTAGTCAGTAGCAGTCAAAATGTCTTCTAAATTGTTCAAAATAATATGTATAGTAAGTAATTATCGATAATTTAGCTGGTTTTAGCTACTTAACATTATTACAAGCAATTATTTTAATGGGAGTTCCTCAAGGTTCCACTTTCAGTCCATTGTTTTATTTCTAGCTCATTAAAGTTAATGACCGTACATCTAAGTTTTTATATAAAACGAATGGCATATGTATTAACTTTATGTATTCTTGAGATCAGAAGGCCAATTCCCGTAATTATAAACGTCAAAAATCTAGTTGCAATCTTAACTCAGCGACAACCAATATTAAAAACTTGTCTATAATATAGGGAAATTAGAGGTATTTATGACAGATTGAGACTGAGATCAGACTAAACCACGTTTTTTTTTAATTATGAGAATCGCCCCTCCGATTGTTTTTAAAGATTACATTAAGACTGCATACTGACGTCAAACGCAAATCAAAATTCAAAAACCATTCTTGTGTTGTTCTTTAACTCATTATTTGAATAATTATCGATGCTCGTGGTACCCTTAATAGCGGTGTCACGATTTATGTGCATTCATAATTAAGTGTGCGTAGATTGTGGCTTAGATTTAAGACCATTGGGACATTACCTTTTTAAAGTATCATGAAGTGAGCTCTTCCCATTTCTGACAGAAAGTGTAGTCTTGCATCAATGCAGTCTCATAAATATCATTATTCATATAGTCGGGAGAGTGTATTTTCTTTTATTTTAATGTTAAATGTCTGGAATATTATGCAGCGAAGCAACGGCCAGTGCAGAATTGCTATTTCTAATGTATCAAGAGTAACTTGGATTTAGTTTTTTTTAATTCATCATTTTGGATCGTAGTGCGGTTAATATAATAGAATAAACAAAAACTAACTAAATCGTTACGTCAAAAGCACTCATAAAAAGTAAATTATCAAATTCCTTGTTAGTTAGTGTAATAAATGTTATGCTCATCATTTTATCTTTGCTTATTATTATTATAGCATCTTGTTACTATTTGGTTAGTAAGATTTATGCATTCATGTAAAATTGACTATGTTTACCAGATGAATAAATGTTTGATTTATTTTTTAGATATTCGCATACCTGTAGTTACATAGGCAGTTCTAATGCTGATGACGACGATATAAAACCTGCGTATTTATCCTTATAGCTGTCACAGATACTTGCTTCTTGCTTACCCAAGCTGCTATACTATGACATAAATAATAACCCTAAGATTTGCAACCATTTTTGGCACATATAAACTATGTAAGTGTATTATCATTGCGTTTATCAGGTTTTACAAGTCAACTGCATATGTTTTTCGAAGAAACCCTCATCATCACGAATCACAATATCTATATATATCCAAAAATACTTGTCCATCCTCATAAACCACATGAAATTATAATAATTATGTAGTAACGAACACAGTGACCTTTCGGTGGCTAATTTTGGATGTCTCTCCAAACAGTCCAAACAGTCCGTGGCTAGGGTCAAACTGCCGAAATGATATTTGAACACCCGTCCTCTGACGTCAATCGTGTCCATGAGATGCTCTGTCACAAGCCACAAGGCTCTTCAAACGATACTGTACCAACTGCTATTGTTATTATTATTTAAAAGAACTTGGTTTTTATGAAGCTTGAACATAAGTTACGTGAGAATGTGATTGAAACTATTAGTACTGATGACCTTTCTGTCAACATTATTATCGCATTGCATGTATCATAATGCGTAGCATTAGAGATTGCTTTATGATCGATTTTTTTTTTGCCTCCTTTTCTCCTGATAGTATAGCATAACCTAATCAATTTATATACCATTGTATAGATAATTTAATGGAGATTAGTAATTTTCAAAAATGGATTTAATGAAGTAGAGACGAAAAAAACATGAAATTATTTTTAAAAAATCCCGTAATTCAAGTGTGTAACCTGAAAATATTGTAGCTAGCGAAATATCAAGCAATTGATTAAGTCAATTTTTTTTAAATAGATTGGTTTCACCTATAGGAGGAACTCTATTAAAAATGTCTCTTTCATTCAAAGTAGTTTAATTATATTTAATAAAAAAAATGAACTGATATAATATCTATCCATGGTTTTTATACGATCAAATAAGCATTATGAGTAGTGCACTTTTGGATTTTCCAATTTTTTCTTGTTATGTATTTTCTGGCGTACAATAAAGTATATACAAATAAATAAATGAAAACCATATGGAGTTCATAGACAGTATTTTTCACTATTAACTGCAGTTTTGCTAAAACTTCAAGGCCTACATTATACCACTTACACTTATTAATTTGAGTGATGAAAAAGTTCTTGCAACATTAAACACCGGTTAAAAAAAAAAAAAAAAAAAAACTAGACTAATTTCCTGTTTCTCCTAATCTGTTTTGTTAATTCTATGTTTGTGTTCATATGTTTCATCAAAAACTCATTCAATAATATTTTGGCATTAGGATTTATTATCAAATCAGCCTGAATAAAATTACCTCCATTAATTAGTTTACAACGACGCGTATTTAGTTTTTGTCACAGTTTTTCTAAGATTGACGTTCTCGTTAACTTTGACGTCAGATACTTAAACCAACGTGACCCGTCTTTTTGACTTGTTTTGGTAAAGCAAAAATATTTGCGTCTAGTATCTTTTTCAAAAATAAGTAGGCTACTGAAACTAGTCCTATTTGGTTTTGTTCATATCTTACTACGGTTCTGATTGCAATTAAGGCATTGTATATAAACATCCATACATCGTCTTCTTTACGAGCGTTAATATAAGTATTACCGTAGAATATAGTTTATCAAGTCTAAATTAAACCTTGTGCAGGATTATGAAGAGCTTTGGATCTGTGGCCTTGTTTTCTGTGGCTTAGCTTTCGATTGCATCAAATTGAGCATTTCTAAAAGCTAGGAAGTTTAAAAAAAAAATATTGCATTTCTAAAACATCCTTTTTTTAATTCAGCTGTTTACGTACTAGATTTTTTAATAGTTACTTATTATGCTCTCAACGGCGTAAAATCAATTTGCTGCACAAACGTACTCATTTTGTATTTACATATTTAACGACGTCCAAACCATTATTAATACATTCAATTCTATGACGTAGACCAACTGACCAACTATACATTACTAAAGGTTATAAAAATCACGTTATCGTTCTTCTTAATAATGACGTCACTATAGATGATGTAAACTGAAGTGTGTAAGTTTGTAATCGAGATCAAACAATAGGATAGGAACACTTTAAGATGGTTCACAAAAAACGATGTGTTTAGTCGAGTTGCAAATAAGTAGTCGAGTTGATTTTCGATACGTGAGTATTTTTGAACAATAGTATGCTATGCTTGTCTCGTTTTCCGTCCGTAGTAAACTGATAGTTTTAATATTTTTAGGGTTCCGTACCAAAATGGTTAAAAGGAACCCTTATGCTGCGACTCTGTCTGTCCGTCCGTCTGTCACAGCTGGATATCTCAAGAGCTACTAATGCTTCAAACTTGAAATTTGGAATAATGTTAGATGACGTTTGCTCAACTATTTTTTAAATAAGAAATAAATAAAATACATATTTTTTGCAACAGGGACTGAAAATGGGTGTCTTAAAAATTCGAAGAGACGAGAGAGAGAATGCCTTAGTAGCCCACTAAGGCATGTGGGATATTATATGAAAGAGTGCTGTTTGCACATTCTCAAACATTTTCCCTTTTTTTTAGGCCGCATAGTTTTCGACTTTTGATGAAAAATGTAAAAAAATACCGTTCCCCCGTTCCGTTTAACTCCGAAGTTTGGATAGAGAAAAAAATTAAATTATTCTATGTGATAGAAGTTTATGTAAATATTACAGGAAAAATAAAAATATGTCTGTAAATAGCACACTTTTTCAGAAATCATCAACGTAAATTACATTAGTTCCACTGTCGGTCAAGAGATGGCGCTGACCTAAAACTGCAATATTCTCGCAGTATTAAAATTCTCTGACGAATTTAGGCCGCGCCGATGAATTTTAATAAGATGGTACGGAACCCTCAATGTGCGAGTCCGACTCGCTCTTCACCGGTTTTTTTATTCACTCGTCCCACCCATCATTGACGTCAATGGACCGGTTGCGGTTTCTATGTGTGAGTAACATGTTTGCGCACACGCAGGGCTGTCTTCAATTTTATGGTGTGTGAAACAGTTATCAAAGGCGTTAAATTAATACTTACACTAGTAATCTGTACTTGTGTTATTGTTATGCAGTTTTATGGTAATAAAGTCCCTCATTAATGTGCGTAGGTTCGGTACGTATATGGAAGTTTTTGCGCATTTTAATTATTTATTGTTTTATGTATTTCTGTTTTATTAACTTAGGTGCACGTGCGTTCCATATTAATAAGAGCATAATACATAATTTACAATAACCACAAATATTAATCTGCTACTGTTCGAAATGATTCAATCATAAAATGGATTCGTATAGTCTATTAATTATTGTGCTTCCGTTATTACATCCCGTTATATAGATCCTAGTTCTCTTTCCCTGTTCCGACGCTTCTGACTCATTCTACCATTCGTCATTCACTATTCATTCTTCTATTCTCATTCATGTATCCTAGTCAGTTTCATATCAGAGTACAGTCCCCCCTTTTATACTTGGTCTCTCATTGCTGAGAATCTTGAACCCATTTAGTATTTTCCTTTTAAATAAACCTATGTATTTTTCTTTCTTATAGTATTATTATCTCAGGAAGCGACGCGTGCTTTACTTGTGGTTAACAAGTTGACGGACACGCTGTGAATGTGTGTGTATGCTCAAGAGTTCTCGGTACCGTCCAAGAAAATGACAAAATCGGAAGTGTGTGCGTGTGCGTGTGTGTGTGCTCCTCGTTATCACGTGTATATTCACAGCGTGTTTGTAGACTTGGTTAGCCTAAGTAAAGCGCGCGTCGCTTATAAATGTCACAGTACTAGGATATTCTTATGGCTTCCTGAAAAGAAACCCGGCCGTAAATATACAAGCTGTAGTTGTTTACTATGGGACCAAACCAAAAATCGCGAAAAAAAATCAGCTATTCCCTACATTTTGACTAATTATGCGAACATAAATGTAGGGAACAGCTGATTTTTTTTCGCAATTCCAGGTTTGGTCCCATAGTAAAAGTTATTCATCATAATGAGTACAATGACCGCTTATGAGGTTGTACGTTATTTAAGTTACAACTTGTATAGCCCCTCAAGTTCTAGAAAAAGTTCGCCTTGTTGTTTGGTGGGTCTTGTGGTCTTTGTCACTTATACATCTTTCTAAAGCTCATTGTGTACTTTAGGTATTTGCTTTATCTTCGACAACCCTACCAGTATTGAGCAAGTGTCAAATCGCTTATATCCATACAGGCCTGTGTCTATATAGGCAGTAAAAATGTTGCGTGTGTGCGAGCTGCATGTGCCCGCGCTGTGCATTCGTATGATATTCCTCTTCTCCGTTTATTGCTGGCATCATAAGTGATGCAATACCATAGATAACTGGCATGGGTATTTTCTTTGTCTCCATTTTTTATGGTGACGGAGAATCTGATGTATTGTGATTTTTAGTTAGTCACAAGATATACAACGTGGCGCTACAATGGCGACACTAATTTAACACACGGGTAGGACTAGTGGCCAGTACCTAATCATAAAAATTATAACAACATAAAATTCGTAATTGGAACACTACTGCCTGCGACGCTCGCCGAGGTAGGGCTCTCGCTCTTTCCTTCAGTTCGCCTTCTCTTTGTACGTTATTCGTTTTTTAATTTCATTGATGCGAAGTTATGATCCTTGACCCCGGGAAATGGCCTCTGCGCTGCAGTTCTTTAAGTACAGGTGGATCCAATATATTATTTTAGTAAATTGTAAATAAATAATGAAATTAAAATATGTTAATAAAACGAAGACGCGAAACCGTATAATAAAGACGGCGCCTAAAAACTTTTTAAGACAAACAAACAGTAGTTGACTTGACAAGAAGTAACATTTTCCCAAAAAAAATTTAGAGATGGGGTTCCCTACCGTAATGGTATATGTCCATGCATGATCACCCCATTATGTTCCCAGTTTCCCACTGCTGGGAATGTTCCTCTCTGTGAGAGGGAGTGGGCCGTAATCCACCACGCGAGCTCAGTACGGGTTGGTGGATGTCACTGACGGTTTCCTCACGATGTTTGCCTTCACCGTTTTGATACAGTGGTGGCCCAGGGGTATCAGACCCAATTTGTAAGATATGTCCATGAACTGTCTGAATAGAACGGTACAGTACATAAACAATATTTTTTATTGTACTTAAGACAAGTAAGTACAAGTATGTAAAGATAAGCCGGATGACTGGCCATAAATAAAGTTCCGCGAAGCTGTCAGATACCAATTACATACGTGGCAACGACTTCCTCATTCTTAAACACCGTCCCTTTGTCTTTCTCCACGGTAGAAATGTTCAAAGTTCAAGGAGAATTACTTCTCCTGCCGTTCCGAAGCATCTTTACAAGAAATTACTGTTGTTGTTGAAACCAGGTTTTAAATGTCATTGGAATAATTTATAATCAACTAGCGGCCCGTCCCAGCTTCGCACGGGTGCATTGTTTTTTTTTTCGAATTTCCGAAATTTTCTTTCATACAAACCTTGTCCTGGCAATATAGAACACTACAAAAAAAAAAAATCAATTTGGTGCAGTCATTCGGAAGTTATGTGCATACAGACATTTCGGCGACTTTGTTTTATAAGTCGTAGTACCTATGTAAGGATAAGTTATCATTTGCATAAATACTGCGACACGAGCCGGCCATTTTTTTTTTCACTTGATTGTAAAGAGGAGAATTTAATGTTCGATGGAGCTATTATTTTTAGTGAGATAATGTTTTTTTTTCTTTCTTTCAATTTATTAAGTGAGTGAATCGATATTTCACTTTATTACCTTATTACCTACGGAGTTGACACGCAGTGCATCTTATACCTACCTAACAAAGAACAAAGAATTTAAGAGTGACTACACTGAAAACTGTAAAAGTTAAACTTTAATTAAACTGCTAAATAAAATAAGTCTTGCGTGGTTATCACGTGACGTTAGTACGTGTACCTACTATCAGTAGCCATGGCTTTCATTTTGACAGTTCAACAACATTGTTGTTGACCAGACACTATATTTATATAAGTATTTTTCGAACGTATGAAGCAACTAGCTGCGCCCCGCGGTTTCACCCGCATAAGTCTCGATCCCGTAGGAATATCGGAATAAAAGTATTCTATGTGTCAATCTCTGTTATAAACTATCTGTGTGCCAAATTTCATCAAAGTTGGAACTGACGTTTGAGCGTGCAGGGGAGAAAACTGTACAAACATGTTCGTTCTATGGATTTTTCTTTTCAAATTTTCTGAATGTCTTTGCATCATTTTTCCAAATCCGTAGGGCTAAGGCACCATATAACCAGAACGGATTTTGTCATGAAAAGTGATAATCTGAAATCGTTAACTAAAGAAAACTGAGTAGTGCCTGGAAATATACATAAATAAACCTTATAAGAAAAGCATGCTAACCCATAACATTTTAACCAAACCCTTATTGTGTGTCCTTTTAAAACAGGTCGCTCAGGACTCTTTAGATACCCTTGCTTTTAGTTTCGAAATAAATTAAAAAGTAAAATTCCTTGTTCCAGATGATAAACGCTGATTGAGGGCCAGGACTCTTGAGCGACCTGCGAGCGGACATCGGCGGCAATGGACCAACCACAGCTGGATCTAACTTGAATCTTTCGCTACATTCAAAGTTTCATATGTATAGAATATAGACTTTCTGTCAGATCATTCGGTTGCAACCAGTGACATCTGCCATTTGACGTTTGTAAGACAATATGGTTGATTTATGTGTTTGCGCGGGAATCGCTGCGATGTCATTGTCGGTTAGGTTTTAAACTTGGAACTCTATAGCTAAAGACTCTGGTAAATATTTTTTTCTTTTGTGATGATGCGTATGTGCGTTGTAGAAACTTCATGTTAAAAAAAAATAGGCAGCTTCAATGTTCGGAATTTTAGTAACTTGATATTTCGCATACTGCGTAATAAATAATAATGTATTATTAAAAGAAGCTAATTTTTTGGTATGTAATTTAATAACATACCGATGGACTTTTTTCCGTTTTGGAGCTTAGTTAGGTTCAACTCATTAATATTCTCAAAAAGAAAATACTTTCGCATTGATTATGATTAAATTAGTATCAAAGACAAAAATAAATAGGTAGGTAATAGAAACCACAAGTGTCAATTTCCTAAGATTGGCATAGATAAAATAACATCTTCATTTTATAATAATGAGTCATATTAACATTTAAATTCAAAAACATTTTAATAATGCCATCTTAATTGACAGCTATAAAGTTCTCTTTAAAAAAAATATGTTTCCCTTATTTTTTAATTTTTAATAACGTTAACGAACGATTTGCTCTTCAATGTTTAGGACAATTTATCTAAAATATTGAGCTGATGAGGTAAAATATTTTTATCGTAAACAGAATACGCGGGATTTGAAAATACCTACATTTTAAGACCAAATAATTGTTTTTGTTCTCCTATTGTTGCTTGTAAGGATTTTTATTTTAATTATTTATAGGTACATACTTAGCTATATTATTGAGAATAGACGTAAAACGTGTTGCTACTCGATATGTATCCTTATCGAAAACGATGAGACTATAATAATGTATACTAATTAAAACTTTATGATGAATAAAAAAAAATACCTAAGATATTTGAAAACAGAAAGTACTGCATTGTAAAAAATGAGGCTCAGATATTTTTAAATTTTAAATGATTCTTTTTTCAAAACGAAGACGAAGTATGTCGGTATTTTGAGGCGTTCTTGTATTTGCCAATGATTTGAAAAGTATTTATTATTATTTTCTGTTATTTATACTCAGATTATACATGTAGAGTTAAACTGTTTAGTATGTCATAAGTAAATAAGTGTCAGTTGACACATATTTCCATGTTACGAAAGTGTCAGTTTCAGGTTATCCTCTTTCCTTGTTTTGTTTTAGACTTACCTATAGTTCGTAAAACGATGAAATTCTTATGAAAATTACTATTATAGCAATATTTATTTAATGATTCTCATAATTTTAAATGGTTACTAAGTTTATTAAGCTATTTAGTTTTATTATTTTACCGTAAAAGTATTACGATGTAGAGTAGACTTGTTTTTATTATTTTCTTTATTTATAACAATTTATTGTAAAATTCATTCAATCAAGAATAACAAAGAATAACAACATATCATTTCGTAGTTATTTAATATTTCTAAGCTGTTAATATTAAAAAAAAAAACTGTTAATGTTGAAATTTTTCCCTTAGGGCTAGTTTTACCAAAGTTAGATGGGCAAATCACATTCTGATCTCAGTCTCAGTCTGTCAAAATGACCTATAATTTCCCTACATTTTTGACAAGTTTCTGACATTCATTGTCGCTAAGATGAAATTGCTACTAGATTTTGAACGATTTCAGTTACGGGACATTTCACAGTTCTATTATGGATAAACTGTCAAAAATTTAAAATATAATCTCTTCATTAGACTTAGTCTATGTATAAAAGTTTGGTGAAATTCGCCCTTAGTGATATTATTTTATACCAAAATATCTTGCCTTATGAGATTATTTTAATAGTAATAATGTTCTTGGTTAATCATTATTAAAGCAAACATTCCATACATTTTCATAATGCCTTTTATTTTAAAATCAAGTTATTTATGTTATAACATGCAATCAATTCTGAAAATTATTATATTTTACTTTAGATTTTTGCAGTTTGCAGTTTCCAGCATTATGTTTTAATAAATAAATTATTGTTTAAGTTAAAATGATTATTATAATGTAAATGCTGAATAAATTAATTTTATTCACTGTTTATTTCGTTTACGTCATTTGACTACAATTTCCTATAGTAATTTTTTTTTTTCATAATTTTACTAGCACCCTAATTGCGTAACACACTATTCCTCTCAATTTGAATCATTTTGAAGCATATCGCTAATCCATTGCTCCATATGTTCGAAAAGTGTGTCTGCTCAACAACGTAAATAACGCAATGAATGTTGTTGAACTGTCAAAATGAAACCCATTGCTACTGATAGTGTGTTACGCAATTACCCTGCTGATTCCCTTGGTGTACTTACCAATAAATTGCGTGCCTGGTAGGCACTAATGTTTCTCTATAATATGGCACCTCGCGGGTCAACCTAGAAGATTGTCGGCTGCATAAAACTGGGATTGCCAGTGGGTGCCTGTGCCTTAATAATTTAAGGCATCCAGCCAGGGCTTAAAAAACATAAAAACTAACGCGACTACATGCTAAGGGCACCCCTGTAGGGTACGGAACTCAGCTTATGGCGTACTAATATACTATACTAATATACAATAATATGCTGGATGCTTTTTTTTCAGGCTCGAAATTTTTACAGGGTGTTCTACTCATGAATATGACAACTTTCATTATGGGATCAACTCTGAAATCACGAAAACAAAATCAGCTGTTTAATACAAAAATTCAATACGTACTTGACCAAAATGTATGAAACAGCTGATTTTTTTTCGTGATCTCAGAGTTGGTTCCATAGTGAAAGTTATTTGTGTTCATGGGTGGAACAGCCTGTAAAAATTTGGAGCCGGTAAAAAAAAACATGCTGTATAAATACGTTCCTATGAAACTAAAGGTATTTAAAACGTGTCAAAAAGCGTTGCAAAAGATTGAGGGAAAAAGACTAGTTTTAGTATTCCTGTTATTAGACACAGGTGCATCTCCCTAGGGGCTGTCCATTAATCACGTGAGGCTCGAAAGGGGGGGGGGGGATCACAAAATATCACAAGGGGGGAGGGAGGGTGTAAGAATATATCACGTGCATTTATTTGTTCGGCAAACGCGCGATGCTGATCCGGAAAGCGGCGTTACGGGTATTTATTTTTTCGTCAAACGCAAACATAAATATTATAAAAAAAATAAGATTCTTTGTAGGTGCTAAAAATACACTTGATATGGGGGGGTAGTCTTAAGCCTCACCATGTATCACCAAGGGGAAGGGGAGGGGTTAAAAATGCCAAAAAAAAACATCATGTGATTAATGGACGGCCCCCTCGACATAGTATATCTTGTTCGTATGTTAGGTCCATAACTCGAGGGGCCCGTGGCTAAATAATAACAGCCGCACAGGTCGATCGATCAGGTTAAGCTACGCTTGTCGCGGTTGGTCTGTGGATGGGTGACCATCTTTACATACCGAGACCCCTCCGTGCCTCGGAAAGCACGTTAAGCCGTTGGTCCCGGCTGTCATTCGTAGATCTTTGACAGTCGTTACGGGTGTCAGAAGCCCGAAAATCTGACAACCAGTCTTACCTAGGGGTATCGTATTACCCAGTAACTGGGTTGTGGAGGTCAGATAGGCAGTCGCTCCATGTAAAATACTGGTATTCAGCTGCATCCGGTTAGACTGGAAGCCGACCCCAACATAGTTGGGAAAAGGCTAGGCAGATGATGATGTTAGGTCCATAACTCAAGTAGCGGATGCTGGAGAAAAAACAGCCAGGCTGAAGTGGATGTGGGCCAGGACACTTCGCGTGAATGCATCCGGAGAGATGGGCAAAGATCGTTACTCACTGGACACCTGAAAAAAAAAAAGAGATTTTTACTACCTTCAGTTGTACAAAAACATTATGCTGCGTTACAACTAAGAGAAAGATTGTTTTAGATGAACTCTGGCACCCAGAGTAAGATTTGTGTTTAGGGTGCCAGCGTCCTCGCCTATAAATATTTATTCCTTTATTTCAGGCAATTAAGGCCCATATGTTATAGGTACTAGCATCCGCCCGCAACTTCGTTAGCGTAGAATTCTGAATTCCTGCCGTTTAAATCCTATTTCCCGTTTTCCCGTAGGAATGTAGCATTTTCCCGCGGTAAAAAGTAGCCTATGTTTATCAGGGATAATGTCGGCTTCTAATGGTGAAACAATTTTTCAAATCGGTCCAGTAGTTTCGGAGCCTATTCAATACAAACAAACAATCAAATCTTTCCTCTTTAAAATATTAGTGTAGAAGTACCGTATCTAATTATAAGTATATGCTTTCATAAAACTGCATGTCGATTCTGTAAAAACACGGTGAAAACTTGCGTGGAGTGAGCTGTCAGTGTCATGCCCCTGATGCTAGGGATTGACTAAGCAAACATTTACAATCATAATCGATATTTTAATAACCTAGAAACTTAGTCAGAATATCAATTTTGTTTTTTTTTCTGTTTTTCCTAGATTAAAGTCCAACAAAATAGTTATGTTTTGACAATTAAAATACTAGCTTTGAAATTATATAAAATGATCAATACAATTAGCATAAAAAATATTATTAAAATCTCGATTATGATTGTAAATGTATGCTTGGTCAATCCCTAGTATCAGGTGGGATGACACTGACAGCTCACTCCACGCTCACTTCACCTATTTTGTCACAATGAGATGGTTACAGAATCGCACTGCTGTTATTTTGACATTACAAACAGACACTTCAATTTTATTGTTTTGTACAAAATGTATGTATAGATTTTAATTCAAAGATATTTCACTTGAATACACCAGTAAAAGTACCAAATAAGTACCTTCCAACTTATGTTAACACTTCATAATGCCCTTTTGATATACCTAACTATAAATCTATGACAAAAGCAGAGAATTAGGTCACTGCGAATCGTATTAAAAACAAAACCATTGAATTTACTATCTTCGCTTAGAGCGATAGAGTTCAAAATCGATTGGAGAAGATCAAAACTAATTTCCTTTGTTCGAAAGCCCTTTCCACACAATGACATAACGCATGCGTGAATGACGCGCGAACTGACCTCGACTGCGGCACGTGGGAATGTTAGCTGTCTCACTCTAACACCAGACTAACCTAAGGGGGGATTTCAGAAGCATACGAATATAAGTATACTTGTCTCTTTTCAGCGTAATGTTTCTTTTTTCCATGTAAATGTCATAAATGAGCGTAGGTATTTTACTGGTTAGTTTACTATCGATGAACATCAAGAATGCAATAGGAATAAGCAGGTATCTTCTTGAATGTAGAAATTTCTGCCACTACAATTAACAGCACCCTTCCCTATTATGAATTTTGGCAGTAAAAATGTAGTGAAAAGCGGAAAATCTTTTACGTTTGAAGAACTGTAAAATCTGTATGTTCGTGGGACTGAAATGTTGGTATGTTTCAGGAAGTCATTTTTATTATATCTTCTTGACTAAATGCTTATAAGTCTGCTCTATTTGTCATACTGCCGGTCTATTCTGTAAAAATCTCACCGTGATAACTAAGGTGAATTGAGCTTAGAGTGAGCTGTCAGTCTTGCTGATGCTAGGGATTGACACTATTGACGGCTGACTTCACGCTTACTTCACCTTTGTTTTCATGGTGTGATATTTACAGAATATAGATAGGCTGTATTTTATGACTTGCTGAGGACGAAATTAGCATAAGCTCAATCCGCCCATAATGTTCCCACTACTGGGACACAGGCCTCCTTTCTGTGAGAGGGAATGGGCCATAAACTACCATATGAAGCAATGGATTAGCAATTACTTGTTCGAAAAAGTTTTCTGATTAACAACGTAAATAACGCAATGAATGTTGTTGAACTATCAAAACGAAAGCCTTGCTACTGTTAGGGCTCTTTCCCACGGTAAGATCCCGTTTTTTGCGGGTACGGTTTTTTGCAGGATCCCGTTTAGTAGTGCATGTTTAAATATACTTTATTTTTTTTTTTAAATAAACGTTGCCCCACACTAGGACTTTCTCCTGTATTGTGGGTGCATTTACAAACATTTAAAGTCACATACACAAACAGCCAGACCCGGAACAACTACTTGTAGGTCATACAAATATTTGTTCCGTGAGGGAATCGAACCCGTGACACGCAGCGCAGCAGTCAATCGCTTAACCACTGCGCCAACCGTGCCGTCAATTATTCACACTTTTTATTTATTCACACAAGCATCCCGTTTGCAGTATCCGGCAGACAGGATGCATGTGTGATTACATATATTTAAACACGTACACTACTAAACGGGATCCTGCAAAAAACCGTATGTGCAAAAAACGGGATCTTGCCGTATGAAAGAGCCCTTAGTGTGTTATGCAATTACCTCGCAGGGAAGCACGGCCCAAAAGGGGCTCCCCCCTTTTGGGCCGTGCTTCCCTGCGAGGTAATTGCCTGTACTCAGTAGTGTGTGGAAAATGGCTGCACATGATGATAATGATAATGATGAGGCACATAGTTTGCGAGAAAATTCCTTTTGTTTTATTAACAATAGATGCATTTGCATCAGCCATACGCGACGGATTACATCATGAGATGTAATTACATAAAGCTATGACGTAAACGATGTTTAATAAATTATCTTATTGAGTATTCTGAGGTGTTCGTGTAGGTACAGATGATTTGTTAAGATGGCTGTGTTGGTTTTATTGGTGTACGTGTAATATTTTGTTGTTACGAAACCAAACTATTTGGCCACGTTTTCGAATGACAGCATTGCGGACGAGTACCTACTTCGATACTACGACCCTTTTGTACAAGCATCGATACTAAGGCCCTTTTGTACAAGCCACGGTTTCTTTACGGTGTTAACCGCGCCGTAGAAAAATCGTGTGTCCTTGTGTATTGCGCGGTTCTGTCGTATATGGTGACGGCACCAAGCCGTAGTGCTTCCGTGTCGTCAAAAAACTTCCATAGTGATCCTTAAGACACGGTCGACTGTGCGAATATACCGTAGTTTTTCATGGCAAGAATAACGTGATACTGATAATAATATAGAAAGGCAACAAAGTGGCTGTAAAGCGCCTACCAATATCTTCACTACTTCTTTTAGCTTGCGCTCGCGCATTAGCAAGATATTTCTGGAGAGAAACATTTTGCAGCAGAATATTGCTCGGAGTTTTCTTTAAGGTAATGAAACAAAATACGTATCGTCGATCCGTAGACGGTAGAGAACATAATATATTAATCATATGTAATTATATGTTCTCTATACTTAATGTGGTACTTATACTGTAATCATTTACAAACTAATCAAGGGGTATCAAGCGAAGCAGAAAAACTCATACAATATTTATATTTTATCGATGTCGAAAAAAAAAAATTGTTTCATAAAGTTCTTTACCATCATCTTTTCTTTGTCTGGGTGTAATTTATCTATAATATGTATGTATTTAGAAATATATATGTATGTTTTATCAGTTGTCTAGTACTCATAGCACAAGCTCTGCTTAGTTTGGGACTAGATGGCGTTGTGTGAAAGTTGTGGAATATTATTATTATTATTATTTTTACTATCATCAATATAAGCTTCTTGTGTGACACCCACTTGGGCGCATACTCACTCATTGCTTCATTCGTAAACATGTAATACGTCAAGCAAACTACTTGACTAATATATCAATGTTCGTCAAATTATCATTAAGAACCGTTACAATTTGTGACAATTCTATAGCATAAAATATTGTGACAGCCTGTGTCCGGCTGCCTACCGGACTATCGATAACATACAGACAACCATCTGTAACTGTCACTATATGTATACCATAGATACACAGGGTGACCAAAAAGCCGTGGATCAAACGAAAAAGTTAGATAAAGAAGGTCATTTCCAACAAAGTCTTTATACAGCATGGCCATAATTCAATTGCCCTAAATTAATATTTCGGTCATATATAAATCATCTGTTCCCTACATTTATGTTCGCATAACTCGTCAAAACGTAGGGAACAGCTGATTTTTTTCGCGATTTCAGGTGAGTTCCATATTAAAAGTTGTTCATAATGATGTGTACAATGACCTGATGAGGTTGTGCGTTATTTATGTTACAGCTTGTAAATTACAATTTCATCACGAAGAACAAATTTGTTACAAACCGACGAACCACATACTTTATAATCATTCGCTATTTCAAATTAATACGACACAAATGATAGTTAAAAACAGTGTTTTATTACTTACTTAAAAATACACACCAAACTGTGACAAAGTTCTAAATTGTACAAGATGGAAAGAAACTTAGAACTTTTGCAAAATAAATTCCTGTCTCGTGAAAAATCTAAAGAATTTTCTCGTATTTCGTATTAGGCGTTGAGCGAGTGCTAGAGAATACCAATGATCGATATAGTCGGGTATCCATTGAAATGAATCGATTTAAAACAATATTGGTGCGGGAGATATATGAGGTGTCAACACGTGATTTATTTTCGTGCCTCCGAAGACATTGGTGCGCGTGAGTGTGCTACGAAAGTGTGGAAACGGAGCTTTTAGAATAAAGTGATGAGAGCTTCTCAATTTTCATCGAAAAATTATACACATCTAAAGAGATACAGGTAAATATCTTGTTATATACTCTTAGGTAAATTATAAATTAAGCCTAGGCTTTGACATCTAAATTTCATCAAAGCTTTTTCTTCCAGTTTTTATCCACTAAAATCGTTTTCAGGTAAAATTACCTCTCCATTTTATTTTATAAGCCATTTAAGCTAGTGGCTTATTACTAAATGCTACAAAGGGGAATGAACTCGTAAACGTTGTTTGAGCATGAGAACCACCAATTGCTCGGAGATACGGTACTTTGAGACTAAGAAATACCCAAAACAGGAATTACCCTAAGGTCATTTCCTAGAAAATTTTCAGTAAATAAAAGACAAGCTTATTTTGAACGCCATGAGTATTGCAGGTATGGGTAAAGCCCTATTTCTCCCATAACTGAGGAGCTAATTTCAGTTTACGATTTTCTGCCTTAAAATTTGAACTCCTTCGAATACTCAATGTTTCCGTAATTTGGAACAGTAAAGGATTTATGTACAGACGCCAGGACATCAAGGCACATCAAGCTACTACAATCTGTCTTTCTTTAATAGTCTTTTCAACTTTATCGCTAAACCATAAGGTTCAAAGTTGATTGGGAAAATTTGTCAGTTTCGGGAAGCTTGATGTGCTGGCGTCTGTACTTATTTTCTTTTTACATACTCCATATTATATTACCTACCAGAAGTAGGTAGCTGAGCAAGTAAATATTTGTTGATTTTAAGAGCAGTATACACGGTGTAATTGACAGGTTGGCAAAAACTGAAACAGTAGCTTCAGACCATGATTTATGACTGAAAAACGTTGGAATTTTCTTCAGGAAAATTGTCGAATTTTCCGACCGTTTTTCAACTAGATTTGTGTTCTATTCATTTGTTACAACAAAATCCAGCCCTAAAAACATAATTTTAGTGAAAAAAAGCAAAAAACTTAAACTCGGCAATGTAAATAATAATGATTTAAAAAGAAAATTCATACATACCGCGCGGAATCAGCTGTTCGCTCTAAAAGTTTACTGGCCTCCGACAGTACCTACGACAGACAGAGAAAGCATACCGCTCGCTCGCTCGCTCCCTTTGTGTGATGCGCGCCGGCGCCTTTGCTTACGCGCCGACACTGCTAGGGTTGTACCACGTATGGAATTTAATACTTGTCATTTTATTTTTATTTATGTAAAATGCTTTATTAATAATTAAATACTCAGGAGTATGATTACTTATTTATTCTTTCTTAATTACGAAAACCTTATTTTAAATCGTTAACCTTTCGAGTATCGTAATAAGAGACACAATAGAAAGACAACAGGTGTGAGGACGCCGGCGTCCTCGCGGTGCTTAACAGTTTGATCTACAGTATCAATTACGAAGCCACCCGAACTGTACACACGCGTTGCATTACAGTAATGTAAATTGGTTTAGATAAGTGGGACATAAAACATAAAAACATCGCGTCAATATTGCCAGATTCACATTCCTTACCCTGTCAATCCCGGAGCGAAAGCTGGCGTTCAAAAAGGTTTGCTTATTTTCGTTATTTACAGACTATTTATAAGAAAAACTTCTTGTTTACGTTCTTGAACAAAGACCCTATAAAAAAAAAACGCTTATTTTATAATCTATGCGAATGCCGGCGTTTGCTTAGTGTTTAGAAAATGGCGCAAAATCGCGCGCGTGCCGCTTGGGGATTGACAGGTACTAGGTTTAAACTTAGAAGCAGAACCATGAGTAGAAGTAACAAGAGATAGCGGTTAATAACAATCTTTATCATACGATTACGATACGATTCTTTTTCAATACCTAGTTCTACATCTTTATCTCAATGGCAGGCCGAACACGGTAACTACTGTGCCATGGGCTCCTCGACTAACGTATCTAGTAATATTACCGAAATAAAATGTTTCATTTCATATCATGTGGGCAGCCCTATGCTACACGTGTCACAAACACTCTCAAAGGTTTGCCGACAAACGAAACCGTCAGCACTCACTCAGCCGTTAGTTCAGTTTGCCGCGATTGCTGGTGCGTTCTGGACGTCTATTTCGTTTTCTTTTAACTGTCGGGAGTTCGGGACTGTGTTGTGCGTTGAGTTGAGTTTTTGTGTGTTTTTGTGTTTTTGTGTTGTGTGGTATCATCATGAATCGGCGTAATGAAACGTTTAGTGCTCGCGAATATGGCCAGATGTTAACGTGTTTTAGAAAATTTACCTATTGTGCCGCGGCAGGAAGGTGCTGGAAGGACAATCAGTGCTCGTTTTGAGCAGGCGATTTTAGATGTTGTCCGTCGAAATCCGCGTTTGGGAACCCGTACTGCTGCAAAACTTGTAAGGCGTAATAACGGACCCCGGGTTTCACATTGGGCTGTGCACAAAGTCCTTCGAAAGGACAAGCAACGTCCATATCGGATCCATAAAGTGCAGGCTCTGGTACCTGGCGACTCAACCCGCAGACTAGCGTACTGCAGATGGCTGATACGTCGGCAGCAGCTAAATCGCCAATTCGTTTCACGGGTGATTTGGACCGATGAATCGACGTTTACACGAAACGGTATGCGTCGAGCACAACTGTGCGTGCAGCTCGGAGGCAACCACTTCGAGCCATGCCTTATACGACCCGAGAGACTTTAATTTAGGTAAGTGACTAATATTTTAATTTTTGATAGGTATTGAATTTGTGTTTAAATTTTTTGATAGGTGTGTTTGTGTGTGTATTGTATTATGTATTTATTCCAAACGTCCCGAAGTACCTATTAGTATGAATGAACAACGCGCGGACATTGCAATACGCGCGCAATATAGGGTCGCGCGCGTATCGCAATGTTCGTTATACATTGCGTAGCCGAAATAAAATTGAAAATTGAAAAACGTTCACCTATCATTTCCGGGAAAATATTTCACTATCAAAATGTTAACAATACCAGTCTGAATTCATACTTTTCGTTTTTGCCAACCTGTCAATTACACGGTGTATTATGTTGCGCAATAAAGAGGATTTGCCATAAAAGTATAATTTTAGTATCAATAGAAGACTTTTAAAGTTGATTCTTCAAACTCGTTTAGTAGTTGCATTGCAGGTGTGTTGAAAACAGTGACTTGATGAGGATTATTAGTACGGACCTAGGTGAAGAAGTGGATTTGCTATGGTTTGATATTGACATGATATGATATTGATTTGATATTTGGAATGGGAATAAAAATTTATAACAAACTACCAAACTGTAGATATTAAAAGTATTTCAGCCATCAATATCTTTAAACTTAAGCTCAAGGAAGTCTTGATAGGTAAAGTGTACTACACAATAAATTATTTTTTTAATGACAAAAGCTTGGGGGTTAATATATTTTGTTTTATTGAGGATGTATGCGTTTTTATTTTATTGTATAATTTGACTAAAACATTTTAATTTTTATAATGTTTTTTAAGGTATAATTTGAGTGAAGCAATGCAAAGAGTGTAAACCAATTACAGGCACTTTTGAATTGTCAAGGGGTCAGTCAGTCAGAAACATGAAGCTAGTTGCCCATTCCAAAGCGTAGTAGGTACCTGTGGAGAAAAACGGGCAAGCAACTCCACGGACACTCTTTTAAATCATAAAAATTGTTACAAACTATAATAATAACGTAATAGAATATTGTACACCTTATAGGTATGTTACAGTGCTACTATTATAATACGAGTAACTATAAGATCTTTTTCTACATGTAACAAACAATAAACAATCAATCTATTGTCCTATCGCAGGTATGCTGGAAGAGATTTCTTATGAAATAAGCATCACCTCTGTACCTATTTTTCTGTTCTGTTTCTTCTTGTCTGTTTATACAAGGTGTAACTTAAATAACGCACAACCTCTTAAGGGGTCATTGTACTCATCATTATGAACAACTTTTACTATGGGACCAAACCGGAAATCGCGAAAAAAAAATCAGCTGTTCTCTACATTTATGTTCGCATAACTCGTCAAAATGTAGGGAACAGCTAATTTTTTTTTCACGATTTCCGGTTTGGTCCCATAGTAAAAGTTGTTCATAATGATGAGTACAATGACCCCTTAAGAGGTTGTGCGTTATTTAAGTTACACCTTGTATATGTGTGTAAAATAAATAAAGTAAATAAATAAATAAACGTATTTGAATGTTTTTTTGTTTTTTTTTTTTTTCGAGTAGCAGTCGTATCGCCTGTCCGCGTTATTTACGTTTTCGTTTAACGTTCGTTCTGACTTTTTTTCTTTCTGCTCGGCTCCTAAGGGTCCTAGCGTGATGTTAAATAGACTATATCCTCCTCAAGAATTGGGCTATCAAATGCAAAAAAGGTTGGTAGTTCCAGAGATCATTCGCAGACAAACAAACAAACAAACACAAACAATAAACAAACTCTTTAGCTTTAAAATAGAATAAATAAATAAATAAAATTTATGATAAGTATATGTATAGATTATTATAAGTATAGATAAGGAAACTAAATATAACTAACAAAGTTGCTTTTCGTGTGTAAAGCTGTTCCACTGAACCGCACGTTACAAAATTTTGTTTCAGTGCGGTTAGTGGAAGTGCTCAGGCGCGGTTCGGGAAAGTGCGGTTGAAATCAGTGCTCTGAGTTGAATACCTCGCTTTTTTCTATTATTTTTTGTATTATTTTTAATAAAGACTATCTAATTCTCTCTGAGTCTAAGTAGGTTGTATTTGTTACGGTGGGTGGGGACTCGCAATAAGTGGCGTTTAGACCCTTGTCTGAACTAATTACCACATTTTATTTGACGAAAACAGCCCGGTGACTGGTGAGTGAAAACATCGTGAGGAAACCGGAAACATTCGAAGACATATTGTGACATCCGCCCGCCCCCACTGGACCCGCGTGGTGGATTATGGCCCAGTCCCTCTCACAGAGAGGAGGCCTGTGTCCCAGCAGTGGGAACTTTATATACTGATGATGATTTGACGAAAAACGACAGTAATTTAAGTAATGTCAGAAGCCATCAAAGCGGTGTTTAAGTTGATTCACAAATTGGTTTGTAATCAATTATGTTTCAACAATGTGGCTTGGATAGCTTTGCCTTTCGTGATGCGACAGTGATTCGACTGGAAGCAGCTTTGCAATGCATTCCGAATTAAAGTCAGATGACATTGCATTAAGCTGATATCAGACGCTTCATTGAAGGTACATTTTTGGTTTCATTCCATGTTCATCTACATCGACAAAATGACATGAAAATGAAAAAAAATTAAAAATATTTTTACTATCAGAAAAACCTTCACGAGTACAATGAATTGTGTTTGGAGCCTCCTTTTTGGCAAACTATGCCTGTGTTAGGAGATTCCGCTCTTCCAAAAATAGGAATGAACATTCGATCATCAAGTGAATGATGTCCGAGTGCCGAAATCCAACATCGTTGGATCGTTACACTAATAAATTCATTTTTAATTTTTTTGATTAATTTTTTGTTTAGACGTTTCACAATTAGCCTATGATGTTTGCACTCCTGAGACACAGTCCTCTTCTTTCTGTTAGAGGGATTGGGCATTAACCAACTACGCGGGTCCAGTGCGGTTTGGATGTCAAATCTATTCGATTTTTTTTTTGGTTCTAGGACTACGATTTTTCCTCACGATGTTTTCCTTCGCCGTTTTCCAGTCTAACCGGATGCAGCTGAATACCTGTATTTTACATGGAGCGACTGCCTATCTGACCTCCACAACCCAGTTACTGGGTAATACGATACCCTTGGTAAGACTGGTTGTCAGACTCGGGCTACTGACGACCCGTAACGACTGTCAAAGATCCACGAATGGCAGCCGGGACCAACGGCTTAGCGTGCTTTCCGAGGCACGGAGGGGTCTTGGTATGTGAAGATGGTCACCCATCCACGGACCAACCGCGGCAAGCGTAGCTTAACCTGATCGATCGACCTGTGCGGCTGCTATTACTTAGCCACAAGCTCCTAGTCCCGTTTTGACAGCAATGGTAATAAAAACATTTACACAACGTAAAGTGCCTGCTTGGGTTAGGGTTCGGACTCACCGGATAACGCCCTGTTCCAGTCCCACTAAATGGGTCCAGGGGTTGACGGACTTGGGGACGTCCGTCGCCCCCCACACATCAGGACCCGAGGCGGCGGCGCGTAGTGTTCCACGCGCGCCCCTCTTAGACGTCGCGGGGGGAGTTTAACACCTCACTCCCCCCCCTGACACGAGGAGACCCGCAGGTGCGGGCCAACACCAACCGGGGGTTGCGGAAGTATCGTTCGTTCCCGCGACCCCCGGCGTAGGTGAGAGAGGGAACACCGGGGTGGTTTTTAGTCAGTAAGAGTCTGACAGACACCGCCGCCCGCCGCAGGGCGGCGGACATCCATGAGGATTTTCCACCCCGAAACAAAAAAAAAAAAGGGTTTGGACTCACGACCTACAGCTCGTAGGTCACGGCCGTTACTATTGGGCCACCACTTCTCAGACAATTCGAGTGAAAGAATGGCGATTATAAGACATAAATGAACAAAAAGTGAAGCGTCTGATATCTGCTTTACGTACTACGATTGCAATTCAAGATCATTCAAGATGGATGCCGTCTCCCTTTATGTGGAACAGAGTAATGATTATAATGAATGAACCAAATTATAGCCGAGAGGTACTCATAATTGAAATAAATTGGGCGTCATTCTGATTGACAGTAATTGCAATTATAATATGTCGTCTGACGAAAAAGCTCATTACATTGCGAACGGTAGATTTTTATCGAGAAAGGGGCATTTATTTAGCAGTTAACATTTATTTTATGAACTAGCGGCCCGCCCCAGCTTCGTTTAAGATTAATGCAATGTTTTTTTAGAATTTCCGAAATTTTCGTTCATAAAAACCTTGTCTTGGCAATACTGAAGACAACAAAAAAGAATTATCCAATTTGGTGCAGTTATTCGGAAGTTATGCTCGTACAGACATTTCGGCGACTTTGTTTTATACTGTCAGGACAAACTGCACGAGTAGGTAACTACTTGGTGCGGACTTCTAATGCGTTCATTTGAACACAATTCGATTCATTTAGTGGTACTTTTATATTGCTGTAAGATTTGACTTCCCATTTTTAACACACATAACTTCACGCCTGTAATCTCCAAAGGGTTAAGCAGTAGGCAGAGGTGTACATATAGTACACACACATTGCACCAATTACACTAGTTTACAAATTTTAACTTTTTTTTATACCCCGAAAGAAATGTATTAAAATATATTTACCTACTTTCATTAAACCTAAAAGTGTTAGCAAAAATTATGATATCACGTCACAATTTATTCCTGCAGTCAAATGTTTTTTTTCAACTACCCAACGTGCTGACGACAGTTTATTGTTTATTCGTTCGCTTCAAACGACAGTTATTTTTTGGGTTGTTGCATAATTAATTAAAAAAACATAACATTAATTTTAAAATGATTAATCTTAGGAACTATGAGTGACGAAACAAGTGGAACGTTTCCACCAATATTTAGGTTTTTGAAGAATGACATCAAGGATTTTGGGATGAAAACATGTTAGGGGATTACTGTTGATCCATTATAAGAAAAACTGATTCGAATAAATATAAAAATACGGCAAAAATTAACCTTTTTCATTTTTAGTATTTATACCAAAATTATGTAATCCAGTTAAGTAAATAAATATTTCTTAAACCAGACGTGACAGATTTTTTTTATATTTTTTCTGGATAATTCTACCTAAATAAACAATAAATTAACAACTTTCAGCTGGGATATGAAAACCGTGTAAACTAGTGTTATATTTCCGATGCTTGCCAGGGTCGCGGGTTGTTCGAAAGAGTTACCGTGGCCTTTGGCACAAGCAACTGGAGGAACACGGGTGGCTTTTAGTCAGTAAAAGTCTGACACGCCCTCACGCTCCGCGCAGAGCGGGAGAAGTTATTTGATAATTTCCCACCAAAAAATAAAAAAAGGCCTAAGTTATAGGGGGCGAACCTATTGCCAACAACCGACCACAGTTCCAAATTCCAGGCTGTGATTATGATGATGAATTTTTTTAATCCGACTTGAAGTTACAGGTATTAGCGCGTTTAAACAAGCAAACTCTACCGCTTTATTTTTAGCATAGATTAGAGTTCAATACAGTTACTGTTGTATCAAAACCTTTTAACTAACAAGGAAACCTCGCGAGGTGTCCCTCGCCGATTTAGTTGCGGCTTTGCTATAATAATCTACATGAAAAATGATGAGATACGTATTTTTTCTTTTTTGCTAACAAACGTTTTAAAGGGGTGAAAATCACCCTCAAAGTTCGTACCACAAAATGATGGTTTGCAGTTTTCACATATTTCTAATAAATTTTTTCCAAAATGACTTTAACCATTAAAAAGAGCATAAAAATTATGAAAAATACCTTTATTCACATATTTATAAAAAAAAATACGTATCTCATAATTTTCATGTAGATTATTATAGTAAAGCCGCAACTAAATCGGTGAGGGACACCTCGCGAGGTTTCCTTGTAAGTCAATATTTCTTATATTGACCAACAACTAACTACTTCCCTAAAAAAATCATAAATCACAGCGTTTTTTCCGAGCGTGTTACCTTTTTAATATTGAAATAATGACTCGCCTTGGTTATTGTATAATTTTAAGTTGTTTGTTTACATTTGTGAGGCCCTTAAAATTAAGTCCTACATTAAAAAATATAATATTTAAAATAATGAAGATTGCCTCCATACAAATCATGTCTGCCGTTACACACTGTCATTTTTTTAATGAGATGTTATTATTACTGATCTGCTAATTATAATCATCCCAGGACATACAACAGTACTCGGTTGCATTCCCAGTAAATTGGAAAATAAGGAAGGTATCCTCTCTTGTTTGTCCTTCGTATGGTCCACTTTCCCATCAAAAACAAATGACTCATGATCTCAGACTTTAAAAATTCCATTTCGCACTGATCTGCGGGTTAATTGTGTAACACACTATCAATAGCAGTGCGTTTTATTTTGACAGTTCACAACATTCATTGCGCTATTTGCGTTGTTGAGCAGACATATTTTTCGAACATATGGAACAATGGATTAGAAATATGCTTCAAAATGATCAGAGTAATAGTGTGTTACGCAATCAGGGTGCAGGATTCACTGTATTTCTAGTGGACGAGTCACGGGCAGAAGCTAGTCCAATAATAAAACGAATTTTATTAGTGTGTCAGTATGGCTCAGTAAAAAAACGTCAGAAACAAATCATAACTTTACTTCATGTCTCAGATTTGCAATGGGTTGGCAATCCTAAAGCAGTGGTTTGCTGTCTATGTAACAGTTATCGTTTTCACATAGGACTCAGCCATTGAACAGTCTATTTGTTCATCATCTGCCTAGCTTTTTCCCAGCTATGTTGGGGTCGGCTACCAGTCTAACCGGATGCAGCTGAATACCAGTATTTTACATGGAGTGACCGCCTATCTGACCTCCACAACCCAGTTACTTGGTAATACTAGGTAAGACTGGTTTTCAGACTTTCGGGCTTCTGACTACCCGTAACGACTGTCAAAGATCTACGAATGACAGCCGGGACCAACGGCTTAACGTGCTTTCTGAGACACGGAGGGTCTCGGTATGTAAATATGGTCACCTATCCACAGACCAACCGCGGCAAGCGTAGCTTAACCTGATCGATCGACCTGTGTGGCTGTTATTATTTAGCCACGGGCCCCTCAAACAGTCTATTTGTTACTAAAAGTATTTGGCAGAGGATTATGGCCCACTCCTTCTCACAGAGAGTTCATCTGTGTCTGATGAGCGCACATTTGTGCACTATAATATCTCCTGCGCCGAAGGTTTCCGTTGAGATTGGTCACCAGTGCCGAAATACTGTCCTGGAGGACATTATTATTTGGTAGACCAAACTCAAGATTATTGGTCTACCAAGTTTTACTTAGCAAACTTAGCTTCAATAACTTCTTTTATGTAATAAACTTAGATACAAGTTACGTAGCAGGTAGTACCTATTCTATAACTCGTTCTTTCTCCAATTTATAATACAACTTGAAGGTTACTCTGCATTCTTTAATAGTACGTTAATCAAATACTTTAGCAGCATTTTTTTTATTATCATGAAACCGGTTTATTGTTTTTGTAGAGCCTTGTAAACTATGTTGGTTTTAAAACGTAAAGTATGAACCTACAACAAGGAAGAGCTTTCAAAGTACAGACGCCAGCACATCAAGCTACCCGAAACTGTCAGATTTTCCCAATCAACTTTGAACCTTATGCTTTAGCGATAAAGTTGAAAATCTATTAAAGAAATCTGACAGATTGTAGTAGCTTGATGTGCTGACGTCTGTACCCTTTTGAATATTTAAAAAGAAATATTTAATTTTAGAAAAAAACCAAGTTAATCAGCCTATAATGTTGCCACTTCTGGGACAAAGGCCTCCTCTCTGTAAGCGGGAGTGGGCCATAATCCGCCACGCAGGCTCATGCGTGGATGTCACATGTCTTCGAATTTTTGGTTCTCGGACATGCCGAGTTCCCCACGATGTTTTCCTTCACCGTTTTGAGAGCAGTGGTGATGGAATAAACTCACGACCTGCAACTCGTAAGTCGGTGCTGAACCCATCACCAATGGACCATCAATGTTCTGGTAAGAGGCTATAGTCTTCCCGAAAGTGTAAGGGCACTTTGACCACACTATTGCTAAAAGTCCATTTGAGATGCAGGCTACATAACAACAGATACTACTAACACCTTAAATGCCGGAACAGCACGTCAACTCAGCCTATCGCAATCCACTGTTGGACATAAGCCTCTCCCAGACTGCGCCACAATACCCTGTCCTCCGCTTTCCGCATCCAGTCTACCCCAGCTACCTTCTTTAGGTTGTCCGTCTATCTAACTGGAGGCGTCCCACACTACGCTTGCAGATACGTGGTCTCCACTCCAGGACTCGTCTGCTCCATCGGCCATCGGTCATCCGACAGACATGGCCAGCCCACTGCCACTTCAGTTTGCTTACTCTGCAAGCTATGTCGGTAACTCCGGCTCTTTTCCGGATAATTTAATTCCTGATTTTATCCTTCAAAGAGACTCCGAGCACAGCTCGCTCCATAGCGCGCTGAGCGACCTTGAATTTGTGGACCAGCCCGACCGTCAGTGTCCACGTGTCAGCACCGTATGTCATGACGGGCAGGACGCACTGGTTGAAGACCTGCACGTTAACCAAACTACACATTGTTAATTAACCGATTACCATCACTCGGTGTCACTCCCAATACAAATTGAGACCATCTATCAAACTAAAACTAGAAAATACTATTATAATCGTAACAGCCGACAACCCGTCCTGTCACACATATGCGTCCCTATTTGCCAAAAAACTGAAGGCCAATAATCTCGGAACTTAAAACTTTCAAAATCAAGTCGCAGTTTCATCTCGGCGACAAAGAAATGTCAAAAACTGGACAAAAATGTAGGGAAATTAGAAGTATTTTTGACAGATTGAGACTGACAATGAGATCAGACTGTGAACGTTCTTAAAATTACGAGAATTGCCCCTCAGACAGTGGACGTTCTTAAAATTACGAGAATTGCCCCTTGGATATCGTTGGTCCCACGTTTCACAAACTTATCTTAAATCATGAATTAATCGCTCGCAGGCTGCGGGGCAAACTGACACAGCACTATCTCGAGTACTACGCCAGTAGTTGTACAACCACTGAACCGCTTACACGCATTCGATTTACGCGATCGAATTCCGAATTAAAAATTCGATTTTATAAGTGATGTGTTGATGAATCGATTTGCAGTGCATTAATCCGATTGGTGACAGTGCTCGGTTATATCGGATTGACTGTCAGTGCGGATAATCATAATCAGTGCAGTATTGTGTTACATTTTAATGCAGATTGACGTAAAGCAAGTTTGTGGCATGTGAAGTAACTTTAGCGATCGCTAAAGATATTGGTAATATTGCTATGACTTCGTTCATGTTATTTTTTTTTTTTTTTTTTTTACTGAAATCCAGCGTAAATTAATATCATAATATACATACAATTTTTTTTTTTTTGCAAAAAATAATTGACCTTAAAAATATCTCGACTTAAATCGATCATGAGATCGATAAATCAATTCGAATCGAAACCGGAAACGTCTTAAAAGTAACAGCCTGGCATTCAATTGTTTACATCGAGCAAAACAAACAACGTTTTATTTTATCTCTCTCATATAATTGACCGCCTTTTGGTTCACTATCAAGAATATTTGATTGAAGTAATCTAAGAATTGATCTTCGCGCTTACCGTGACGCTAATTGCCACAACGGTTTATCGATATCACATCTCGATTATTTTCGATTAACGAGATATTAGAACTTGCTCGATTGTGGAGTGTGAATTAGATTGATTGCTTTTTGATTTATTAATATACTATAGGTATCTCCAAAGCCCTCGGAAATTAAAAAAACAAAACAAAAATCCTTGAATTTTCTCATGTGTCATGAGAAAATTTCCAAGTGACCCAAGGCGCGAGACCCCTATTTACATGAGTCTTACAAGTTATTACATAACTGACAAAATGTGGTAGGTATACAATGTGGGTACAACCGTACCACATTAATTTGAACTTCATATGACGTTAATAATGACGTTTCCAGTATACCATATACAAAAAGTAGGTATAGATAAAAAAAATCAATTAAATATTTCCATTACAGAAGGATTGGATATATTAAATTGATTTTTTTGGTTTTTTTTTGTAATTGATATCTATACAGAAAGTAATAAATCGGTAAATCTCGCAGTTGGTTTATTATTACTACTATTTAGTTTATTCGTTTTTTTTTTTATTCGACGCTAGTATCTATATATTTGATAGTTTCAAAATACCCCTATGTTTAAAGTATTGCGAATATTTTCATTTATTGTTGTCTCCGCATTGTATTATATTATTCAGCATACATCATAAAACTTTCCCTCATTACCCCATTGGGGGAAAATTTTAAGTCAGGCCGCGAAAACAGGACACTGTTTATTTAACCAGTTCTTTACTATTACAAAATATTGGTACTTTTGATTTAGGTACACCATTGTATAAAGAAAACACTTTTCTTGCTAATACTTTTTAATCGCATAACTGTATTCTTTCACAATCCAAAAACGACTAGCTTTGCACTACATTTTACCATTTAAAACGACATTTGCCCCACCCAGAAGTAATGATAATATCATAACCGTTATTTCTGTGTTACCAAAGCAGAATAATACATAGTGAAAACACATTTTAAATCACATAAAGTTTGTCACAATATTAATAATTTGTACTTTGACAGTGGATATTATAATGCGGTAATAACTTAATACTGGTTTTGAAAATTAAATCAATGAAATCACGACGATTGTCTATTTTTTTAACCGAAGACTTGTTAATCAGGCTCGGTTTTTCCATTACGTACAGAGGCCATCAGAAATCATGAAATATGACGGTCCTTTAAGGAAAAAGATGTAGGTAAAACAGATAGGCAAGAAGTATAAAGAGAAAGTGATGGTCAAGGATATTTTATAACAGTGATAAATTATTGTGATAGTTCAAGCCTAGTTTTAAATAAATCAAACTCAAACTCTAAGCAATTATTTCATTTAAACCATTTTCAGGCACTTTTGAATTGTCAAATAGTAGTAGGAAAGTTAAAGCTAGTGGCCCATTCTAAAACGTAGATCTTTATGTAGAAGAACGAGCAAGAAGCTCAACATCCAGCTTATTACTAATTATGTGTAAAAAAATGTGTTTTAACATAACTACCTACTGCAAATTGAAAATTATTTTTCTCTTCGACAGAAAATGAATTAAAACCCCCAAAAATACGTTAGTTTTAGCTGAACTACGCAGAAACGCAGTTTTTGTACAAAGAAATCTAAAGCATTTATCGAACAATCAACATCATATCATTTCACCATAATATGTCCTATTTATATACTTTTTCTTTTTTTTTGTAAAACATATTGTACGATTGTTTCTTTTTCCCCAAAAAAAAAAAATCAACACTAACCAACTGTAATAGCACGTAATAGCACCGCAACCATTATTACTAGCTCCTGAAACATTCCTGAATGCACAAATCATCAGAGGGGCCATTCGCGTATTTTAAAAAATGCGAACGCGTATTCTAATTTCAGTCTCAATCTGTCAAAAATACCCATCTCTCTACATTTTTGACAAGTTTTTGAACGTTTAAATTGGCCTTCAGTTAGAATTTGTCTTTTTTGCAGCGATATCAACGTGTTACAACTTACGTCAGAAAAAAATTAAACAAACCATAAATATGGCGGTTTGTTAACAACATAAACAGGGCATAGACAACATGGTAAGCACATGTTGTCTCAGACTGATGTAGTGCGTGTTGATGGGTAAATGGCTATCAGAAGTTTTTCTGTGTTCATATTTAACGTAAATTATGAACAAAGCAAGATATGCGAGGATTGCACCTTGTACACTTGCCGCAGTTTATCACTAGACGGGTAACCGCCGACCTGAGTTACAAATAGTTAACACTGCGGCACACTAAACGCCCCCAGACGTAATAACAAAAACTTCTATTGTGTTTTTCTCACAGAGAGGAGGCTTGTGTCCTAGCAGTGGGAACAGAATAGGTTGAATATATATGATAATAATAAATACGAACGAACGAACACGTAATTAAACTATTATTTATTATTGAATATTTTGATAATAATTGATTTATTATTTTTTTATAATTATTATTGAACGAGACACACACTTATATAGGGTGACTGGTGATCGATACTTAAACACATGATTCTACTCATCATTACAAACAACTTTTACTATCGGACCAAATCCGAAAACAATTTCAACTTGATAACTCTACGCGTTCCTGAGAAAAAGGGTCTTGACAGACGGACAACGAAGTTATCTTATAAGTGTTCCGTCTTTCCTTTTGAAATACGGAACCTTAAACATAGCAATTGGCTAAACGATTGCTTCACAGATGCAATGACATTTGTATTCATCTACCAGACACTAATAGGGTGCGACAATAATTTCGAATTACATAATATGTCACTTTTAATTAGCAATGATGTTTTTAGTAGCTAGAAGTCTTGATTTAAGAGCTAATATATTTTTTAACCGACTTAAAAAAGCAGGAGGTTATTGAACCATAGGGTAGGTACTCTTTACGTTGTTAAACACAATAAAAGAACCTAGACCAGAGGATAAATTATCTTAGCAAAATAATAATGCGCTAAGCTTCAAAGCATAAAGCTTTGACAAAATGGTGGCGCCACGGGTACACTTTGACAAAGTTAACATGCATATTTTTGGCAACCAAGCGGATACCAGGAGGCAAATTTTAAAACTTCAAAATCTAGCCGCAGTCTCATCTCTGGTGGTGACAAACTAATGTCAAAAACTTGTCAAATTGTAGGGATATTAGAGGCATTTTTGACAGATTGAGACTTAGATCAGACTGTGAACATTATTTATTTATTTATTTATTTACCATTTTTGTTCACACATATATAAAACAGACAAGAAAAAACAGAACAGAAAAATAGGTACAAAGGTACAACAACAACAACAACAAAACACACAAGCAAACACACAAACATTCTTAAAATTACGAGAGTTGCCCCTCAGGCGAGGCACTCTACGTAGAGCTATTTGTACAATATTAGTTTTAGTATTATGCGAAACTCGAAACACGATGTTAGAATTTTTATGTAAAGAATCTATGCACAAAATTTCAAAACTGTATCATGAAAAATCACAAAGTTATAAGCTTGTTATGTTACCTGCTTGTCCGTACAAAAATATGGTTACGACTTAACACGCGCCGCCGCGCACGTGACCTGTATTGTGCGCATAATATGATTGCGGATTTTGACTTAGTGTCTTTCGGTGTCCAACTTTAACGTAACCTTTTTTAAATATTTTTGGGACAAAATATAACATCATGTAAAAATTATTGGAATCGATTCAATTACTTATTCTGAACAAACTATATTCAGGTTTGCGATATACTAAAAATAATGTTGTATACATTTTGTTGGTAGCGCGATTGTTTGCCCCACCACAAGGGTCGCGCCGCCACTGGTGTCTAATCAGATAGGGCGGTAAATGTCGGAACAAAGAGACTCGGAAATGCTTACAACGATAACAATACCTATAGGTGCTTACAGCACAGTACGCTCTGACCTCTCGCTCTTTGAAAAGGCTTAGCTGTGAAATTGCAGTTTCCACAGGACTGCGCCTTGCGATTAAATACTTTTGAATCTCAGGACCTGCAGCTTCGGTAATCTTACTAATACTAATATTAATATTAACTGAATAGATTATCACTTGTATTTCTTTCTAAAATGATTTCACCTGACACTGTACCGTCGTTATTCTACACGAACAATTTGCAGTAGAGATAGGTATACTTTAAAATAGTTCATTATAAATCTTACATTGGTTGTTCGGTAAAAAAGGTCTTCAAAATTTAACGAAAATACCGCAAATTACCGGCTAAAAACAGGACTTAGCTTGATTTATCTCTCACCTCCTTTACTCAGAGGCTGCGCGTTCGCAATTATCCGCATAATTACTTATCTTGACCCAATTATGAGTTTGCGAAAACATTCACGTAGTTATAATTATTAGTACAGAATACACGCACGGCTGGCGTTATAAATCATATGCAGAATATATGCGTTAGCCATTCAGTTGGACGTGGACATGATTTTATTTAGTGCAGTGTTTGTAATGAATGTTAATGTTGGAGTTGTCGTGTTTGTTTATTGGTGAGTAAATGTTAGGCGTACTACACGCTAGTTCGGGTCGACATCATTTGTTACGATTCGGCATAGCCGGTCGGCAAAACATACATTCTATTTTGCTACCCGGCCTGTGCCGAATGATAACCTGAACATGTTTGTAGCAACCCCTTACTGTTCTGTGTGAGTTTAAATGACAGGGCAAGATTCCAGAGAAGTTATCGATAAATCACCATTCAAAAAAGAGATATAATTGATCAGCTGAAAGTTGAACGGAACGACTGTCATTGGAAAGTTGATATAGTTAGTGCCCTTTAACTTACCATAATTATGGATTTTGAGGTTCCACACGAACAGGTATTTCTTGGATTGAGGCCGAAGCTTAAAGCTTTATCCAGCAGCTTTTTTGTTTTTTTTATTGGTATATACCAATATATTTGCAATATCTATATCTAAACAGATTATAAATTAGTCACTTTATGAACGATTCCTATAATTTACGAATAGTTATTGGTTAAAATTAAGATTTTTATCTTTACATATGGAAGTATCTGTCACAGGTAAAATTGGCTTATCAATCCATTTATATTCCCAGTTTGGCAATAAAAAATGCTACCATTGGTAAGCAAAACGATTCGTTTTTGTTTATATGAACCGAGCAGTAGTCGTTTCATCTTGTTTGTTTGTGTGACCACGTTGTTCTTCTAAACTACGCAACGGATTTCGGTGGGGATTTCGGTGGGGTTTTCACCGTAATTTAGAGAATTTATTTCGAAATGTTTATGTGTATAATACATGGCTATTCGACCTACATATAATAAAGAAATCTTAATGTATTTTCAAGTCGTAAAATCTAAATATTAGCTAATAATAATTTGTCGATTGTAAAATCATCATCAGCCTCGACTTTTCCCAACTATGTTGTGGTTGACTTTCAGTCTAACCGTCGACAACCCAGTTACTGGGTAATACGTTACCCCTTGGTAAGACTGGTTGTCAGATTTTCGGGCTTCTGACGACCAGTAACGACGGTCAAAGATTCACGAATGATAGCCGAGACCAACGACTTAACGTGCTTTCGGAGGCTCGGAGAGGTCTCGGTATGTAAAGATGGTCACCCATCCACGGGCCAATTAAAATGATCTATAATAATAAAGTCAAGATCCAGCTTTCGTTTCACCTAAATCTTTGTAAGCCAGCAGACATACACAGCTGAAAACCAATAAAATATCAGTCCATTACCTGAATAAAATATTATAAATTCGAAAATAACTCTGTCTGTACCTTTTCACGCCTAATCCTCTAAACGGATTTTGATAAAATTTGTCAAGGAGATAGATGTCATCCTGGGGAAGGGCTATAAGCTAGCTTTTTTTAATCAATAGCACGATCCCGTGGGATAATTTGCGACATACAGCAGAAGCCAGTAGGAAATAAACGAGGTAAAATCGACTGTGTGTGTGTACTTCACCGTACTCCTCGTAAACCGTATAAGCGACAAGATTCATGAATAATATCACTTTGCGTATGAATGTAACAATTGAATTAAAGTTTTTTTTTGTGGCCCAGTATGCGTTCTTATTAACATGACAAGCAAAAACTTATACAATAGATTGTAACCTTGTGCATGTACGATATTAAGTAGGTACTAATGGGAAATGTTGGATGCGATCTTATCTAAATGTTTCTATTATTGTTTTTAAGGACTGAATTTTTTAAGAGCTAAATATATTAGAGCCGTTTAATTCGCTTAGAGATGATGGCAAATAGTATAACTTAAAAAACAAAAAAAAAAAATATGTGTGAAAGGCCAATACGTTCAATTCAACTAGTGGAAAAGTGTCAAAGAAAACCAAAATCAATTTTCTCTGTAGTTTACAAAAATATGGAAACAGTAAGAAACCTGAATTAAAATAAATAATAAAACATTGATAAAAAAAACGTCAGAGTGAATGATTGGTCCGCCCCTAATGCAATATCAACTCAGCCTATCGCAGTCCACTGCTGGACATAGGCCTCTCCCAGACTGCGCCACAACACCCTATCCTCCGCCTTCCACATCCAGTCTACCCCAGCTACCTTCTTTAGGTCGTCCGTCCATTTAGCTCAATATCATCTAGTGCAATATGAAAAAAAAAAACACAAAAAAAACCCTCCATTTGGGCCGCCCTCGGATAAAAAGACGCCATTCAAAGTCGTAAAATTAAAAAAAAAACGTTTTTTTAAGAATTTTTACGACTCTTAGGAAAGAAAAAAAAAATAAAATAGTACGGTTATTACGGCCACAGATAAATAACTCACGTATCACATCAAATCAACAGAATATCAAGCTAAACTACATGTGCCAGAGCATACAACATTCGAATTGGACAAGCGACAACCCGTGCCGTGAACCGTATTCAACTTGTTAGAACGAAAGCTGTAATTCTGTCTATCCCTGTTACACGGTACAACGCCTCCTAATCATACATAATATCAGATGGTTTGATTATAGGATTGTTTATTTTTAAGGAATGTAGAGATCCGGGTGTTTAGGGTACCGCTTCAAACAAAAACATTTTTACAAACGAAAAAAAAAAACAACTTTCTTCCAAAAAAACACTTCAAAGTGAAAAATAGCTTAATTCCGGAATTCGTTGGCAAAAACGAAAATACAAAACCAAAGATACCGACTTCCGAAATTAAAGTAATTTTTTACTTTATAGTTTCTTTTTTGTAGGTCGGTGTTTTTTTTTTGTAAAAAAGTTTTTACGTCATGTTTTTGATAAAGGAGTTCGTGAAAAACGAGCTTTTTCCTTTTATGAACTTAATTTATTCTCCAAATTAATTCCCACATCGATGCTACATGATAATCAATCTTGTTTACAATGTAGTACACACCTACAGTGAAGGTTCATTTTGGGCGGAATATCTTAGAATTAATTACAATTGTCTGATGTATAAAACAATGAAACTGGGCGTCATAAAATTCATTGACAGTTGTTGATTTATATCGATTCTTGTTCACGATACATTATTTATTGGGTTACAAGGAATTTATAGGTTTATTTTTAATTCCTATATAGGTATTTCCAACATGAATATCAAATACATACTTTGCTCATTAGGTGCGAAAGGAAAAACTAGAACATCATCTGCCTCGCCTTTTCCCAACTATGTTCGGGTCGGCTTCCAGTCTAACCGGATGCAGCTGAATACCAGTATTTTACATGGAGCGACAGCCTATCTGACCTCCACAACCCAGATACTGGGGGTAATACGATACCCCTTGGTAAGACTGGTTGTCAGACTTTCGGGCTTCTGACTCTACCAGTAACGACTGTCAAAGATCTACGAATGACAGCCGGGACCAACGGCTTAACGTGCTTTCCGAGGCACGGAGGGGTCTCGGTATGTAAAGATGGGCACCCATGCACAGACCAACCGCGGCAAGCGTAGCTTAACCTGTCTGATCGACCTGTGCGGCTGTTGTTATTTAGCCACGGGATTTTTCAATCATCTGATAACTTTATTCGAGGAGCACGTTAAGCCGTTGGTCCCAGCTGTCATTCGTGGATCTTTGACAGTCGTTTGGTAGTCGGAAGCCCGAAAGTCTGACAACCAGTCTTACCAAGGGGTATCGTATTACTCAGTAACTGGATTGTGGATCCACATTAGGAGAGGAGAGAGTCGCTCCACATTAAAATACTGGTATTCAGCTGCATCCGGTTGGACTGGAAGCCAACCCCAGCATAGTTGGGAAAAGGCTAGGCAGATGATGATGATGAAACATTAGAATTAACTGGTTGTTTCTTGTAACAATTTATTAGAATGTAGCTAGTCCTTTGTTTTGCCTTCCTATAGTATCTACCTACAAGCACTTTAAATAATAATTAATACAAAACAACAGCCGGTCGATTCTGTAAAAATCTCACCGTGAAATCATAAGTGAAGTGAGAACTTAATAGTGTTAATCCGTAGCGATTGACAGCTCACTCCACGCTCACTTCACCCAAGCTTTCACGGTGAGAATGTTACAGAATCGCACGGCGGATCATGCAAATGCGAATAGTTTCGAAACGTTTGCGCATGAGCTGTGTCGGCCGTCAATAGTTGTCTGTCTCTATGTTTGACGGACAGACAGACAAAGATAACTAGAAATTACGAAGACGTAACCTTTGGGTCGTATTCGTACCCATTATGTCTGTTTTTTTTTTAGAAATGATGAAAGGTCTGTCAATTTTTAGGCAGGTAAGATTTAAAGTCAATATAATGACTGTTGATTATCAGGAAAAGAACCGGAGTTAAAGCTACATAGCTTACGGAATAAGCAAACTGCAGTGGCAGTGGGCTGGCCATGTCTGTCGTAGGACCGATGGCCGGTGGAGCAGACGAGTCCTGGAGTGGAGACTGCTTATCGGATAAGCGTAGTGTGGGACGCTCCAAAGTTAGATGGACGGACGACCTAAAGAAGGTGGCTGGGGTAGACTGGATGCGGAAGGCGGAGGACAGGGTGTTGTGGCGCAGTCTGGGAGAGGCCTATGTCCAGCAGTGGACTGCGATAGGCTGAGTTGAGTGATTGATTGAATGACTATTGGGTGAAATGGATCGATCATCGTCGATTTGTGTGAAATATTTGGCACAAGATATTTTATAAAGCAACTTTGGCAACGCTTTTATAAGCATCGTCACCTACACTAATATTATAAAGAGGAAAGATTTGATTGTTTGTTTGTATCGAATAAGCTCCGAAACTACTGGACCGATTTGAAAAATTGTTTTACCATTAGAAGCCGACATTATCCCTGATGGACATATGCTACTTTTTACCGCGGGAAAATGCTTCATTCCTACGGGAAAACGGGTAATAGGACAACGGGTAGTATGAATTATCCTTCCGTACTTATCTTTTTCACATAACTTCCAAACGGCTGAACCGATTGGGTTGAAATTTTATATGGGTATTTCGATGGTTTCCTGGATTATTTAAAAAATACAATCGAACCCGTTGGGTGGCGCTGCTGTCGGTATGTCAACTACTAAATGGTTTGACCGATTGGGTTGAAATTTTGTATGTGTTTCCATGGTTTTACAGACACGAATGTATTAAGGCTACCTAATCTATCTTTCTATACATATATCAATAAACCAATTAAATTAACCACATTATTTAAGCAACATATTTTTAAACGGCGGGAATGCCGAATTCTACGCAAACGAAGTTGCGGGCGGATGCTAGTTTTATAATAAACTAGCTTCTGCCCGCGACTTGTGTGCGTGAAATTTCTTATTCCTCCGTCCCACCGCGTGGCATTGCATGGCCCGCCTACGCTGTTACTTCTTTTTCGCTAAGTGTTCTTTTTTACTTTTTTTCTTTTTGCTCGGCCCCCTAAGGCCGTTCGTGATGTTAAATATAACCTTCCTCAAGAGTTGGGCTATCAAATGCCAATTCAAATCCGACTGGTAGTTACAGAGACTAGTGCTTTCAAACAAAGAAACTCTTCATCTTTATTATTAGTACCTATACATTTATTTTATAAGGCATCAAATTCGGATTTTTTTTTTATTTATCTGTCTAGACTGGACAGTTCTTACCACTCCATTAGTCTCCATCTCTCGATACAGCTTATTATAATCGTACTTACACCTCAAAAATGAAAGAATAGAAACTCTACCTAAATTATTCAAAACTGTAGCAACTGATTATCGATAGACATCATCATCCAGATCCTAACCTTATCTAGAACTGACGTAAAAGAGTACAATGAGCGGTTGACGCCTAAGTGAAGTGTTGCGTAGGTAATACAACATTATTTTTAGTATATGTTTGACAAACCCGAAAAACGTATCCAGTGCCTATTTTTATGTAAAGAATCTATACAGTACAAAATTTCAAAACTGTATTATGAAAAATCACGAAGTTATAAGCTTGTTATATAACCTGATTGTCCGTACAAAAAGTTGGTTACCACTTAACACGCGCCGCCGGCCGACCGGCTGTGACCTGTGTTGTGCGCATATGATTGCGGATATGTACTTAGTGTCGCTCGGTGTCCAACTTGTTACCATTTTAAAATATTTTTGGGACAAAATATAACATGGTGTAAAAATTATTGGAATCGATTCAGTTACTTATTCTGAACAAACTATATTCAGGTTTTGCAGTGTAGGTACTAAAAATAATGTTGTGAATATGAAAGATCAAACTCTAATAAGTCAGTATTCTATTAAGCATGCGATATGTTTATATTATGAATGTGTAATAAACATTATCCATGCCAATAATTTCTATTTTCTACTTAAAGTTCATTTATTTTTGTGTTTTAAATTTGTATTTTTGTGTACCAAAATAAGCATGAATTTAATCTGCATAATGATCTTGTATCTAGACCTAGCCGCAAAGTTCACATGCTTCGTGTACCTAGACGAAATAATAAACTATTTTCTAATAATGTATTTTGTATGGCGACCAAAGTTTATAATAAACTACCAGACTGTTTTAAAACTCTTAACTTTAGGACATTTAAATCTAAATTATTCGATTATCTATTATGCAAATGCTATTATATTACTCGACTAATGATTTTATGAATGAAAGGAAAAGTTGACTTAAATATTAGAATCATTATATTCTGTTCTTATTATCTCTTTGACTTAATTTAATCTTTTTGACATTTCCATTCCTAATATTTGACTAATTTGCAATTTGAATGTTATTCTAATTTATTTAATTCAATGATATATCTAACAAAATAACCAAAATCCTGAAAATGTATTTGTACGCCGGAAACGGCAGAATATTATGAACTTTTAAAACTATGTAACAACTCTGTAACAATATTCTGACAAATAAATGGACTATATACTATATATATTGGTACTATTCGTAAACCTAAATTTAATGGTCTCAAGCTTTCGGGAAAACCTATACACATGAATTTAGTTAGTGCACTTGTCACGTAGTAAAATGCAATAAAAATACATTTATTTTAGTGGCCGTAATGCATTAAAATATCACCTTTTATTACCGAATTGTTTGCCTTAAATAAACATGTATCTTTCATCTTTCTTTTAAGGAAAACCATTTTAAAAAGGCGTGTGAAACCTGCTGGTACAGTAATAAAATTAAATTCTGTGCCCACAATTATTACATGATACAACTTGTTATCCATATAAACTGTCAAAAACTGTTGATAAGGTTATTTCGTCGGCACTTTAGATCGCCTTATTAAACCAAGAAATTATGATTTAAACGCAATCCTGCCACTTGAAATGTTCACTGAAGAATTTTGTTAAAAGTGAAAATGATTTATTAATTGTTGTTGTTTGATGAAAGAAAGGAAATACCAGTTCGCTTTTGTTTTATGGCCTTAATGGCTCAAATTATTAAAATAAGTAAAAAAAGGTTTTTTAGTTAAATGAAAATAAGTCAAAATATTTTAATTTTGGGGAGATCAGTGTTTAATCATAGGTACCACTTTTTAACCCGTGAGAAGGCGCGCCTAATTTTCTTACACGAGTAGGCGCGTGCGAGCAAATTGCTCACACTATCATAAAATGTTTATATTTTTAGTGTTTCTATATTTATTGGCTTATAATGTATTTAAATAAATAACACAAGGTTTAGTAAGTAAGAAAACAAGTATTTTAATCAAAACTATTGAACATAATAGCAACTTCTAACGCAAATAACAAAACAACCTAGTATTAATTAATTTTTTTGGCACGTTTCATAAAAATCACAATAAAAACTGTTCCATAACAAAAACTAAAAAGTGTTATTCATCCATTAAATCTACACTAATGTGCCTCTCGAAACACACTGAAAACATGTATTTTACATGTTCGGTGCAAAGTAATTGCTGGGCGCGTGATGAGCAAATTGCCGCACGTTGGTACATGGCCTCCACAAACGCCTTGCTGCGCGGTCGCAACGCCACTGAGCGGATCGAGAATTGCGTCAAGGGAGAGGGGGTGAATATTTAGGAAGGTACTTAAGTGCTTGAATTGGTGTGGCATGGGAAAGACAAAAAATTTTTGAATTAGATTTTTGTGTGAGCAAATTGCTCATAGCGCGCCTTCTCACGGGTTAACGTTAGCCCGGGTGTGACAAACTTAACGGCACTATTGAGTGTTAGTCAGAAATTATGGATAAAAATTATGAACAGCCCGATTGCAGTTTGAATAAGTAAGTTTCGTGAATCCATCTGATATGACTTCTGAATGCAAGATTTATGAAGCAGTAAGAAACTACAAAGAACTCTTAGATTTCTTTTAGCTGCAGTGACAGCCATAAGTATCTAGAAGTGCGTTGCAGTTGAGAACTCGGGGTGCAGTTTGTCCGTTTTTAATCCGAAACTCTAATAGGTATTACACCTAAAAACACCTACCAAAAAAAAAAAAAGAGACTTCCAAAATAACACTACAAAGTGAAAAATAACTTAAATATTCGGAAGTCGGTGTCGTTGGTTCCACATTTTCGTTTTTGATACCGACTTCCGAAATACGCGTTTTTTTTTTTTGGAAAAAAATTTTATTTTTCATTTTTGAGTTGTCCCACACAAATTCATTTAAGACTACTTGCTATGACAATATCAGTGACAGGAAGTTATTACAACATCATCAATATAAACGAAGTGGAAAAAATCGTATTATTGAAGCTAACTCAAAAACTACCCACGAAAAGTTAATAAAATTTGAATGGGACCACCCCTCAGGCATACCTAATCTTTTAAAAAAAGAATTTGGCAAATGCGTCCATAAATGACCATGGATGATAATGGAGTTATGGCCGAACATACTTTAAAAAAATATATATATATAAACATCCGAATTGAAAACCTCCTCCTTTTTTGAAGTCGGCTAAAAATAACATCTGTTGATTACCATACCAGCGCCATTTAAATTTAAAGTAACACTCGTGCAGACACTATATTTTGAACCTCATCACCGTCGAATCAAAACTTATAAATTAATCCTTAGGTAGTCTGTGGAAAGCTTTAATTAAGCAAAGAGTCAGTATTTTCACTGCAAATAGGCAACTGCGAGCCGGACGTGTCCACAGCCTAATAACTAACAGTATATCGTTTGGAATACTGCTGATGCACTTATTGATACCCTGAATTCCCTTCGCCGTAAAAGGTGAAATTGTAAGATAAGAACTGTCCACGATATTCATGTTTCAAGTCCAACTCTGCGTGATTTACGAAATGTACTCTGTGGGAGATCGGTCTGATCAACTTGCAACATTTCACTCAAAAACAAAATTATGGGCGGTAGGGTTACCAATGAATTATTTTCTGTAGGGAAATTGTTTAGGTGTTCTTTTTCCGTGTGATTTGACCCGTGAAGTGACATACTACTGTGGAATTACAGACAACAATAGATTTGCTATTGTGCTGCTTGGCATTCAACGGTTCAAGTAGGTGTGTTATCTCTAATAAAAGGCTCTGTATAGGTAAGTTAATAAGACTCATTACGTTAATCCATCTGATATAAGGACTACTGGATGTAGGTTTTATCGTGTATGGCATGGAGAATGCACGTTAAGCCGTTGGTCCCGGTTGTCATTCGTGGATCTTTGACAGTCGTTACGGGTAGTCAGGAGCCCGAAAGTCTGTCAACCAGTCTTACCCAGGGGAGGAGAGGGAATACCCTCTCCTACAATCCAGGTGTGGAGGACAGATAGGCAGTCGCTCCATGTAAAATACTTGTATTCAACTGCATCTGATTAGACTGGAAGCCGACCCCAACTTAGTTGGGAAAAGGCTAGGCAGATGATGATGAATCATGCCATGAAGAACCATGGCACGGTATGTATATTTATTAAAAGCTGACTAACTTCTAACATAGTCTGCATATACGAGTATATTCACAACCATTCGATAAGCTTCCGTACCGCATCGAAAATCGATCAATATTATCGTAAGAGTCCTCTAAAATCAAGTCAAGTCAAGTCCAAAATTCGAAAATTTTCTCAGTTTCAATCAAATGAACGACCGATTTTCGATACAATAGCGTGTCGGATGGTTGAGAATAGCTATGCAGCTTATCTATTCTGTAAATATCTCACCGTGAAAACAAAGGTGAAGTGAGTCGTCAATAGTGTCAATCCCTAGCATCAGCATGACTCACAGCTCACTCTAAGCTCACTTCACCTTAGTTATCACGGTGAGATTTTTCCAGAATCGACCGGCTGGTCAGAGTATGGGAGAACGTTCATGAATGTTTCTACTTTTCCCAACAACTTTCGGCAGCCCTATCCCGGAACGATAAAACGAACATGTTTCGATTATGATCTCGCCAGAATCCATGATGTCTTCGTTAAAATTCTGCACATTGTATTGAAAGTACTTGGTGATATTTACGTTACTTGCGCTGGATTCCAACTGGCATTTCGAAAGGTCAGGAGTGGTGGTTATCATTCGTCATGTGTGTACTCGGTGTACTCTAAACGGGAACGATGTCGTAAGTAGGATTTACGACTGTTTCTTATTCTTTTGGCGTTGATTCCGACTTGAAATACGCTACGTATTTTGTGCCAATAATGACGAGATCATAAAGTTTAACATGCTTTTGAAGGCGACACGTTTACAACTTGATGGGTTTGGTGATGAAACGTGGAATAGTGGCCAATTAAGACGATGCTGTAAAGATTTCCTATGCCAGATGTTATAATTAAAAAGATATTTAGACACTTTGCCGAGAACTTATTTGATAGTTCACGAGATTAAAAACGGTTAGACTAGTTATTGACGGCTCTTATTTTATATTGCCTTATTTTTGTTTTAGACAAGAAATCATGCTTTATGCCAAGAATTTATATCAGAAATCAAGATAGCGTTGCAATCTCCTTAAGATACGGGCGGATTAAAAAAAATATCAAAGGAAAACTTTTTAATCTATATAAGAAATCATGTGTGCTTGCACAATAAATAAACTTTAATTAAAGACCACTAACGATGTTATAAAAAGAGCATTATAGCTTCATCACTACCTTATGTTTTACAAAATGTAATATCTTGTGTTAGTTCTAAGATCTTTAAGACCTCGCCCATGGTGAGGAGCCTCCGCGGGTGCTAAGGCCTGCACAAACTATCCAATACAGATGAAACAGCCGTTTGTGTCCATATAGTGACCATACGTACATAGTTACGGAGTGAGTGTCGTAATTGTTCCCTAACCCTCCCGCCCCGGTCTTTCATCAACCAGACCCGCCGCTTACCTTTTTTTTTTGGGTGGGAAATCATCAAATAACTTCTTCCGCTCTGGCCGGGCGGAACGGGAGGGCATGTCAGACTTTTACTGACTAAAACCCATCTGTGTTCCTTTAGTTCCTCTTTCGAACAACCCGCGACCCTGGCAGGCTACGACCCTAGCGGACCCCGTCAGTTAGTTCTGACATCTCTTTGAGGCGCGCGTGGAACACAACGCGCCGTCGACCCGGGCCTGGTCCTTACCGGATGGCGAGCTACCCATTACTCGCCCGCAAGCCCGCGCCTACGGTGGCCGGGAATTGGCTCTTGATTCTCGACGCCCAGAGCGTCTCCTTTGGCGACTAGAGGTGTGAGGGCGCAAAGATTGCCCCTTCTGCTCTCTCTGCTTCGCACAAGTAGGTGACGGCTTCCCATGAAACCCGCCGTTCAGCCTGTAGATTCAAATTCGTCCCTTAATAATCTTGATCCGATCCAGAATGTCCCTTACCGTCCTCCCCCAGCGACGCTCTAAGCCGAAATCCGTAACCCATAGGGCTTACCCTTAGGGCCCTTTCCCATGGCAAGATCTTGTTTTCTGCCGGTACGGTTTTTCGTAGTCGTAGAACGGGGTCTTGCCGTGGGTAAGGGCCATTAGCGTGGAGTAGCTTAGTTTATAAGTTTTATGCCCTGGCTGACAACCTAAGAGGTTGATCTGCGAAATGCCTTACATAAAAGCATATATTAAACTGTTTTATCTCGTGCAAACTCTTCTAGCCTCTTCTACCCGCTATACAATTCGCCATAGCACCTGCTATCGTGCTATCGTGCGTAGCGATCGCGCATTCACGCTGGTTGAGGCCAGCCTAAGATTGCTCATTGTAGTGAATGCTTGGCACTTGACGTATTCGGGCCGGTCCGGCTGTGGTCGGCTAGGCCCGCAAACAAAAACGCAATACCTAGAAATTACTAACAATTAATTAATTTTCCACTTACGTTCCGAGATTTAGTAGAGAGTTACAGAAGGTTAATAATTTTATGGAGGTAATAAACATAAAAAAAAATGTTGTGCTACGAAACTGTGAATTAATGGAATGATCAAGTTTCTATAAATTAGGTGGTAAACAAAGACAAATACGCAATAAATGGTTTTTTGTTTTGGGAGTTGCTAAGAAACACATTCTTAGGCTTATTTAAGCGCCATTTTCTCTTTCCAGACGCTACTTCTATACGTATATCCTCATTCCATTAATGTACTCCACATACCAGAATCTGATCTCCCACCGCGATGAGCTCACAAAAAGTTCATCGAATCGCCAATAAATACAACGAACTAATAATTAAGTCCTGAAGCGAGTCCTACTGCGAACTTATGAATATACGGTAAACGGACGACGAAATCGAGGCCCGTCCTTAAAGACCAGCGTAACTTCGATGCGCTTCGTGGCGCTGCTTGTCAAGGAGAAATGGAACGATCTGTCAAACTCCATACATTTTCGATTTAGTTCCGTATTTCGTCGCAGGGCAAAATATACTGGTCGTTTTGTAAATTGCCTCCAAAAAAACTCGGTTCTTCAGCTGCCTTGATTTTAAAGGCTTTAATTAATAAACCATCGATAACTTTTTTATGGGCAATGCCGTAGAGATAATGCTCAATTTGTTGGGCTCTTTCTCACGTAGTATTTCACTTTTGAAGTGTTTACGGTTTTTAGGTATGAAATTAAAGATTGTACTCGTAAAATAAAGGTGTTCTTCTGTAGAGGTCTCTACGTTTGTGGCAGATGAAATTTGAAATAAAGAACAAAAAGGAGGAGGTTATCAATTCGACTGTATTTTTTTTTTTTTTTTTTTTTTTTTTTTTTTTATGTTTGTTACCTCATAATAACCGACTGGGTGAACCGATTTTCATGATTCTTTTTTTATTTGAAAGCTGGTGCTTCCCGTGTGGTCCCATTGTCACCATTTCAATATCTGATGATGGGATCTTGTAGAAATCGGGGGAACTCTTCAATAAATAACAGCAGATTAACCGCGATTGTTGCTATAGCATATCTAAGCATTGTTTACACCATCACACAACATAATATCACGCCTGTACTCACTACAAAGGTTATAATTTTTTTTTATTATAATAATAATTAATACCAGTAAAACAACCGCGATTGCTGCTATCGCATATGTATGCACTGTTTACGCAATCGCACAACATAACATCACGTCTGTACCCTATAAACACAGATGCAGCTTCCTGTCACTGATATTTACATAGCAAGTAGTGTTTATATGAATTTGATTGGGGTAGATATAACTAAAAAGTGAAAAATAAAAAATTTTATATAAAAAAAAAACAACCGACTTCCAAAAAAACACTACAAAGTGAAAAATAATTTTAATTTCGGAAGTCGGTGTCAAAAAACCAAAATGTGACCAACGACAGCGACTTCCGAAATTAAAATTATTTTTCACTTTGTAGTGTTTTTTTGGAAGTCGGTTGTTTTTTTTTTATATAAAATTTTTTTGATAATTCAACAACATTCATTGCGTTATTTAAGTTGTCGAGCAGACACATTTTTCGAACGTACGCAGTAATGGATTAGCAATATAATTCAAAATCATACAGATTACGACTGAAGGGGTGTTACGCAATTAGGATGCAGATCTGGAATATCTACAATTTAGTGATTGTGTCAAATACTGTGTTTAAACTCAGCTATTTCTAGTTTAAAATAGTTAGGCAAGGTTTTAGTTGGATACACATCTGATATATCCAATTTTGTGAATAGAAAATTGCACAAGCCAAACAGCGTGTCATCATCAATAAAACTAATTGTAAGAAAAACGTTTTAATACCCCCGAATAAGTATCATAGCTATAACGGAACCGTTGACAAGACATAATGCCCAAAAGAGGCAGCATTAAGCGCACAAGATTTAAAATTCCACAATTTTAAATTACAAAATAAAGCTATCAGTGAACCAAATAAGGTAACAATATACAGTAAAATGACCCTATTAAGGTGAGGTAATAAATTTGTCTAATAAGGGCCACAACAAATTGTAAGAATTACTCAGTCGATCGAATATTAATTGGTTTGGGCGGGTCCTCGGCCCCTTCTAAGCTGTGAACACATTAGGGCGGGGTTTATCTTTCTAATGGATACCACTGTTTTTTTGTTTAGGTATAAATCATTTGACACAATTATTGATTTTCATGAAGTCGATTGAAAACTTTTAAACTTTGATATTGAAGGGATTTTCGGACAAGATTATGGATAACTAATTTGAAGATTGGGTATGATTGTGAATGTCATCTAATGTCATGTCACGAGTCTCCTGGCAGCTGCACGTTACAGCCGGCCGATTCTGTAAAAATCTCACCGTGAAATGATAAGTGAAGTGAGCACTTAATACTGTTAATACCTAGCGAATGACAGCCACGCTCACTTCACCCAAGCTTTCACGGTGAGTTGGTTACAGAATCGCACGACAGGAACTGATGGATGCTAGTGCACCAAACACGTACCCGAATTCCAGGCTGAGTTCATTTAATTTGCCATCGACACGCTAGGAAGAAGTATGTGGATGGTTGGAACAGTAGAGGAAGATTGGTCATCGTATTATGTAAATGGTACACCACAGACTACCTACAGTATTTGTCTCTCCTTCTCCTTTTCAATCCATCCAAAGGTTGTCTTTAAAAGATCGCTCTTAGCGATAAGACCGCCCATTGTGTCACCCTTTGTAAAAGGAGAAGGGGACTTCTGGGCCCAGCAGTTAACTAGTTGAAATGTGTATTAAAAAAACCGTTATATTTTTCTAAACGAAATCTCAAAATATGGTCGTTCGTTGTCTTTCGTTCTGAGTGTGTACGTATTTTCGATATTTTCCAAGTTTTATTGTTTAACCCCACGACCCCGGCTTTGCATAGGACTTTTGACGGTTCTTGCTACTCGTACTACGTACGTGCTTCGTAAAAAACAGCGATGTTATAATATAACCTCACTTTTACTATACTTCATATAACTTGATTCCTGGATAGCCAAATTTCACAAAATTTTCAGTGAGGCCTTGTTAGTATATCCTCTTACAAATAAGGCTAGTTTGATTCAGTTAACACCTGGGCCCAGGAATGTATGGAGTCATTCCCTTCTCCTTTCTATATTTAATAACTCTGTAATTTATATGGTGTACATAATAAAGAGTATTCTATTCTATTCTATTGGTCTTCCTGTACTGTTCGTTGTTTATCCAAATAAACGATGGACTGTTGTCCATCGTTTATTTGGATAAATAAACGATTGGATGGACTGTGTGAAAGATGATAGAACTAGAAAGTGGTTGACTTCTGAGATGACGACTAATAGAGATATGGAAGAAGAACACATTTTGCGCCGACCCCAAACAAATTGGGATACCTAAAAGCAAGAGACTTGACGGGCCCGTGGCTAAATAATAACAGCCGCACAGGTCGATCGATCAGGTTAAGCTACGCTTGCCGCGGTTGGTCTGTGGATGAGTGACCATGTTTACATACCGAGACCCCTCCGTGCCTCGGAAAGCACGTTAAGCCGTTGGTCCCGGCTATCATTCGTAGATCTTTGACAGTCGTTACGGGAAGTCAGAAGCCCGAAAATCTGACACCGAGTCTCACCAAGGGGTATCGTATTACCCAGTAACTGGGTTGTGGAGGTCAGATAGGCAGTCGCTCCATGTAAAATACTGGTATTTAGCTGCATCCGGTTAGACTGGAAGCCGACCCCAACATAGTTGGGAAAAGGCTAGGCAGATGATGACCTAAAGGCAAGAGACTGCTGATTAAGAATAACAATTTTTAAAGAAAGGAATTGATCTGTGGTCTTTTAATAGGATTGATATGAAATTAAATACGTATTACTGCATATTGGAAAGTCTTTACTGTACAGTAAATGAGAGATTGTTCAAGAGATCATGATAATATTTTCATTCTTAATGACGAAGACTTTTTTCTGACGCAGGCAATAGTGAGTAATGATCCATTGTTTACTGAACGAGTTTCTTAATGAGAAATTGATTTTTTCCGCCTTTTACTTTTCCTTATTACTTTAACGGCGCAAAGTTATGCTAATTGAATATTAATTGTTGTAAAATTAAATTAACACCACCTATTTAATTTTATGCTTTGTCAATGAATATGAGATGAGAGCTTAGAAAAATGGCCATCGCTTTCAATGGTTTTGGTATTTCTACAAAGACTTTTCACAGCATTCACATAAGCTTTTAGATAGCTTAGGTTTGTCAATCCAGTATATTTTTGACTTATCCATCATCGTTACCGCTAAAAAAGTACCGTCGACACGAAAAGAAGATGAACCGCTGATAGAATTACACTTTTCTTTGGTTTCCATTGCCATGCTCTATGGTTTTTAGTTTCCAGTTTCTTTGTTTTCCTGGTGGATTGTGGTTATCACTTCTTTTTAATATATAATATAATATATAATATTCGACAACTTTCACACAACGCCATCTAGTCCCAAACTAAGCAGAGCTTGTGCTATGAGTACTAGACAACTGATAAACATACATATATATTTATAAATACATACATATTATAGATAAATTACACCCAGACAAAGAACAAATGATCGTGCTCATCACACAAACATTTGTCCTAGGTGGGAATCGAACCCACGACCTTGAGCATAGCAGTCAGGGCCACTGACCACTAGACCAACAGGCCTGTCGAATTAATATCAGTGGAAACTTCTAAATAGCTTTATATTGTTGAAGAACAATGTATACAAGGTCCCATTAAAATAGATCGACAAATAATACACCGCTCAGTACGTCTAACCAAAGATATCCACGAAAAAAAAAAACACTGATTAAAGTGATATTATGTTGACCTATAATAATAAATTGTCGGAAAATTAGTCTATTTTCGTTAGCGGACTATTTTTATTGTAAGTATGTAATGCATTTTTCTTATATATTTTCTTTTACTACTCGTATTGTCCTTATTTTGATGTTCTGAATGATTTTTAAAAGTTTGTCCATCTATTTTAATGGGACCTTATATATTAACTGTAAGTTTCCAAACAGGATAAGATAAAATAAATAAATTTGACTATGCCCTACACTCAGCACTCCACTAAATAAATTTTCTTTATTTCTTTCTTTCCACGCTCAGGAATCGTGTTAGCAACCACTAGTAATCCAACTAAGGATCCAAGTGGTAGAATCTTACCTACTTCCGCATAAATCTTTTAGCGCATGCCACGTAAAATATTATATGTATCTAACTAAGTGATTCTAACAACAGTATATTATTTATTTAGTAAATAAATATGTTATCGGCGTTTTGTCGTTATCACATATTGAATACGAAATGCATACTAAAATGTTTTGTATTATTCATCGTCCTGTTCCAATAAATTGCTAGGATCAGTATCCATGTCATCATATCATGGCTCAGTAGCTATCATACAGGGTCGCAAGAAAATCGTCTCGCAAACTGGTACCATGGATTTCATGGATGATTCTGAACTCCACTGCGTTGGATTTCGTTGCATTCTTTGTCGGTTATTAAAAATGTATTTCTTTTTCATTTTTCGTCAAAGTCGAAAACTGTGCGTCTGAAAAAAAAAGAAAAAATGTTTGAGAATGTGCAAATAGCACTCTTTCATATGATACCCCACATGCCCTAGTAGCCCCCCATCGAATTTTTAAGACCCCCCTTTCAGTCCTTGTTGCAAAAAATAAATATATTTTTATTTCTTTCTTATTTACAAAATGGGCAAACGTTATCTAAACTACTCCAAGTTTCAAGTTGATAGCATTAGAAGTTCTTGAGATATCCAGCTGTGACAGACGGACAGTCAGACAGACAGACTGAGTCGCACCATAAGGGTTCCTTTTTACCATTTTGGTACGGAACCCTAAAAATCAACCAAATATATTTCGTACTTTAGTCACTGTAGTTTGTCAAAGCTCTTGGCAAAACCCCTGGTTGGACCATCAGACTCTTTTAATTTCAATGTTAGGATTTATTTCATGGTTCCAAAATACTCCTATGTACTAATATTGCTACTGTTTTCAGTTATTGTCGTAATGTTGTCTCCAGATTGTATGTATACAGGGTGGCCAAAAAGTCGTGGAACAAATTAAATAGGGAGATGAAGGAGGTTATTTCCAACCAAAAATCTTTCTACAGCATGGCCAAAAGTCAATTGGAAAAAAAATGAATTGCTTTTGAAATTTGGTACCCACAGCCGCAATAGAACTTTTGTAATGTTGATACATTATCTAGTAATAATACAACACCGTTTGTTTTATATCACATTTTTTTTCAATTATTTTAATTGTTAAAGAGCTCGGTATTTTATTTAAAGAAAACTAAATTTCTATTCATAACTTTTAGGGCAATTGAATTAAGGGCATGCTGTAGAAACATTTTTTTTTATTGGACATTACCTCCTTTATATCCCCATTTCTTTTAATCCACGACTTTTTTGCCACTCTGTATATAATATGTTTAGCAGTAGACTCAGTGGCAAGAGCTGTTATCGCAATGATTTATAGGCACTGCAGCAGACATCAAAATTATGACATCATAAGATACCACGGTCAAATCTGATCAAAAAGCAATTTGTAAAATTGTCAAGTGTCCCTTGAAAATTGAATTGTATTTAAATGAACCAGATACGGCCAACCCACTTAGACTGGTATAATAAATAATTGCCATAACTATGTCTTGATCGCGATCCGATCGATTCGAGACAAGTATCAGGTAATAAATCTGAATAGCTTCGCGTAGGCTGGGCGTAGTTTGTCAAATATTCAGGTTATATCGGCTAGATAATTAAAAATAGTTGTTTGTAATAATTAAAGCGTCTAGATTAGATCGATTATTGCAGATGTGACATATCTATGAATAAATCTAAGCTGATATACCGAGAACAAAGGTTCGGCGCCGTATCTACGTATTTTGTGTTCATACATCGTCAGCTGTCATTTCAGTGTTCCCATTCGTCCTTGCCATAATTATTATCATCTTTCCCAAAATGCATCTTTTTCTTAGTTGGCTTATTTCTCACAGTCAGTACATTCATATTTAACACTTCTTGTGACACGCTCCTCATGATCAATCTTACCCATAGATCTTGTCGGTTATGCGAGGCATACACGCAAAGAAATCTTAGGACCCCAATTCTTTATGGTAATTATTATTTCCCGCATAATCTTACCACGTATGAACCACGGTACGGTTGTCAAGTGTGATATTTTGACAGTTCAAACCACGCCAACTTCGCGTTCATTCCGCGCGATTTCGTTCATTGTGTCATAGAGAATACGTTATTAGCAGATGTCGTAATTAGCTAAGGAATTGACACGGTTTCGAAGTAAGGAATTATTAATTCTTCATAGTGAATTAGGGCCCAGCACCCTAATTGCGTAACACACTATTACTCTCAATTTGAATAATTTTTAATCACATTGCTCCATATGTTCGCAAATGTGTCTGCGCAACAACGTAAATAACGCAATGAATGTTGTTGAACTGTCAAAATGAAACCCATTGCTAGTGATAGTGTGTTACGCAATTACCCTGCAGGTCACCACACAGATTTTGACAGCCGATTTGTTGCTAGTGTTTTCAAAATATGTGTGTGGACGGAAGATTTTTGAAATTCCTAGTGTGGGGCAACGTTTTTAAATTTAACAAAAAAAAAAAAAAATGATATCGCCGGCGAGTGTTAAGTCAATGTATCTGTCTCTAGAATTGTCTGGGAAATCAAGAAATATCAAAGATAAAATGTCTGCAAAAAACTACAGGGCATTACCGATCGCCAACGCGTCGTATCGCATAGCAACACAGAGTACGTGCCATATGCAGTACACCAACAGTTTTCGTCAAGAATGCATAGTATCGATTCAGACGTTGATCGAGTGTGGTGCTGTTTTTTCCCATGATGCGGTTATGGCTATACAAGTTGCGAGTGATTTGTTACGCAGGAGTGTCTTTGTGATCGTGTGCGCCTTAGGGCTGGCGTGGGTTGGGATTTTGATACTGAATTTATTATTGAAGTGAAAACTTCTTTAGCGGCGTTGTACACTTTTTTTGTGACCTGATCGAAAATTGCTACGACGGATGGAGAGTAGACAGCCGGCGCGGTGTAGGACAGGAAATATCCCCCTCTCTTTCTACGGCGCGGCGAAAATGTATGCCTGCGCCTGCTGTTTCGTTTAGGCGGCGCAGGGCGCTTGCGCGAATGTGGATGGAAGTTGATTTTTCTGAGAGATAAACATTTTAATGTAATATACATTTTCATGCTTGTGTACGATAGCGCAATAAATAAATATTGTAATCCTTGTATTCTGCCACATAAATGATAGTACTTTTATACTGATAATTAAAGCAATTCGTGCAAAATTGTTCCCTAACCATTCCAAAATATCAAAAATGCACAACGTTAATATTCAATTCACTTCTGCCGGCACTCCCGGAGTGCAACCCGTCGTTTTTTTATATTCGTCTTGGCTGGTTAATATGATAAAGAATTCTAGACAGCAACGGATTTTGACATGATCTTATGATAGGTACCCGATGGCTAAAACTCATCTTTCTAAAATTCCGTCAAGTGTTACTACAAGGTCTTGCATAATTTATTTATTTATTTTTATAGGGAAAACAAACAGTAGTACACTAAAAATATACAAAGTATCTTAAACATATGACTTAACAAATTTACTACCCACTACATTTTCCACAGATTACTACTTAAACTAAGACAAAATCGCTCTTGGTTACCTAAATAAACAAATAAAATAATAATAATTATGGACACGTAAAAAAATCAAAGTCTACCGTTTATAGGAGTCTCTATTTTTTCCTTTCTATTCGGGAAACTTATAGTTAATTCAAACTGTTCTTAAACGAAATTAAAGTTCATTACAAGCCATTTACAAGTTTCCACTGATAAATTCCATAAAGAGGTTGGTACAAAATATCTGTACTTAAATAAACATAAATTAAGAAATAAAGTACACGGTTGTATCTTCCGGGATCGCTCTAGCTGTTTCGAAATCAAGCTGCAATATTACGAATTTAAGCGGGATTTCCATTGCATATGATACTTTTTTCCAAAATTATTATGTCTCGTAAAAAATTTACCAATGAAACATGTTTATTCGAAAGTATTTTTTTTAAAGCAATTGCAATTTATGTACAGACGCCAGCACATCAAGCTACTACAATCTGTCAGATTTCTTTTATAGATTTTCAACTTTAACGCTGAAGCATAAGGTTCAAAGTTGATTGGGAAAATCTGACAGTTTCGGGTAGCTTGATGTGCTGGCGTCTGTACCAACCATGTATGTATTTCTTTACGTTACGCATTAAACGCTAACCCTAAATCTCGAGGTGCTGCGTGCCAACTGGTCTTGGTAAGGTTAGATATGTGGGGAAATGTCCCGAGTTTTTTTGGTGCGACATTTTGCAGATTTATTTATTTCATTGTATTGCTCGCCGGTGCCTTTAAATGGTCGTTTTCAAGGCATTTGCAAACGTGATCAGAATTTAAATGATTCTCAGACTCATTTTTGCTTTTAGTCTTGTTTAAGTAAAAACATATACAAATTGGAATGGCCCTTAAATGTCGTGTGGGCTTAATAAGGGCTACCACAAGAGTTTGCTAAAAAGAAAGGTTGTGAGGAGAAATTCGTATAGTCACATAATTTGGTACTTGGTTAGTTGATGATTGTGGTGGGCATAGTAAAAAAAGAAAAAACCGGCCAAGTGCGTGTCAGATTCGCGCACGAAGGGTTCCGTACTATTACCTATAAAAACGGCAAAAAAATCATGTCTGTTGTATGGGAGCGTGTTAAAAATCATGTCCTTGTGTGTTTTTGTATGGAAGCCCCCTTAAATATTTATTTTATTCTGTTTTTTAGTATTTATTGTTATAGCGGCAACAGAAATACATCATCTGTGAAAATTTCAACTGTCTAACTATCACGGTTCATGAGATACAGCCTGGTGACAGACGGACGGACGGATGGACGGACAGCGGAATCTTAGTAATAGGGTCCCGTTTTACTCTTTGGGTACGGAACCCTAAAAACATCCAGCAGAAAAAGGACATTGTTGGATGGCCTTTCAAGACATCGTCATTGAGTAACACACTTGCAATCACGATCTAAATGATTTTGAAGGATATTTCTAATCCATTGCTTTATATGTTCGAAAAAAATGTCTGCTCAACAACGTAAATAACGCAATGAATGTTGTCGAACTGTAAAAATGAAAGTCATTGCTACTGATAGGGTGTTACGGAATTACCCCGCAGTATTAACTATGTCGGTAATATGAACATGCATATTGCAAATAGCATAGCACTCTTATTTTTGCCAAAGTTTTAATAATTTAAATTCCAATAAAATTACTTAGTTTGTATATCTCTCTACAATCGAAATTCAAAATGTTGCATTAGGAACATTTTGAATTTGGATATTGTATCGAAAATCAAAATGTATGTAATGTATGTATCGTATCGAAATTCAAAATGTTCCTAATGCAACATTTTGAATTTCGATTGTAGAGAGATATACAAACTAAGTAATTTCAACAATAATAATATAATAATAATAGTAATAATAATCAATAAACAATTTGTATCGTAGTTATTGAACTACGATACAAATTGTTTATTGATTTTACCAATCATAGACAAGTATTTACTCGCCCTCCGCTAATTTAAAGCACATTTTTTAACGAGCAATCAAATTGAAATAAGATCTACTATCGTCAATAAAGTTTAAACAAATTAAAATTTACGATTTAATCGTATAAATGATGGATAGTTAGAACGAGACCGTGGTACTGTGGTTACATGCTAAATAATTACAGAAGGTTCATTTCAATCAAAGTCCCAACATACATTTTAGTTGCTAAAATAAAATAAACCCTAATCTCCAGTAAAGTGGCTTTTGAATAAAGCTTTATTCAATGTATTAGCAACCTGCTTGAAGAAAGCTCATTTACTTGTTACATCTGTTGCTTAGTCGAGTTGCTATTCGTATAGCGCTCAATACAGTTTAGAACATTATCACTATCCAGAAAAAATCTTTAGGGCTTCCTGTTAAAATACTGTTTCATACCATGGTTTCTAATTAGTTTAGTCCAGACCTATTTATTGTGATCTTGATTTGTCCAACCGCCTCGTCTTTTTTTACGTGGGTTTCCATTATTGGTACCTATAATGCAATTATCTGCAATAAATAAATAAAAATAAAAGTTTTGGCAGGCCTGTTTGTTGCTCTAGCGGTCAGTGGCCCTGACTACTATACACAAGGTCGTGGGTTCGATTCCCACCCAGGACAAATATTTGTGTGATGAGCACGATCATTTGGTCTTTGTCTGGGTGTAATTTATCTATAATATGTATGTATTTAGAAATATATATGTATGTTTTATCAGTTGTCTAGTACTCATAGCACAAGCTCTGCTTAGTTTGGGACTAGATGGCGTTGTGTGAAAGTTGTGGAATATTACATTATATTATTATTAATGTTTTAATCAGTATTAAAATTGCTAAAATGATTACATAAAATCTTAGAAATTATTTACAAAGTTATAATAATGTGTGCATAAGCATACTTTGTGGTAATTGTAGGACAATAAAATTCTTAACAATACTTATTTAACATAAATAATGCCAAAATTTTATTAATTCATTGTTGTATACCTACTTTATTTAACTAATATTTACCTTTTAGATAAATAAAAAAAGCTGTGTTGGTGAACAAAGCTTCTGTAGCCTGTCTGCATTATGCTACGGTAAAATATTAAGATAAATAGCAGTAGCAGTTATCTGCCATCTTAATAGAGCACTGAGCAATTATATTAATGTCTGTGCGCAGAACATTTGTTTGTGTGTCAATTTACAGGTGCATGTCACTCTGTACAGCGTACACAGAATAGGTGAGGTTTTAGAGTTCCGTAGTTACCGAGAGAACTCGCGATCTCCGGAAACGTGATATTTTGAAATTGGTCCCTGGCTGAGAATCCGCCAAACTATTGTTTGAAAAAAAAATTTTCGTGCCCAACAGCTGGTTAAATTTTAAGTTAGTAGGCATAAGAATAAGTAGGTACTTATTATTATACAATTGATTAGATACAGACGCCAGCACATCAAGCTACTACAATCTGTCAAATGTCTTTAAAAGAGTTTCAACTTTATTGCTAAAGTATAAGGTTCAATGCTGATTGGGAAAATTTGACAGTTTCGGGTAGCTTGATATGCTGGCGTCTGTACAATCAGTCTTACCAAGGGGTATTGTATTACCCAGTAACTGGGTTGTGGAGGTCTGATAGGCAGCCGCTCCACGTAGTATACTGGTATTCAGCCGCATCCGGTTAGACTGCAAGCCGACCCCAACATAGTTGGGAAAAGGCTAGGCAGATGATGGCTAGACGAAAAAGCTGTATAAATGGGATTAAGAAAAGAAATCTTGCTTTTGTTGACGTTATTAACGATTTATATGCATGCCTGTTGAACTTTTCAAAACACGAGTATGACCATCCGTTGCTTAAATTTTAACAACAAACAACTGCCCACATAAACACCTCAAAAGAAACAAAGAAATTAAACAATAAATCTTCACTGACTACAATTACTACCTACAGAACCCACCTCCAATAATTACACTTTTAAAACTTCATGATGAATGCGCCTCACCTAAAATTAATTAGTACTAATGTATTTGCACACAGACAAGGTAATGTATATTCTTGTTTGGTGGACAAACCGCCCGAGGCTAAACTTTACCGTTAGCCTACGTGCGCACGGACGGTAAAAAATCGCGGCGGGATTTTATCGCGCACTGGATTTTCAACCCTCAGTGTTGAGCTAAGCATTGAAAATCCAACAGAGCGCATCCCAGGGCGTCACAAAACCACACCGTTGGATTTTCAGCTCTCGGCGCTAAAGATTGCGTTCAAAATCCAGTACGCGAACGCCCTGATATTTTGACGTCCGTGCGAATGTAACGTCGCTCGGCTTAGGAGAGCCGCAGGAAATGTTCTGAACGCGTGTATTCGGTAGTTATTGAAGTAGAATGATGCTAATGATAGTGTAAACTGTTTGAAGGTAGCACTTAATGACTCCACTAGTTTTTTAATGTGAGTTTGATATCTACTATTTAACATAAAACATACATGACATCACACCTGATTTCACTTTTATTTATATAGCTTCCAACTCGCTCTGGGACAGAGTAGATTACGGAATATTAGAAGGCTAATTACGTTACAGCATTAGTACTAACGCGACCTGCTACCATGAGTTTAATGCATGATTCTGAATCTAAACGCCCTGCACTGAAATTATTAGACGGATATAAAAAAAAAATGCTGTTCCATATATTTTGGCCGCGTTGGTATCGCACTTTTCCATCAAACAGCAGTTTTTTTTTGCTAGTATAATAAATATAAATTCGTTTTCGAATTCATGGTTTCAGTTTGCGCGTCGATGACCCTGTTTATAATTACAAATTAACACAACTATGTGAGTTCCAATCAAATATTTCCTGATACGTGAGAGGTTTTTTGTCATATTAACTAGTTTTGTGTTGTTAGGAGAGTTGCAATAGTTAATGATAATAAATAATATATAAAAATATACGAGTATATATACATATACAACGTGAAACGTTAAATGCGCAAAACCTGAACACCCTAACTGATTTTTAATTCAATTGACCTATTTCAGAGAGAAAATAAGTCATTAAAAAAAATGTAAAGGTTTTATGTGCTGTTTTAGTTTTACTGGCCATTCTGATCGTTTCTTACGTCTGCGACGACGCTTTATCGAGGGAGGAGTTGTCAGCGGGCCGCTGCGCCGCGCTGACATTGGCTTGCTTGACCTATTAATAAATAGACACGGCAACGTTTTTAATGAAGATTTTTTGTAAAATGTGACCTGTGTGATCGTTATTCTGATCAAACTATTTTCAGGTTTTGCGCATTTAACGTTACACGTTGTATACATATATATTATTATAATATATGAATATTCACAATTTTAGTAGACTTACTATTGTTGGAGTAGAGACCTATGTGAAAATTTACAGGTTGACCAAAAAACAAGAGAGGAATCATAATAATGAAAGTGTTCTGTCATATTAACAAAACAGCTACCTTCAAGCAATCATAACTGGGTGTCAAAAAACATACTAAAGTATCTTAATTCCTGCTATAATGACACGTTTTATTTTCCCAAATTAACAGTAATAATGAGCTACAATGAAGTCTTAAAAGTAATGAACACTGTCCACTAAAATATAATTGTGTCTCCTTAAATGTCCACTAAAATATAATTGTGTCTCCTTAATCCGCTGTGTTAACGTTCTTTTTCCAAACGGAATGAACGGAATGAGTTCTTAAATGTCAATGTGTTGTACATTTAATTTTACGATTGAAATTATCTTTTAGTGCGACGCTGTCCAGTGTAATTCACAATTCACTTTCTCTGTTTGCGTCTTTTTTTTTAAAGAGTATAAATTAAGGTAGGGTTTATGGTATAAACTACCCGAAGGAATAAGTTTATTTTAGTTTGTACCATAAAAGTTACTTTTTTTATAAATGGCATCTTGCAGGTCAACCTAAGAGGTTGTCGGCTGCTTAATCGGAGTATCCTGTAGGTGCCTCAATAAATTAAGGCAGCCAGCGAGGGCATAAAACCTATAAGCTAAGCGGCTATACGCTAAAGGCATCCCTTGTGGGGTATGGACTTCGGCTTAAGGCATCACTCTGGAAGGGCAGCAAGGTACAGGCTGAATCGGATCAAGATTATTTTGGGAGGAATATAATGCTACCGACTTGGCGGCGCGGGTTGGTTCGAGTAAGGTTTCGGGGCGAACGGAAAAGTCCTAATAACATACCCGAATATAAATTAAAATAAACTATCGAAAAACGATAAACACTAGAACAGTAATTTGCACAAAACTAGTATTCCAATTAATCCCTACAGATAAGTGTAAAATTCGCTTGGAATAAAATTGACGTCTGACAGGTTTTGTATGGAAGAACTGTCAAAAATTAAACATTATTCCTCGGATAAAATGGTCGGGTGTTGGCAAAATCAGGCCTTAATTGACAAAAAAGCGGTATATCACGACAACAACTTCACCAAAGTTAACTAAGCGGTCAGTACAGTACTGTTTAACCATTTCTTTGCTACGGTTAATATAAATTATACGACAGGAGAAATTTATTTATTTATTTTATTTATTTATTTACTTAAATCACATGGGAGACTTACAGCTAGAACAAACCGATCAAGGACAGTACATTAGGTAGTCTGAAAGCCACAGGTCTCAAATTTATCAATAAAAGTTATCTTAAGATTAATCACTAAGTACTAAATTAATTAGAATAATCAGGCCGTTTTAGAAATTGGCCTCGAAGTAAAATAATAAATTCTACATGACTATCACAATATTTAATGTTGTCACCAATTACATCATTTACACCGAATAAATAAGAACTGGTTCAAACGTGTGAGCTGTGATTAATGCTTGCTAGCGCCTCTTACGGCCGGTGTGAGTGGCGGCTTTAATGCAAAAGTGTTGTTTGTGAGTTTTATCACTGTCTTGTGAAATTACGTGACAAAATTGCAATGCGTAAATAAGGACATGTTGTTTTTGTAAATTCGTGAATAAAATAAATGAATAACAGTAAAAGAGATCGTAATTTGGTTTGGTTCCGACTGTTTTGAGTAGGGATTTAACTCAGAACATGGTTGGCAAGCCCATACTTACATAATATTCTTCAATGAAAATGACATCCAGTAGAAATACTTATTGTTTATAACATACAAAGTTTACAAACCCGACTCGCAACAGCCTATTAGCATAATATGTAAATTATCCGTTTATTGCAACTTTATAGCTTTAAAATTTGGATGAAAATGAAATAATAGCATAATTACGTACCATTACCCTTTCTTCGAAGAATAATGTGAAAATACCTTTGTTTAAAAATAATCTTGGATCTCCTAAAATGGTATGCGTATAATCCATAATTCGTCAGTTCAGTGGTACTCAACCATTTTTTTTTGGCGGTCGTGTCGTGTGGGACACAGGAGAGGATTTTTTCTTTATTTTGTCGCAGTTTTCTTGCAAGACACTGAATCTGATTTTCCATACAATGATCACTAAATATCAGTTTAGCTACGCTTGCCGAGGTTGGTGCGTGGATGGGTGGCCATCCACTACATATCGTGACCCGTCCGAGACTCGGAAGGCATGTTAAGCCGTTCGTCCCGGCTTTTATTAAAATTTGACAGTCGTTACGGCTAGTCAGAAGCCCAAAACTCTGACAATCAGTCTTACCAATGGGTATCGTATTACCCAGTAACTGGGTTGTAAAGGATAGGCCCTCGCTCCATGTTAAACACTGGTATTTAGCTGTAACCGGTTAGACTGGAAGCCGACCACAACATATTTGGGAAAGGTTCAGGTATTTGTGTTGTTTTGGTACATACCTACCCTGTAGTTGTTATTTTCAGCTCTAAAATTTAATAGATAACCCACACAGCGATAATCAACAAGCGGAAAATATATATATATACAACGTGTAACGTTAAATGCGCAAAACCTCAGAGACCCCAACTGATTTTTAATTCAATTGACCTATTTCAGAGCGAAAATAAGTCATTAAAAAAACTGTAAAGGTTTTATGTGCTGTTTTAGTTTTACTGGCCATTCTGATCATATCTTGCGTCTGCGACGACGCTTTACCGAGGGAGGAGTCGTCACCGGGCCGCTGCGCCGCGCTGACATTGGGTTGCTTGACCTATTAATAAATAGACACGGCAACGTTTTTAATAAAGATTTTTTGAAAAATGTGACTTATATTAAAAAGTGGTTCAATTAATTCTGCTCATTATTCTGATCAAATTATTTTCAGGTTTTGCGCATTTAACGTTACACGTTGTATATTTTCCGCTTGTTGATTATATATAGCGGAAAATATAATTTGTTAGTAGATTGAGTATCCCTGTACCCTGTAATTAATCGAATGCAAGCCGATTGTCGAAACGATTACGCCCGAGGTGGCGGCTTCGATTCGACTGTCATTAATTTATCACTTGTTTTAATTCAATTCAAGAAATTGTTAATTGAATGTGAATTAATGGCAGTGTATTTTTCTTATTTTTAATTGGTACCGTATTGGATGGGTGCGGGAAAGCGAGAATTGAATTGCTTATTTACTGAGATCGGGTAAGTTAAGTTATTTTGTTGGTTTTTGCTTTTTACGTAAGCTTTTATATTAAGAGAACAGAATGCCAAAAGCTAAAGGAAGAACATTATTAACCATTTTCAAAAATCATCTAACTACATGAACTTTGACACCAGCTATTTCAAAATTTTACTATGACATTAGGCATACAAATCACGGGGAAGACAAAACGGTCAAAATGTTGTCACAATCCTATTTCAACGACAATCAATGTCAAAAACTTCACAAAAACGTAAGAATTACACATACAGACCGCGTCACTTGAATAGCCTCACCCTATATTTCAGCAATTTATATTTATACAATATATAAATACGTACTTATTTGTCATATTTTGATTATTCGTCTACCGTGTATAACAAAACAGGCACGAACTTGTACGAGCGTATCCACGGCGCACCGCGCGTAAGTCGACGCTTGAGTTATCTGTTCCACATGAATTTGGAAGTCACTCAGTTGACTTCCAAATGTCCTAGCATTTGTTTGTTTTTAATTTTCGATGCTAATTCATTGTACTAACAGTGTTCGTTTCATTTCAGATATAATACTCGTAGTTTTTGGAATATTATCATTATGGGTCGTGGTCGAAAATTAACGGATATCGAAATAGAAAAAATATTTTTTTATTTGGATAAACAATTGTCTCATCGCGATATTGCGCTTAAAATTGATCGTAGTACTAAATTGATTAATAATTACGTGAAAAATAAGGAATATTATGGAAAAAATTATAAAGGTCGCACAAAATTGGCTACTTCGTTACGAGAACGCCGACTTATTTTACGTGCAGCATCTAATTCTTCGAAGACAGTGCGGCGAATAGCAAACGAAGTAAACACCAGTGCTTCATTATCTACAGTGCGACGCATAATAAACTCTTCATCATACATGAAGCGGAGAAAAATGAAGAAGAAACCCCGTTTGCGCGAGAGTCATGAAAAGGCCCGATTATCGTTTGCTAGATTACATATGTCCTGGACTGATCAGTGGTATGATGTTGTTTTTACCGACGAAAAACAGTTTAATTTAGACGGTCCAGATGGATATTCATATTATTTTCACGATTTGAGAAAAGAAGAGAAAATTTTATCACGTCGTCATTCAGGGGGTGGTTCCGTAATGGTCTGGGGTGCGATTTCTTATCACGGTATCGTCAGTATTTCTATTATTAAAGAAAAACAAACTTCTAAACTGTACATAAGCCTTTTTAAAGAAAAAATAAAAGAGATTCGTGAAGTTGTTGACAAAAAAGTGGATTTTTCAACAAGACAATGCCCCTTCGCATACTTCACATGAATCAAAAAATTGGTTTAATCAAAATAAAGTTCAAGTTTTAGATTGGCCATCGAACTCTCCGGACTTGAATATTATAGAAAATGTTTGGGGCTATCTATCTAGCCAGTTATTTGCCGATGGACGCTATTTTAATTACAACGCAGATTTTATAAAGGAAATTCATAGAACTTGAAATAATTTGGACCAAAATTACATTCGCTCGTTATGTGATTCTATTCCAAATCGAATTTTTGACATTATTAAGAGTAATGGAAAATATACAAAGTATTGAAATTAAATTGAAATATTTTTTTTCTGAGTTTTATTTTACTGAGGCTATTCAAGTGACACACCCAATTTGTTACTTCAGAGTGCAATTTTTATTATTTATTATTATTATTGTCTAGTTTATGTTGCAAACTTGTAACAGTAAGCTAGTATAATTTATTTATAAAATTAATGAAGCAATTGCTCTCATAGAATTGGATTTACAACAAACTTTGGGAGTGAGGCTATTTAAGTGACGCGGTCTGTATTTTTATTTTTATACGGGAATCTCATCTTTACATCACAGGTCTGATACTAGACGACGGTATAAAGACGCGAAGCGAAGCGGTGTAATTTTTATAAATACAGTCAATTTATATGGAAATTCATTATTATGGTCATAGAAATTTCAAAACCATTAATGTTAATACATCCGGACAGAATTAATTAAAACTAGAAGATTACACTCTTCAATAGCCTATAATTATGTCCATACAAGCTTTTATAAGACACTTGAGATCAATAAGTTATTCCCAATAATCGCCACCGTTCATAATTTCACGCTTATGAATCAAAATTATAGGTGTATAGTCACAAGACGACTCGTACGTCATTAACAGATGATTCACGATACATGGTAGACGAAAATATTACCTATCTGCCTGCCGGTCGATTCTGTTAGAATCTCAGAATCTCATCTAGTCTGAGAAGTTAGGTGAAATGAGCTGTTATTCCATCTGATTCTAGATATTGAGAATAATGACTGCTCACTTTAAGCTCACTTCGCCCAAGTTATCAAGGTGAGATTTTTACAGAATAGCACTACTGCCGTGCGATTCTGTAACCATCTTACCGTGAAAGCATGGGTGAAGTGAGCGTGGAGTGAGCTGTCATTCGCTAGGGATTAACACTATTAAGTGCTCACTTCACCTATGATTTCACGGTGAGATTTTTACAGAATCGACCGGCTGGACTATTTCTCTCGGAGACTTTAATTTACATCACTGATACATTAAAAGAGTTTCCACGAGTATATATGTAACTGCGTCGTGGTTTGTAGTGTGTAAATTTAAGTCCAGTCCCTTCAGGGTTGCCTATCAGCCCCGTTGTCCAAACCTTGCCATAAATGTTTTTAACATGACTTGGGATTTCATCCTTTCTCTTATCTAGCTCGTGCGTGCTCGTGCTCGTGCTCGTGCTCGTGCTCGTGCTCGTGGCTTGAAGTTAGCTATGCAGTTAAATATTATATATGACAATTTTACGACAAGCCCTGCCTATGTCCTCTGTCTTGCCTTTGGCACCCAGTCTATCCCAGATATTTCATTAGGTCATCGTTCTTCTATATCATGTCCTACTCTTTATGCTGCAGTTAGCATACAAATACTTTGACTTTAGTGACTTGTGTATTGTAACTAATATAAAACATCCACTTTGCTGAAAGGCACTAATTTGTCTTCATTAGCGAGTGCATGTCTTGTTCTACAGTGAGGTGAAAATTTTATGTTAATTTTAGACATTGGTATACCTAGCTTCACACTGGTATCTTACGAGGGACAGATAAAAACCCATTAGGGGCAATTTTTTCTTTTAAAGCCGACAACGAATCTTCCTTCTCTTCTCAAGACAAATCTTCGTGTTGCTGATGTGTATGTATACACTATGATTTATTATTTTATTTTTTTTACGCAACATGAAGATTTTGCTAGGTTACTTTTTTCTAGGTAGGCTGACGGTATGTCGGCCGTACATAATAAATAGGTAACGTAGTAAAAGAAATGGTGAATGAAAAAAGGTTTTAGTTTCCCTAAAAGTTACAACTAATATAGGGACAACATTCGTCCTAAACCCGCTCGATCGCAAGCATGTCGCAACCGCAACTGAGTGAGCGAATGAAGGCACATCTAATTATATATAATTAAGTGTTTTATTGGTGTGTCCGTTCCGCTGCACGCCGTTATAAGGTGTGAAATTATGCTCGCTTATGACCATATAATTGGCCGGAATAAGTGCAATGACTTTTAATATTTTGCTATTTTGTAAGAGTTGAATTTCAAACGAGATTGTAGACATGTGCCACTTTTTTCTGCTTTGATAGGATGACGCAAAATACATGTAATGTCTTTTTAAAAGGCTGAGGTACAGACGCCAGCACATTAAGCTACTACAATCTGTCAAATTGATTTAATAGATTTTCAACTTTATCGCTATAGCATTAGGTTCAAAGTTGCTTGTGAAAATTTGACAGTTTCGGGTAGCTTGATGTGCTGGCGTCTGTACAAATAACCAAGAGAGGTGTTTTTCAAGTTATTGACGTTTTTTAAATGATTCTTGATTCAGCATTGAGAGGTTCTTTAGTGTAAGCTTTTGACTGTTTCTATTCATATTTTTTGCGGGACATGCTATGCAAAAATATTACCTCATGCTATAGTAAAATGATAAGCCACTCAGAAGGTTGTTATTGTTAATACCGCCGACTGCTCAGGATGCGCTACACGAACGCTAAGTGGCAAACGCCGTCAGACGTGGAGGCTCTTGCTAAACTTTTAGTTTGTTTAAAAGTTATAACCATTACGTTCCTACTTGAAGTAACTGAAAATGCAGTATACCTATTTTTGAGAACTTATATTATTATTAGCGACCCGCCCCTATTTCACACGGTTTCTATAGTTGTCAAAACATCGAGATTTCTTTAATAAACCGTAGTACATAGTATTAATATATTAGGTACACGTAAACCGATAGATACGAAAAGCGACTTTAATTTATAATATGTGTAGATACAGATGTAGAAGAGGATTTTAACCCAATAAAAACTGAATATTATTTCTTTACTTCTGCCAAAATTTCAAGACTCCTCAATTATTTAATAAGCGACAAACATGCCGAATTTATACCTCCTTATATGGTACAGTTATAAATATAACTGTTCACCGCCGGTGGTCCTGCCACCACAATACTCATGAATTTATGTCCCAAAGTCACCGGCTACGTGATGTGAAATATTTGATACAGTTTATTACATAATTTCGCGTTTGTATTCAGGAGATGAGAACTGTAATACACGTGTATTTATTTGTGCTGTGTAATTAAATAAGTAATCGGTTCTCACGTAGTTTTTTTCTATCCACACATGCCATGATCAATTTCAATGTCAGATGAATATAATTTAACATTGAAATTATTTTAATTAAAGATATTATTAATATTTATAACATTAACATTAACAAAAGTAACATATGTAAAAATATATAAGACTATATGCAATCCAATTAAAATTAGAAAATAATATTTAGATAAAAAAAAAATGTAATAACATGTCAATATATAAAAAAAAAACAATTTAAACGAAAACCAACATTTAAAAATAAAAGTCATATGAACACGAAACACAATAAAATACATTAGACAAATAATGTCAAGTCAGTTTTAAGAGCAATAATACTATTACAAATCTTCTAATGAGCAAAGATATTTTTCCAACAGCCTTGAGCTTCGGGGCCTTCATCATCATCGGGGGATTCATCCTGGCTAAGTGTCGCATATTCCATTAAGTTATACATTCTAAATGAATATCTATATCGAATTCAATATTTGGTAACTCTATCGATTTTTCGAAAGTTTACGTTATTATCCTTTCTCCGTTTATAAAACTCGTCATAGTTTTTCTTCTACAGTCGGCTCGATTTATGATATTTTGATATTATTTTCCATAGACATGAAACATGGTGGCTTATTTATTTATTTTACTAAAACTTTATGCACGAGTAAAAAAAAATACCGTACAAAAAAAGTCTGAGGCATTTTCTGCCAGTCAACCTTAGGGTGATGCAGAGACAAAACATGGCAGGTGCAACATAAGGGATAGATAACTCGAAAAACAATAAATACTAATATATACATACAAACAGGGGCTTGTGGCTAAGTAATAACAGCCACACGGTCCGACCGATCAGGTTAAGCTATGCTTGCCGAGGGTGGTCCGTGGATGTGTGACCATCTTTACATAAAAATACCCCTCCGTGCCTCGGAAAGGACATTAAGCCGTTGGTCGCGGCTGTCATACGTGGATCTTTGACAGTCAGAAGTCCGAAAGTCTGACAACTAGTCTTACCAAGGGGTATCGTATTACCCAGTAACTGGGTTGTGGAGGTCAGATAGGCAGTCGCTCCATGTAAAATACTGATACTCAGATGCATTTGTTTAGACTAGAAGCCGACCCCAACGTAGCTGGGAAAAGGCAGATGATGACGTACATACAAACAGGATTTGTTAGAAGAAATACCGATAGGATAGAGGAGAAAACGAGTCCAGCAAACCAGCAGCAATTTTATTAAACAACTATGATCGTTACAACATAGCACCACCGCCTTTAATTTTGCGTAAGCCTTAATCCCATCACGCTTAATTAATAATAATAATAATGATTTATTATATACAACTTGATGACAAAATCAATTGTACGAGTATAATAATTTGGTACAGAGTTATGAGACTAATTCATCTCCTGGCTCCCGGACTAGGTTTATAGCCTGTGACTTGGGAGTCAGGATTTTCAATTTCACGTAAACCAAATCTATTTACCGACATTCCCGCACAAACAAACGGCCGACTTTCGCAACACAAATTCACTTACCAGTCCTATCAATTTAATAACCCAGTACCGTTTGATCAACATACTGGCTATGCTCTAACTTAAGTGTAACTTAGCTATGACGGGCGACATTTAGCTTAGAGCGCCATTCATAGCATAATGCAACTAAGTTACAGCTCGTTGATATATGGTCGTATGTTCACTGCCCAATGAATATATGAATGTTTAGATATTTCATATTTATTATATTGTGTTTGGGGAGGGAATTATGGATGAGAGTTGTGGTTGTGTTTGCTTTCATATTGGTTAGGTTAAATTTAAAAGTATTAGCAATGTTGTAAGTTACGTAGTGTGTTTACAACTTTGAAAACCAACATTCTCTCGTTGGAGTCGAGGACTTACGTTGTGTCTAACTCCTTTATAACAATTTCAGAGATTGAGAATGATTTCGTAAATATAAAGGAAAACATACATTTTAATAGCGAGAAGAAGTAAAATATACGTAGATGTCTACCTACATCATCATCTGCCTAGCCTTTTCCCAACTATGTTGGGGTCGACTTCCAGTCTAACCGTATGCAGCTGAGTACCAGTATTTTACATGGAGCGACTGCCTATCTGACCGCCACAACCCAGTTACTGGGTAATACGATACCCCTTGGTAAGACTGGTTGTCAGACTTTCGGGCTACTTACGATCCGTAACGACTGTCAGAGATGCACGAGTGACAGGCGGGACCAACGGCTTAACGTGCTTTCCGAGGCACGGAGGGGTCTTCGTATGTGAAGATGGTCCCCCATTCACAGACCAACCGCGGCAAGCGTAGCTTAACCTGATCGATCGACCCGTACGGCTGTTATTACTTAGCCACAAGCCCGTCAGATACCTACATAATGAGGTTATACTACAACTTACAGTCCGGCCGTCGAGAATGCGTTCCTGACACCTTCCGAGCGACCATTCTAGTAACTAATAAACATCAAATTCGCAAAACACGTATTCGTTTGTATGAAACTGACATGTAAAGAACGCATTCTCTCGTCGGCCGCATTGTACCTGGATTTTTCATAATTTGTAAAGCCTGTTCTTTTAATTAGAAGCAAGTGCACCTCTACAACCCCTACGCTGTTCGTACGCCCAATTATTTAGCTTAGCCATTTATTTATTTATTGTTCGAGTATTTTCTGTTCAATTACGAATTCCTGAAAAAAAAAAATCACAGACTTAGTGCGGTTTACCCTGCAGTGCAAATATGTTATGTCATTTTTCATAATTTACGAGTAACTCAAACTTATTCAACAAATTGGGTCAAGTTTTTTTCCTCAAAATTCTTGCCACTAATAAATACATGGAAGTTGAATGATTAACAAAATAATGTGGATGTTTCTCGGTAAAGGAGTTAATTGGCTTCAAGTATGTCGGCCATGCAGGGCACTTCCCGCTATTAAGGTTTTTGTTGATAAACTTGACTGGATGGCTCTCTTGTTACTTTAACTTACTGTTAGGATTATTAGCAAGCAGGGTTTTGAATGGTCAATTTGTAAAATATTTGGCATTAATGAATTGCCACTAAAAGCATTCATCTCGCACGGGCAGGCAACGTCGCATTTCTAGTGGTTTTTCGTGATTATTTTATTAAATTTACTTTATATTTATAAACAAAAGTACTTTTTTTACAGCCAAGTAATAGACCGTTGATATTCATAAGTTTGTATGCTATATTTTTACAGTCATTTTGATTTTTATCACAAAAATGTATATATTGTCAATTATTTTCTATTTGCAGTATCTATTTATTACGATTAAGTACATATGTTTATTTAAGAGTAAATGTTAAAAATAATTATAAATACCAACGATCTAGTGCTTGGCTGTAAAAAATTGTGCTTTGGTTTAAAAATAAAATAAATTTCGAAAAATCACAAAAAATGCAACGTTGCCACTGATTAAAAAGCTGGAGCACTTTTTTCACTTCGTTTTGGTTATTATGAGATAACATAATTAGACGTTTGTCTTCAAATTAATATCAATACAGATTTTGCAATAATTGTGATTTATCCAACGAATATCAAAAATATAACTAACTTTAGCCCCAAGAAATGCGAAACTTAAGTGGCAGTGGGCAGGGCACATTGATAACAGAACAGATTGCCGATGGGGCCAAAAAATTCTGTCGATCAATTCTGTAAACATCTCACCGTGAAAGCTTAGGTCAAGTGAACGTTCAATAGTGTCGATCCCTAGCATCAGATGGAGCTCCCTTTACCTGAGTATTCACGGTGAGATTTTTTGCAGAATAGACCAGCTGGAGTGGCGACCGCATACCGAAAGATGTAGTGTTGGAAGGTGTCCCACAAGGTGGGCCGATGATCTGGTGAAGACCGCAGGAATCCGCTTGATGCGAGAAGCACAGGACCGGTCGAAGTGGCGGGGCTTGGGGGAGGCCTATGTCCAGTATTGGACATTTTTCAACTACAATGATGATGATGATGAACAGAAGAAAACTAGCATCATTGATCCGGTGGATTGCACCGGTTGATGGAAAATCGACCCTATTACATGTCATTTAAAGTTTAAACATATCTGTAGAAATGTGGGTGTACACCTCTGCCTAACCCTTTCGAGGAATACAAGAGTGATGTAATGTTATGTAGTCTGCATTCGCGTTTTATTTGCAAAAAAATTAAACAAATATGAGTTTATGGAAAAATAACTTTAATTTCATCACAATAAAGTTTTTTTTTTAACGTTGCCCCACACTAGAAATGTCTCCTGTATTGTGGGTGCGTTTACAAACATTTAAACTCACATACACAAACAAACAGCCAGACCCGGAACAACTACATGTAGGTTATACAAATATTTTTTCCGTGCGGGAATCGAACCCGCACGTATATAATATAATAATAATAATAATAATATTCCACAACTTTCACACAGCGCCATCTAGTCTAAACTAAGCAGAGCTTGTGCTATGAGTACTAGACAACTGATAAACATATATAAATGTTTCTAAATACATACATATCATACATAAATTACACCCAGACAAAGAACAGATGATCGTGCTCTTCACACAAAAATTTGTCCTAGGTGGGAATCGAACCCACGACCTTGCGCATAGCAGTCAGGGACACTGACCACTAGACCAACAGGCCTGCCTTATTAGCAGTTATTGCCTCAATAACATAAGCAATTTTGATGTTACACTTTTCTACATGCGTTAATAAGTTTTTTTTTAATAATAATAATTTGTAACATGTCATGTTCGTTCATTAATTCAACTTCTTCCAACTCAATGCGCTGTGATGAATTTATAATATATTTATTTTTTATATAGCTAATCGAATTTCACTGCATGCGTAAATAAATAATTAAATGTGGTCACGACCACAGAATAACTAATAGTACACGACCCAATTTAATGATTTTGGTATTGGTGTAGTAATTAATTTAATTATTTGCTTACTGAAACGATAATTATAACCAGTAAAATGAAAGGCAATGATTTCTTCATAAGTAAATTGATTTATTCTAACGTTTATATTAATAGATACGTGTTATGAGCAAAACGATAATTAATAATTTCAGTAGTGCTATTCGGTAAAAATCTCACCGTGAGAATTTAGGTGAAGTGAGCGGGAAATGAGCTGTCATTAGGGATTAACACTATTGACACTGCTCACTTCAAGCTCACTTCACTTATGATTTCACGGTGGCTCACTTCACTTATGATTTCACGGTGAGATTTTTACAGAATCGCCCGGCTGATCTTCTTCTTAGCGTGTTGATGTCAATACATGGTGTCAGCTCAGAACTGAGCTATGTATGATAATTTCTGTTACTGTCACTTGTTATGCTGTAAACTGAAAAAAAAACAAACTACCGTTTATTTGCGGCAAACATGACGCAGAGAAAGAACATAACGACAAAAACCGGCCAAGTGCGTGTCAGATTCGCGCACGAAGGGTTCCGTACCATTACCTATAAAAACGGCAAAAAAAATCATGTCTGTTGTATGGGAGCGTGTTAAAAATCATGTCCTTCTGTGTTTCTGCATGGAAGCCCCCTTAAATATTTATTTTATTCTATTGTTTAGTATTTGTTGTTATAGCGGCAACAGAAATACATGATCTGTGAAAATTTCAACTGTCTGACTATCACGGTTCATGAGATACAGCCTGGTGACAGACGGACGGACGGACGGACGGATGGACGGACAGCGAAGTCTTAATAATAGGGTCCCGTTTTACCCTTTGGGCATGGAACCCTAAAAAGAACAAGTTGGGAAAAATATGCGTCACATCCACGCAAAACGGCGATCGCTCAGCATAATGCTATGACACTGCGAGACAGAGCTCCAACGCTGGTTTTCAGTAACAGTCGGCGTTGATATCTTCATCATGTCAACCGGTGCAACATAACATGAAAAAAATAGTGCAACTAGTACTTATAAAATACCAAAAATGATGATTTTAAATTGACAAAAATTACAGTTCAACCGTGCGATTCTGTAACCATCTCACCGTGAAAGCTTGGGTGAAGTGAGCGTGGAGTGAGCTGTCATTCGCTAGGGACTAAACTATTAAGTGCTCACTTCACTTATGATTTCACGCTGAGATTTTTACAGAATCGACCGGCTGTACTTGAAAATCAAACAGAACCACAGACGAAATATTCTGTGAAAATCTCACCATGTAAACTTGAGTGAAGTATGCTGTAAGACACCTTACTTCAAGCTCACTTTATCCAAGTTTTCTGGCTGTTATTTTTACAGTTACAACTCTTTGCAAACTAATCAGTTTTCAACCACTGAACTTGTAGTTTTCTTCTCACAACCAAGAAAATCCATCATAAGTTCAACACCATACCCTGTTACGTCACAGCCATTACATCATAAAACCCAACAAATTGCAGAGCTGTCACTATGATCGATCATGTGAAACATGACATGTCTCGCGATTGCTAATCGAACAGGGCATCGATCTCACACACATGGACATTACAAGCACGTGATATGGCGCAAAAACTTGTTGTTTTTGTCAACTATGACAGGTAATGAACAGCCGGGCGATTCTGTAAAAATCTCACCGTGAAATCATAAGTGAAGTGAGCTTGAAGTGAGTAGTGTCAATAGTGTTAATCCCTAATGACAGCTCACTTCCCGCTCACTTTACCTAAGTTCTCACGGTGAGATTTTTACAGAATAGCACTGCAGTTCTTGGACTTTAGTTTGATGGTATCTGTGTTTACTTATACTTTAGACAGTGAATAAGCTCTTGCAATATTTTTCTACGTCGATTTAAGCTAGGTTTGCCACAAGAATGGCTTGACAATACGGCACCGATGGTTGGTTTTTGGGTGCTGCTGTTTGGTCTTTTGATTCGAGTTTCATTGTTTGAATTGTAACATAATCAGGCTCTTATGTCTCTCTCAATCTTCGAGAGGGAGTGGGGTATAATCTACCACGCGGGCCCAGTGCGGGTTGGTAGATGTCACATGTCTTCAGATTTTGGGTTCTAATTTCTACAACATGGCGGTTTTCTCGCGATGTTTTCCTCCACTGTTTTGAGAACAGCCGGTCGATTCTGTAAAAATCTCACCGTGAAATCATAAGTGAAGTGAGCACTTAATAGTGTTAATCCATAGCGAATGACAGCTCACTCCACGCTCACTTCACCCGAGCTTTCACGGTGAGAAGTTTACAGAATCGCACGGCTGTAGTGATGACATTATTTACACAAAGTAAAGCGCCTGCCTGGGTTCGAACCCATACACATATAGAGGATGGACTGCGCGATCCACTCAGAAAATTGTCCACTTTGTTAGAAACGGACAGTGCGATGATACTCCCCTGCTCTGTCTCTCTTTGTAGGTTTGTAGTTATGAAAATACGGTGCCCCAGTTGTGACGTGAACCAATCAGAATTTTAGAAAGAGATAACAACAGGGGAGTATCCGATAGCCGTCTCTCTCACGCGTTTTCTGACAATATTTTCGTTACTGCTAGAATAGGGATTGCACAGTCCATCCTCTATGTCTATGGTTCGAACCCAATACCTACAGCTCGTAATTCGAAGTCATTACTACTGGGCTACCACTGCTCTCAATGTTTGAATAGTAAACGTCATTAGTTCCTGGAGGTCACTTAAATGAATAATTAAACTAGCAAAACCTTTATTATACAGTAATAGCTTTATTCAGAGTTTATGGTTGGATTATAAATTTTGGGAAAGCCAATGAATGCTAAGTGTCATATACACGAGCGACACGTTGCCGAAGAGTTTCGACGGTAGCAGTTGACTCTGTTGTTGGCAACGTGCCGCTCGTGTATATGAACAATAAGAGTGATACTGTTGTTTGTAATCGACTAAGGAGTTACCTACAAATTTAATGGCGGCTCGGAACATGAAGCGAGTCGCTTCGCAGTAACAAATTCACGTGTCAGCGGGGGTGAGGGGTGAGGTACTGCGCAAAGCAGCGCACTTCAGAGCCGCCATAAAGTTTGAATCGGGCTGTAATAGTCGTGGTTGACCACCGTCAGTTTAGTTAGTGAGATTTACAATACATTCTTACATCCCAGTTTATGAATGCCTAAGGCATTAAGTCCGTCTTTGTACATTTTGTGCGAAAAGTTTAAATAAATAAATAAATAATACACCTCTAACTAGGTCTTCTCGGAATACAGACATTATGGTATGTTATGTTATTTACCTACTTAGAATCGGTTGCCAAACGTTTCATAAATTTTCCGATTAATCAGTCATATTTTCTATACAACATTAGTTTTAGTAGATGCGAAACCCGAAACACGTGTCTAGTATTTTTAGGTAAATAATCTATGTACAAAATTTCAAAAGTGTATCATGAAAAATCAAAAAGTTATAAGCTTTTTATGTTATCTGGCTGTCCGTACAAAACTATGCTCACCACGCGGCGCCCCCGCACTGACCGCGCCTCCAGCCCGCTGTGCGCCCGCGCCTAGTGCCTCTATGGCCGGCTGTGACCTGTGTTGTGCTCTTATGATTGCGGATGAACTGAGTGTCGCTCGGTGTCCAACTTGTAACCTGTTTTAAATATTATTGGGACAAAATATAACATGGTGTAAGAATTATTGGAATCGATTCAGTTACTTATACTGAACAAACTATATTCAGGTTTGCAATATATGTACTAAAAATAATGTTGCATACAGGGTGAAATTGAAAACATGCGACAAGTCGAAATGGGAGATTGTACTCATCACTATGGACAACTTTTACCATGGGACCAAACCTGAAATTGAAAAAAAAAAAATCTGCTGTTCCCTACATTTTGACGAGTTATGCGAACATAAATGTAGGGAACTGCTGATTTTTTTTTTCGCGATTTCAGGTTTTATATCATAGTAAAAGTTGTTCACAATGATGAGTACAATCTCTCATTTCGATTTGTCGCATGTTTTCAATTTCAACCTGTATATATGTATGTACCTATCTATCATCTCTCATGTACCTATACAGGGTTACTTGCAACGTACGACGTATATCCGTCAGGAGCTGATAGGGGGGCCAAAATGCAACAAATTGAACCCCCATATGCATGGCCGAAATTCAAGAGTTTTCGAGATATTTGAAACATTTTTGAAGCGTAAAATAATATTGGTAGGATTCTTAAATCGCTCATCATTCTAATTATTTTGTTGAATTAAGTACTTTTAATTATGTTCATAGCTTAATTGAAGTAACACCTACCATATCATTTTTTAGTGATACCCATTAAAAATGTAGTTTTTTTTATTATTTGGAATTATATAAAAAATCCCTTAAAATTAAAAAATCTCGAAAATTATTGAGTTTCATGGGGGTTTAATTTGATGCATTTTGGGCTGCCTATCAGCCCCTGACGGATATACGTCGAATTAAAAGTAACCCTGTATTTCTATATACTAATAATTTATTTATTTATTTATTTAATAGGTCAGCCTACAATTGTTTGCAATTTCATTGGGCCCCCATATAGATAAATTGTCAAAAAATCTTAGCTCTGCAGCATACGCCGTTAGGAAAATTCGTGACTTAACTGATTTAGAGACAGCCCGTTTAGTTTACTTTAGTTATTTTCATAGTGTGATGTCATACGGTATTCTGTTGTGGGGAAATGCCGCCGATATTCAGACAATTTTTATTTTACAAAAAAGGGCAATTCGTTCGATTTATAAAATAAGTCCCAGACACTCCCTCAGAGACCAATTTAAAGGGATTAATATAATGACTGTGCCTTCTCAGTACATTTATGATAATCTTTTGTATGCACATAAAAATATTAATCTGTTTAAAAAATACAGTGATATCCATAATATAAATACTAGGAACAAACACAAATATGTTGTTCCTACAACAAGGCTCAAGAAAATAGGTGGCTCGTTTAGATGCCAATGTATACATTTTTATAATAAACTTCCTAGCCACATTCAAGAACTAAGCATTAATAAATTCAAATCTTTTATAAAGCTAAAACTATGCCAGAAAGCCTATTATACTGTAAAAGACTATATTGAGGACAAAAAAGCTTGGGATTGAGCTGCTCCAATAGGTCTAGACAGTGAATGTTGTTTATTTTTTATTTTGCTGATTTACACTTTGGTTTTTTTTTTTTTTCTTTCTTTCTAAATATCTATTTATATACAGAATGACATGAACATTTACTGTTTAAAGTCTTATATTATTTTAATTATTGTGAATGTGAGGACTATCTGGTAAGTTTGAGTGGTGTATGCGGTCTACACAAATGTCCTGTCCTTGGTATTGCTCGTCGAATCGTTGAGCTCCTTAAGTTCTGAGTTGAGCTGCACGGTTACTGACGAATGCGTGCACTGACTGCACAGGTCCACTCAGTGTGGTTCTTTCCTCAAAAGACCACTTCAGACACCAATCTACATGGTCCTCAAAGATTATATCCGGATTTTTATATACACATTGACATTGATGAATTTTATATAAACAATGACATGGATATTTACTTTGTAAAGTATCTTATTTTTATTATTATTACTGTGAGTGTGAAGACTATGTGGGTCATTTCTTTTTTTCGGTTTTCCTTCTTAGTTAGTTTTAATCATGATCTGGCAGTTTGAGTCATTTATGCGGCCTACCCAAATGTCCTTTCATTGGTATTGTTCGTCGAATCGTAAGGCTCCTCAAGTTCTGAGTTGAGCTGCACGATTTTTGACAAATGCGTGCACTGACTGGACAGGTCCGCTCAATCTGTGTGGTTCTTTACTCAAAAGACCATTTCAGACACTAATCTACATGGTCTTCACATTATCTGACCAAGATTATGTCTGGACTTTAAAAGAGACTGTGACCTCTGAGTTTGTTTCGGCCTTTCTTCTCAGAGCAGTCAGATAGGAAACGCCGACCTCATCTAGTTTAAAAAAATATGATTGACATGTAAAAGTGTTTGTACAAACCTACTTACAGAAAATAAATCATTTATCATTTATCATTTTTTAAAATTACGCGATATACATTTGTAAGTGCAACAATCACTTACAGGCTAACACCACATGCACTATATATTTAGAGTATACGTTTTACTAAGCATGCATCTAGCAATTTAAAACACACAAAGACTAGAAATAAATTAACTAAAAAAAAATAAAAAAATATTACATTGATTGAGAATTGAATGACAAATAAATTAATTTAAACTAAGATTAAATATTTCGTTTACAGTTGATAATAATTTAGAGTTAATAAATTAAATAAATTATCAATTAAAAATTAAATAATGTTAAAAACTATATAAATTAACAAACAAATTTGCAATACAGATTATACCTTAGCTGTGCGAATAGTATTTAATAAATAATAAAGCTGAAGAGTTTGTTTGTTTTTTGTTTGAACGCGCTAATCTCTGAAACTACCAGTTGGATTAAAATGTTTTTGCATTTGCTTCATTCATCCACAAGAATTGGGCTATCAAGTGCAAAAAGTTTTTATTTTTTTTTGGAAGGCTATTATTTTTAACACGCTTTACAACTCACAACTTTTAGTAACCGAACAAAACAAAATAAAAAAAAAAAAGATAAAAAGGAGGCTAAGCGCATCCAGCACATCAAGCTACCAGAAGCCGTCAAATTTTCTCAATCAACTTTGAACCTTATGCTTTAGCGATAAAGTTGAAAATCAGCAGGCGATGCGATGCGACGGGGTCGGTCGGGGGAACAAGAAATTTCATGCGGATGAAGTCACGGGCAGAAATTAGTGTCAAATATGCAAAGTGTCAAAAACAACTGGTATAATTAGATTGCACAGCCTTTCCAAAACCAGCACATTTTGAAGCATATTGCTAATCCATTGCTCCATATGTTCGAAAAATGTGTCTGCTCAACAAAGTAAATAACGCAAAAAATGTTGTTGAACTGTGAAAATAAAACCCATTGCTACTGATTGTGTGTTACGCAATTAGCCTGCGGGTGAGAGATATACCAACGTTAGTAAAAACTAGAAAATGCAATATTAAAGTTTACGCTCCTTATAACATAAACATTCTTAGACAAATAACTTACATAAACAACCATATAATTTAACCTAACATAGATGAACTGATCAGATCGAGACAGACAACATGGCGGTGCGGCCCACCCGCTGCGCCTGCGCATAAGGGCCGTCACATACTCAGCTATAATGTAATTTATAGCTTAACATATTTCTATACATCTTACCATCAGGTTCTACAGAAGGGCTTGCTACGGCTATTTTTATGGTAGGTTTATATATTTTTTTTGTTTTTTTTTGTTTTAACCCTTTACCGCATAGGAAACCATATATGGTTTGACATGTTTACAGTTTATTTTACTCTAAAAAAATAAAAAACTAGCGTATAAATCCTAATGGGGTTTGTTTTTCATATCAGTAGCAATAATAAAACACAACTATTTTGTCTATCATCACATACCACTTGGAAATAAAAAAAAGAAAAAAAAAAAAAAAAAAAAAAAAACTAAAATTAATTCTGAAGCTTTAATAAAGAATTTAACATAAAAAAAGTCACTTATTTAATATATCATGCAGTAAAGGGTTAAAATATTTCGGCTCGGTAGCGGGTCCCGTTGGACCCAAGAAATATGATGTACGACATCAAATTTAATAATGAAAATATTTATGTTGTTATTTACCCAAACAAACCGTTAATGAATTAAAACAACTAGATAATAAGCCCTTTTGCCTCGTTTATTTAATTAGGAAGCCCGCGAATTTCAAATTTTTTAACGTGTTTTTTGCAATTTGAAAAACAGTGTCAGGTTGTATGTTGAACAAAATATTATTCGTGAGCGTATCAAGTATATATTATTGTATTTAAAGAATTATAATCATTAAAAACATCAAAACAACCCTCTAAGCTCATATAATCGTACTAGCAGCGCCCCGCAGTTTCACCCGCATAAATTTCGATCCCATGGGAATATCGGGTTAAAAGGATCTTATGTGTTGATCCTAGTTATAAACTATCTGTGTGCCAAATTTCATCGAAATCCGTATGCAGTAGTTTTTGCGTGAAAGAGTAACAAACATTCATCCATCCATCTATCCTCACAAACTTTCGCGCTTCTAAGATATGTTATATATTTTACTAGCTTTTGCCCGCAGCTTCGCCCGCGTGGAGTTCGGAAATTATTAAAAAAAGTTAGTTACTTAAAATAAATTATTAAATTAATTTAACACTCTAGACTCACAAAATGTATTAGGCAAAAAAGTTTGTAATATACATAATTCAATCATGATTCGAAAGACACGTGGCGCCATCTATTATCATAATAAAGTTATTGTTGTTTCCTCGGGAACAGCACTTTTTTTCGGGATGAAAGGTATCCTATGTTCGTTTCTGTACACCTGACAACGTACTCGTATATGCAAAATTTCAGGATGGTCGGTTCAGTGGTTTAGGCGTGAAAAAGTAACAACGCAAAACGTACAGGTTAAAACGGCTGAACGGCTTTGTATGAAATTTGGCAAATGGGTTACCATGACCTGGAAACGGACATATGCTACTTTTCATCCAGGATTGTAGAAGAAGTCGCAGGCAACAGGTAGTATATATATATATATATATGTATATAGTAGGAAGTAGAATGGAATTGAACTATTTCATGAAATATCAATTAATAAGAAAACTTGAATTTCACGGGCTGCCTGGCGCTTCTCCCTTAAGTGCGCCATTTTCAAATTTGCGCCACCTAAAGTTTGTTTCTGTAAACTTACATTTAAAAGTAATGTAAAGAAAGAAAGAAAGAAAGAAAAATGCGTTTAGTGGCATTACAGCAAAATAAACACAACTTAAAACTATAAAAACAGAAAACATATTATAATACCAAAAGGGCCTCAGCTCCGCATAATGTCAGATGACAACACAAGAGTAGAAAAAAAAGTAGAAAAGTAGAAATCCACGAGTGCCATACGCTGGAATAACAGACACATAGGGAAGTATGTGTCCGTTATAATAAATTAAGAGAATTAATTAAATGTGATAATATGGAAAAGCTCATACAAAATCAAATATAATGATGATGATGTGACATACGTTTGAGTGTGTGTTGTATTGGATTGTAATGAATGAACAACTAAAATAAATATTCAAAATAAACGTATTACCTACATAGAAAAATAAAAATCATGTATTTGAAAATGTATATTACAGTTGCAGTGTATGACAGGCTTAAAGCACGTACCAATTTATGATATAGAAGTTATAACATGGTTGTGGAATTATACGGTAAATTGCAAGTTTATTTTACTATTACAATAATACTTTGTCCTTTTGGGGGTTAGAGGTTAGGGTCTTTTACTGTTTTGCAAAACAAATTTTATTGTGCAACTTTGAGAGGTAAAGTCGTTTGTCGATTGGCATTATTGGTCCTTGGATTGAATTCTTGGTATTTGAATGGCGAGATAGGTATATTTGTTTTTGGCGGACGTTGGGTAACTGTACTATTTTCGGTAAAATAATGGATCAGAAGAATAGAATAGAATACTCTTTATTATGTACACCATATAAATTACAGACATAAATATAGACATTTTACAAATGGTGACACAATGGGCGGTCTTATCGCTAAGAGCGATGTTTTAAAGACAACCTTTGGATGGATTGAAAAGGGAAGGAGAGACAAATACGGTAGGTAGTCTGTGGTGTACCATTTACACGACACAATGAATACATACATAAAGTATATTATACTAATCTAAATAAGTATGTATATAATAATAGACATGAAATAGGAGTAAAGAAAATATAATGATGATGTTTAAGGAGAGAGGAAGTGCTTTTTTTATCATAATTTTAAAAGTGGCAGAATTGGTTGATTACTAGTTAGGCCCTTTGTGCACACACGTTTTTACTGCCGCAAAAAACTATGGTTTATTCGCCGTGTGTAGGTACAGTCATCAGAAACCTTGTGCGGTTGATACGCCGTGCCGTGTACAAAGGGCCTAAGAAATAATCTTTTATATACGAAGGAAGTAAGGAGTATCGTATTACCCAGTAACTGGGTTGTGGAGGTCAGATAGGCAGTCGCTCCATGTAAAATACTGGTATTCAGCTGCATCCGGTTAGACTGGAAGCTGACCCCAACATAGTTGGGAAAAGGCTAGGCAGATGATGATACGACAAAAACGGTCTTTCGTCCCAAAAAAACAATACTTACCCTTACCTACCCTTACATACCCTTACCCTAACGACATCTATTGATGATCCTAGAAAACAAGTGAAATTGGTTGTGAAAAAAATAATTAATTAACGACAGCCCCATTTTATGTCCAGGAAAATCACTGTCCATCCCAAGGTTACCTGCAAGAGATCGCGGAAAGCGATAAGGCTACTCATTGTATATTTTGTAGTGTTTGATGTAATTTTTTTTGTTATGTATTTTTGTGGTGTACAGACGCCAGCACATCAAGCTACCCGAAACTATCAAAATTTCCCAATAAACTTTGAACCTAATACTTTAGCGATAAAGCTGAAAATCTATTCAATAAATTTGACAGATTGTAGTAGCTTGATGTGCTGGCGTCTGTACAATAAACATTACTTTGGCTATCACAGTGTGGACAAGAATATTAGCTGGCGTTATTAATGCTACACTGAATAAAAACAAAATAATTAATATTTAATAATCCACCACACTCCTCAAGCACTAATAACCTTCTGTTCACATATTTTTTTCTACTGTAATTATCAGGTTTATGAAAGAGAATTCTTTCCCAGACGTTCATAGCCGTTCGTTTGTGTGCAAATCATGTCCTCGCTGTAAATAATAATTAAATGATTAATAATGCATCTTGGATCGATATAGTATATATATAATGATCTCTCGCTTCGTGCATTAGGAAAGGAAACATAGATTCGACTATTCAACGGTCTGTTACTAATGCCGCTCGACTAGGAAATAGAGAAGGTGGAAGGAAAATTGAAATAAAATCCTTAATTTTACGCTTTCGGATTTCTTATATGATTTTTAGAATGGTTGGTTATCCTATTTAAATTCTATGAATATTATTAAGATAAGCTTTATAATAAATATTCTCTATTAGGAAATAGAGAAGGATAATTATATTGATTTATTATTATTTAAGTAATAATTAAGAAAGTATATTGAAATAAAGAAGGATATTTTTTTTAAAGGAAAATTAAAATAAAATACTTGTTTTTACAATTCAATCTTATTATCCTGTTTTGGTCTTTGTGTTTTTGCGGGGATGATATTTCCGGAAGAGGCAATTAAAAAAGTTTTGACTATTAAAACGTAAGCATCTGATTTTCTCATCACCTGACAGCAAGGTCTGTAGCGTGGCTATCATCTTTGAGTTTGTTCAACATGCTTTAGCACTTTCACTAGAAGTTATTACAATTCATTCCATATCGACGACTGTAGATAGATAGATAAACAATTTATTCACTGCACACAAAAGGCAAAGCACAACACTCAACAGCACAATTATGACAAAATTACATATTATAAAATAAGGCGCAAATGCATTATACAAAAAGAAAAATAAAAGAAAAAAATACTTAAAGAAATAAAGTGGCACTGTGACGTACTTTGAATGAAAAAGTGCGGTGTGCGTAAGCAATAATAAATTGTAGTAAGAGCTATAGATATGTATTTAAACCGAGCTTAAAGTTCTATTTCATCAATGCTCGAGACACTTCCAGCATCTCTACCTCCACGTTGCAACTCAGGTGCAGGTGTGGTCTGACGGGGCTCGAAGGCTACATTTTGTATGTGTGCGGAATAAGTAATAGCCACTTGCTTTGAACCGTGCGACGTAAACAAACGTAGTGTGGCTGTTGGCTAGTTGGGCTGTTTGTCATGCGGATGTGTACTATGGGTAGGCTTGTAAGTAGTCGAACTGGCATTTTGACTTTGGCTGCATTGTTATAAATGTTAGACTCGTTGGCACTGTTGGCAGTTATATATTGGTGTGCTTTAGGGTGCGTTTCCACTGAAGCGGAGCTGTGCGAAGCGGAGCAGAGACGTGCAGGAATCGACTAATCGCAATGGTTGAAATCCTCATCGCGTCAATCTTCTCGTCGTTGATTGGACGATTCCTACACGTCTCCGCTCCGCTTCGCCCAGCTCCGCTTCATTGGAAACGCACCCTAAGTTGAGAGAATTGAATGAAAACATGAAATGATCTATGAATTGTAAGTATCATGAAAAATGCAGATTTGGTAAAAAAACGTACATATGTTTTTTCCAGATAGATTTTAAAGACGGGGCCTGATTATACAATGTTAAATTCTACAAACCTATAAAAAAAAAGCATTACTTATCACAAGCTAGGTAGGTACCATAAATCGTTAAGTAAGTAGATAAGTCCAGTACCAATACCTACCTAAGTATAAATATTAACTTCAAGATAGAGAAAGTAAACAGTAAACTGCTGTTAACAAACATAAATACCGTGTTAATACCTTTAGCGTTGATCTTAAAACGATAAAATTATAACAGCACAAAAATAAATAATTTATCGCCACAATTAATATCCGATACTATCAATAAACGACTACGAACATGTCTATAAAACCTTCTGATATTGATTTACGCTGATTTTAGTGAAGTTATGGCAATAACTACTAATACACGCTGTATAGAGCCTTAACAAATTTTATACGACACAATTGTAGGTCTGGTTCTGAAGTCCAAGCAGTAAAAACGGATACTTTTGATCGAATCAAAGTTTTTAACCGATCGAATCTTGCGGCATGTAACAATAAACCAACAAAAAATATCGTCAAGATTACACGAAGTCCTTGACTGTGAGACGAAAATCAGAAACAAGAATAAAACCAAGTGGGATATTCCTATTAACACACCGTCTTGCGGTCAGCGCCATCAACATAAGAATAACAATAACATTCTAGTGATGCGGTAATCAATATCAATACCAATGCGGGCGACTAAGATGACGTCTTCGCATTGTCGGAGCGCTACTCCGCCCCTCACACGGACTTCGTCGACGGATCGCGCCGCGGCCTGTCCTATATCGCCAGACCTGTCACGGCGCGCGTTGTCTCCGGACCTGGCGGCTCTAAACTTCACGCGACATCGACCTTTATCGCCAGACGTCTTAGAACATTGCCGACCATTATCCCCTGACTTTGCCCGAAGATCGAGGTCTCCAGCTAGACCTAGATCCCTAATGGAGTCGCTTTTGGTCGCGAAAATGGAAGCGTTGAGTACTGGGAAATTAGTGCGGACGGATTCCATGGACAGTTGCAGCAGTTTCGGGTCGATGTCCTCGCTCCCCAGTGATGTGTGCCGGTGTGATGATTGCCTGCTAGGCATTGTAGATTTCTATATGCCAAGTCCTGATGTGAATAAGGCGCTAAGAAAGGTGAGTGGAGTTTGATTTAATTAATGATCGTGTGTCTTATAAGTTCGCTAACTCAATATAAATATGGAATAACTCGGATCAGGTATATGAATATGTCTGTGTTATTAATATGAGTACAAGAAAAAAAAACTTGTGTGAGAACTTTTTGTTCGAGTATCGAACGTGATGTATTTATCTTGTTAATTAGGTCCTACATTTTTATTTGGAAGGCAGTTTCGTAGATCCCTACTCTTATTTAAAACATTTAAATTACTGTCTTCTCGTCGACTATGATGTTTAAATGGTTAATGTGGTTAATTACGTTCTACACATCTTACTAATTTGTTTGTAAACATTGACGTAGAATGTCACACGTGTGAATAGTTAAGGAAAACATACTTAAAGTATTAGTAGCGCCATCTAGTAAACGTGATGCGAGTTTAGTAAAGAATTCAAGTTGATTGCATGCTGAAGCTCGATACCTTGCGTTTAGTTTACGTTTAGTGTTGCAGATGGCGCTGTGAGGTATTTGTTTCTACTGCTCTACTATTTGTAGATTGATTTATAATTATTAGTCTTTTACAATAATTTACAATGGTTGATGATTTATTTCACCAACTATTGAAAGAAGTTGACTTGATTAACAGTCCCGAATTTCAGCGTTTTAGACATTTGAAATTATTGAAATAATTGTGAAAAATAATTCGAATGGCTGTTAAAGAAAGAAAAATGCGTTTATTGGCATTACAACAAAATAAACACACATTAAAACTATAAAAACAGAAAACAAAGATTGCTGCTCTAGGTATATAATTATTTTAAAAGGTCCGTTCCGTCAGTGTTTTTGAGTTATCTCAAACATACTAGGTTTGTTACTATGTAACATCATTGTCATTCAGGAATCGCAAATGAAAAAAGTCTACAACAAATTGGATGTTTCGCGTCAGTGTTTACGTCAATCGCCATGTAAGGAGATAAGATGAAGACGAGCTTATTAACATAAAAGTAAAGCCTACGTCATTCAAAATCACACAACATAAATCACCTAATTATAACCGACAAGCAGTACGATTCTGTAACCATCTAATATTTTTTATGCTAATTCTATTGAGCATTTTATATTAATTTCAAAGCTAGTATTTTAGTTGCCGAAACATCCTATATAAGGAACAACAAATAACATTGAGATTCTGACTAACAATAAGTTTAAGTTTTGCTATTTTATTTTAAAAACACTACAATATAGAAATGTTTTGGCAACTAAAATACTAGCTTTTAAATTATACAACGTGTAACGTTAAATGCGCAAAACCTGAAAATAATTTGATCAGAATAACGAGCAGAATTAATTGAACCACTTTTAATATAGGTCACATTTTAAAAAAAATCTTCATTAAAAACTTTGCCATGTCTATTTATTAATAAGTCAAGCAAGCCAATGTCAGCGCGGCGCAACGGCCCGGTGACGACTCCTCCCTCGATAAAGCGTCGTCACAGACGCAAGAAACGATCAGAATGGCCAGTAAAACTAAAACAGCACATAAAACCTTTACAATTTTTTTAATGACTTATTTTATATCTGAAATAGGTCAATTGAATTAAAAATCAGTTGGGGTGTCTGAGGTTTTGCGCATTTAACGTTACACGTTGTATAAAATGATCAATAGAATTCGTTTAAAATACATTATTAAAATATCGATTATTATTGTAAATGTATGCTTGGTCAATCCCTAGTATCAGGTGGGATGACACTGACAGCTCACTCCACGCTCACTTCACCTAAGTTTTCACGGTGAGATGGTTACAGAATCGCACTGCAGAGCTCAACAATCTCCAATGGGAGCTGACCCCAACATGTTTGGGAAGAGACTCGGCAGATTGATTGAAGTGCTTCTGGAAACACATGAAACCTTTTGGGTAACTTTGGTCATCATCATATGCCTACCTTTTCCCAACTAGTACATAAGTTGGGTTAGACATGCTGGCAGCTGAATTTGCGTCAAACGCAATATCGGGATGCATGGATGTCTGTGCGAAGACCTGCCAACATGAGAAGCAGATAAATACAGGGTCAAATTATATCAGCTAGCGAAACTCTGCAGACGTAATGGGTACGATATCTAAACACAATAAAATAAAATAATAAAATTATTTGATGTTTTTTTTTATGGGGGCTCAACGACCGCTGATAGTTTTGTTAAACTCAAACTTAAACTCAAAGCATTTATTTTAAGTAAACCAATTATAGGCACTTTTGAGTTGTCAAGGGGTCAGTCAGTCAGAAAGATGAAGCTAGTTGCCCATTCCAAAGCGAAGTAGGTACCTGTGGAGAAGAACGGGCAAGAAACTCCACGGACACTCTTTTAAATCATAAAAATTGTTACAACATTTTGGTTACATCATTCAAGTTGAAATTATACATGTGAGAACTATGTAGAAAGACGTGCACGTTAAAAGCGTCCGTATTAAAAAAGATAACAAAAAAAAAACAATTCAGAAATGAAAATACTTAGATTAAAATTAAAATAAGCCGTGGCAGCTAAGAGATGACCAGTCCCTACTGGCGGCGCCCGTTCACGAACCTGACGTAGGGATCAGCACCATTTAGCTCAACCATTTTGAAGGGAACTTAATGATCCAACACACACGCCACCACCAGCGAGACATTAGAGTGAGCATGACATACCCTCAGCCGCCAGGGCACATTCAAGTCAATGAAAGACGTACCCAGTAAATGGTAGCTTTATAGTTTAGGTACATAGTGCTCAACACGTGTTATGCAATTATACAATATTAGGAGATTGAATTTATACAATCAATTCAGCAGTCTTCGGCAGCTCCAACTATATTTATATATTTTCGAATGCTAATTAATTAGTTTATGCGCCCTTGTGGAGACCTTACCTACTTGAAGTATGATGAGTTGAGAAAATCTGTTTTCTTTTGTTTTATTGTGTTTAGATAAATGATAAATGATAAACGATAAATGATTTATTTTCTGTAAGTAGGTTTGTACAAACACTTTTACATGTCAATCATATTTTTTAAACTAGATGAGGTCGGCGTTTCCTATCTGACTACTCTGAGAAGAAAGGCCGAAACAAACTCAGAGGTCACAGTCTCTTTTAAAGTCCAGACATAATCTTGGTCAGATCATGTGAAGACCATGCAGATTGGTATTGATATTGAAACCCATTACGTCTGTGAAGACTATACAAAAAAAAAAAACAACAGATTTTTGAACTGATACTTCACGTGACTACTATATATATTTATTTAGATGTATATATTTATTTAGATTGGTATAATATACTTTATGTATGTATTTATTTTATCGTGTAAATGGTACACCACAGACTACCTACAATATTTGTCTCTCCTTCCCTTTTCAATCCATCCAAAGGTTGTCTTAAAAAGATCGCTCTTAGCGATAAGACCGCCCATAGTGTCACCCTTTGTAAAATTTCTATATTTATGTCTGTAATCTATATGGTGTACATAATAAAGAGTATTCTATTCTTCTATTCTATTCTACTCTAATTGAGGTCGGTGACGCCACAAAAAAAAAAACATCAAATTAACGTCTTTTTCGTTTTATCGTTTTGAGATATCAATACCCATTACGTCTGTGGAGTTTTGCTAGCTAATTTAATTTGACCCTGTTTAAAAGAAGGTCTGTACGGCAGTACGAGACTAACTATGTATTTCAAACTCGATTCTCAAAAACGCTAAATTGATAGATAGTAGTTGCAAGTGCTATTGCTGGGCATGAGGTGGGTTCGATTCCCGGATGGGGAAAAGTGTTATTAGGTTTTTCTATCTGGGTTTTTTTAGCAAACCGGAATCTGGTTTTGTGGGCAACAGGCTCGCTCCCTGTTACATGGGATTTAAACATAGCTGACGAGATGTGGGTGTACTAGGCGCACCTCCATCTGCCGCTTCTTTACACTCTGTTATGTAACGCTACTACATAACAGCCGGTCGATTCTGGAAAAATCTCACCGTGATAACTAAGTTGAACTGAGTTTTTTTTAAAAAAAAAAAGAAATATGATAAATGATAAATGATTTATTTTCTGAAGTGAGCTTAGAGTGAGCTGTGAGTCATGCTGATGCTAGGGATTGACACTATTGACGACTCACTCCACGCTCACTTCACCCAAGTTTTCACGGTGAGATGGTTACAGAATCGCACGGCCGAAGCTAAATAAGAATCTTGGAAACATGCCAAGAAATCGCGTAGTCAAAGACGCTCTTTCATTCACCAAGTAGTTTTCTCATTAATTTCATTGATAGAGCTCAACACAGTGAGTGTGTGCATAACCTCGTTTCCCAAGTTCTGTGAAGTAATTGCGTAACACTGTCAGTAGCAATGCCTTTCATTTTGACAGTTCAACAACATTCATTGCGTCATTTACGTTGTGGAGCAGATATTTTTTTCGAACATAGTAAGCAATAGATTAGCAATATCCTTCGAAATTACAAATATTGATACTGTGATACGCAATTAGGGTGCTGCATCGCTTTCTTTTAACAATACCATAACTGTTTTTCAAACCTTCGTTACTTACTTACCTTTCTTTACAGAAAATTTAAATAACTAGAATATTTGTACAATGTTTCCCCACTAGCTAACAGTTTGTGGGGTAGTATTATAAAAATAATAAAATCCTTCGGCGCCATAACCATAGTCCCGAAGTATTTTCTCCTGTTTGACGATTTCTTCACGGAAAAAAAAGAAATGGCCGTGGGTAGGTACAGTTAATTTAATAGTTCATTAATATTCAGTTCACATTAATATTCTAGGAAAAGCGATAGCAAAATTCACCGGCAATAAATCAAATGTGCGATAGACATTCGGGCAGCTAGATTTGCGTCAGTGACCGTATTAGGGTTCAGGGATGTGGTTTTAATTACCTATAAATCTATGCAAAAATATTTATAGTATGACCAGTAAGTACGTAGGTACTACTCATTAGTATTAATTTTTAGAGTAAATGTCTAGTATTTACAGTTGACTTAATAATTATACTAGCTTCTGCGCGGCGTCCACGTGAAATACTTTTTTTTTTTTTTTGTAAACGGTCATACGATTGTTTATGTTGTGGTTCTAAATTCAAAGCACATCGTGCACTAGCGGGTCATAATGAAATTCAGTACAATATTATAGCCCCTCTAGAGCCTAGGACTGTGATGACTTGCTTTAGGTTAGGTTTTCATGACGTTAGCAGTATTTTGACATTTTAAAATAGTTCTTATTTACGTGACATGTTACTCCGCGCGTTCGTGCTAGGCCCACTAAAATCCAAGAAAAGTATCCATACTTTACTGAACAAGGTTGTTGATGGATGTCCACGTCCATCAACAACTTTGCTCAGTGTGTTTTCTTGGTCGAAGTGAATTTACACAGCACTTTAGCTTCAGGTACAGCTGAACCAAAAAAAAAATACACAAAGTATTCTTGCAAAAAAAACACAATATGTTCTTTATATGAAGAACTTAAAAGACAAAGAGAAACATAAAGATTATGTGTTTTCATTTAAATTATTTGAATATTTTTTAACCTCACACGCCAGATGAGTGGTTAAAGCTTATTTATAAAAATAACTCATTACTTTGTTTGGCATCTTTGAAGTGTTTTCGTAAATACAGTTGCTCTCATGGATATTCGTTCATTAGAGAAACTATTAAACAAAACAAAATTTAAAACAAAAAAAATATTTTATTAATTTATTATCATACATCTTTTTAAAGTACTTTCCTTAAGGATTTACAGTAATGAAAAACTAAGGTAAAACAATTACTCTATGTAGACAATTAAAATTAAAATAATAATTATGTCAATTTTTTACATCACACGGTTATTCGTTCAATTCAGTTAAACTGTAATATAAAAATTAATATTAATCAAATTGATATTTTGTGGGGTATCCAATATTTCTTATAACCTCTCGTAGCCTGTTTAGCATCGATGAAACAAGTCTATTGCAATAGCTTGATTTTATATTTTACCATTCTTCTTTTATTCTCGATTTAAATTCTATTATATTTGAAATTTCATGTTTTCGTACGATGACTTTTAATTTATGTCACAAATCTGTTACGTTTAAATGAGGTGATTGTGGTAGAGTTTCTGTAACTATTGGACAATTTTTTTGTAACCATAAACGAACATCACGAGCTTTATGTTTAGGATCGTTGTCGTGATAAAATGTATAAGTTTTAAATATTTTCATTTTGCGTCGACTTTGATATAAATTCTTCTTTAATATATCAATGCACACATACTGATCCATAGTAGAATATATGTATAAATGTCAAATTAACTACAACTTTTGCAGACATACATGCCCAGATCATCAGAGATCCTCCACCATACTTTACTGTTGGAATCGTATTTTTGTAAAAAGCTGCTTGATTTTTTTTCTCCACACAATTCTTTTATTTTCTGATCCGAATAGGTTTATTTTACATTCATCACAAAATATAACATCATTCCAAAACGAATCTGGTTTCATAAGAAAAGTGCGAGCGAATTTGATTCTAAGTTTACGATTTCGTTCATTCACATATGGCTTTTTTCTGGCTACTCGGCCACTATACTCATGCCTTCTAAGCACCCGACTTATTTTTTCTGGACTTACTTTTTTTCCAAGATGTTTCTCAACTTAAATTGATAATTTTGGTGCACCCCGGTGACGATTTTTCTTGATATAACGTAATATCCACCTTTCTTCGCGTTGATTAACTATAAACTTTGGACCTGATTTTGGCTTGTCATGTATTCGATTCTCCTTGTTATAACTTTTTGTGGTATATTGAACAGTGGAATAGCTGTTTCCTACTATTGTATCTGTTTTTCTATATGTATTTCCTCCTTTGTATAATTTAATAATAAGTTTTCTTAATTCAGTCGAAGTATTTTTTATTTACGACCCATTTCGTATTATTTTGCAACAATAAACAGACGTATACACTGATCGGCTTCCGAACTACTAATGCACCGTAACCACGATTGATAGCGAAACAAAACTAAAATAAAACGTAGACAAGAATTTGCTTGAACGAATAACTATGTGACGTAGAAATTTCACATAATTTTTATTTTTATTTGTTATGTTCGAATAGAGTAACATTATATATTAATTATTTATCATAGTAAACCGTTGATGAATGTACTTCATGAAAATCTATAAATCTTTAAACAATGAAAACTTCTTTTTTTTAAATTTAATTTTCTTTAAAAGTTCCTCTCATGAACGAATTATCCATGAGAGCAACTGTATAATGAGTATTGAACAGTCAAAGAGATTTATAAACTGATCGGAGGGGAAGCATAAAACCGAAAAAGGAGCGTTATGCCTATGTACATGATATTTTCATTTCAGAAAATTCAGGTTTGGTGCAAGATCTTTTTTCTGAAATGAGTAATGACTCTGCTCTACTTTCGCTATGTACGTAATTTAATGTAAGTTTTTCGTGAGCACTCAGTCTATCGCAGTCCACTGCTGGACATAGCCCTCTCCCAGGCTACGCCACATCACCCTGTCTTCCACCTTCGGCATCCAGTCTGTCCCAGCCAACATTGTTTCGTTTGTACAGACGCCAGCACATCAAGCTACTACAATCTGTCAGATTTCTTTAATAGATTTTCAACTTTATCACTAAAACATTAAGGTTCAAAGTTGATTGCGAAAATCTGACAGTTTCGGGTAGCTCGATGTGCTGGCGTCTGTACCTCCTATAAATGAATAAAATACTAAGTATTTCTTGTTTAATTGCAGACACAACTAAGTTCCTAAAATATAAAACCTCGTGATTTCAAAAGCTTTATCAATAAGGGAACGATTCAGTGATGATTATAAAACGACACGCTGTTCTTTGGTAGGCGCATCACGCGCAAAACGGCTGGACGAATTTGGTTGTTTTAAAATGTTCGTGACAGTCCAACATAGATTTTTTTGAAAGAAAAATTGGAACAGCCGTGCGATTCTGTAACCTTCTCACCGTGAAAACTTGGGTAAAGTGAGCGTGGAGTGAGTCGTGAATAGTTTCAATCCCTAGCATCAGCATGACTCACAGCTCACTCTAAGCTCACTTCACCTTAGTTATCACGGTGAGATTTTTCCAGAATCGACCGACTGTTTCCCGGAAAATTATGAAATTCGGAAAAAAACTGAACGTACTTTTGATTATATGGGAGTTTAGTATGAGTTATTAGAATTTGGACAGGACAACGTCTGTGTCGGGTCAGCTGGTGTTCGTCAATGTTCGCTATTGCACCTACCTCTGTCTGCATCACCCAAAACTTGACTGGTAGAAAACTGTACATTTGTGTGCTTAAAGTATTAAATAAATCAACAAAATTGCGTATCATTCTATCAATCATAAACTGAATTATTTTGCAGGATAATCCATTGCTTTATATGTTCGAAAAATTGGTTTGCTCAACAACGTAAATAACGTCATGAATGTTGTTGAACTGTCAAAATTAAAGCCTTCATACTGTCGGTGTGTTACGCAACTACCCCGCAGGATATCCTGAAGAATTTTTTAAAGGATTTAATGAGTTTCTCAGTAAACAATAAACTCTAAAAGAATGGTAATAATATGTTTAATATTTCCTGTTCACTGTGGTGGCACTGAGGGGTTCAAAATAATTAAAACGTGAGTCACTTACATAATCTGGTGTACTGACGCACTTACCGACACGAATGAAAGGAATTGCTGGAAGTATGCAGGATCTGACTGGCATACCTTAGGTATGTGAAATAATACTAATTAATTAAATAAGTATTGAATAATGTCATGTTGCTAATTCTAGAAACATCCATACTTCCATACTTAATATTTTAAATGAGAACCTGTCTGCCTACCTAGGTACTTTCTCACGCCTAAACAACTGAACCGATCGTTATGAAATTTGACAGATAGGGAAACTGGAACCTGGAGGAGGATATAGGCTATGTTTTATCTTGGGTATTTGTATTAAAAATGATTAACCCATCGCTCGCCAATTATCAGACACAATAGAAATTCCTCCTCGTTTCCTCTTGAAATCAGGACGGCCACCAGTATGCATTTAAGCGGAAATTGCAGAGTAATTTTCAAAACGAATGGCGTAAAGTCATCTCAACACCTCTCTCCCTTGAATTTGTATACATGTATATATTATAGTGAATATTATGTATGTACATTTTAGGTTTTTAACCTAATTATGTTAGTTTTTTTATCATTGTTCGGCTCAACCAAAGCACATGCCATCTAATCTCTTCACCACCCTTGGTTGACTAGTAGAGAATGCCTGAGGCATTAAGTCCGCCTTTGTACCTTTTTGTGTGCGAAAAGATTAAATAAATAAATACATTTTATAGTTATCTGTACACATGGTGTACATTCGACGTTTGAGAGGTTAAATATAAAATATTCACAGACGAACTCGAGGAAAATAGCTATATGCTAGTATGTAGATTGTAAATATTCCCCAATTTAACCTATTTTGTAGAACGCCGGCGCTGCAGTCAATTTCCAGGGTTATCTAAATCATATTTTGACTTTTTCTGCAAATTAAAATCACACAACTGAAAGAATAAATACTGGAAGAAGATTGTATAAGGTGATCGGGCTAATGAATTGCCTGAAAAATTGAACATTAATTTCTGTCCCTCACCACCATCCACTATTAGCATCATCAGTATTTTTCAATGTTAAATGGTCGTTTTGTGAGATTATAAATAATATCTCACCCTTGAATAACATTCGACGATGGCGCACATAATATTTTGTATACCTTACACAACAGGCAATCACTTTCAAAGCGCTTCGTATTTCTGCAACGACTTTCAAAAGGATTGGCATACCTAAGCTTATTTCAATCCCATATATTATCGTTATCGCTGATAGAATGTCACTTTGCTCTCAGCTCCTTCTTTTCCCAATATTTCATTAAGATTGCCTCCACCATTCTCTGCTTCTACATACATGGTCATATCCAGTCCCTTTCTCGATCCAGTCACGTGACGTCAGCCGACACGGTTCGAATGCTCGGCCATCTTGTGCGCCACTCTGACGTCATAGTACTCAAGTTATGGCTCCCACTGCTGTAAGGAACCAGAGCGTACGTGCTTGAAGGCAAGGTTGGTTGGTATCAGCGATGTACTGATAGACTAAGTGGTTGTTCCAAGGGGAATTAATTATGAAGAGATTAAGAAAGGTGAAGCTACGTGAAAGACATGGACATATATGAGCAGTTTATACAACGCAATGTTGTGAACTGTTGAATCAATTTTATTGCAGACAACAGGCCAAGTGCGAGTCGAATTCGCACGAAGGTTTCCGTACCATTATCAATAAAAACGGCAACAAAAAATCACGTTTGTTGTATGACAGCCCCCTTAAATATTTATTTTATTCTGTTTTTTAGTATTTGTTGTTATAGCGGCAACAGAAATACATCATGTGTGAAAATTTCAACTGTCTAACTATCACGGACAGACGGACGGGCGCACGGACAGCGGAGTCTATTCGTCCGTCCGTCCGAGGAATTCTACTCCTTAGCTGTACGCACAATGAAAGTATTCCCAGAACGTTTTGTGCAAAGCGGATTGATTTTTTTCTTTTCAATTAACCTCTGTCAGTCATCATTTGTCATCCTTCACACATGTTCAAATAATCCATCCATCATTTCTTTGTTTTCCTCCTTTCATAAACATTTACATATATTCAGTACTATCTCAGTCACATGACTTTCGGTGATTATTAAATCCTCTCAGTAGATTACTGAGCTGAAGCCACAATTAACATGAAGTAGATTGATGATTTATAACAGCTGCAAGGATCAATCTATCAGGTTAAGGTACGCTTGCCGCGGTTGGTCCGTGGATGGGTGACCATCTTAACATACCAAGACCCCCTCCGTGCCTCGGAAAGCACATTAAGCATAATTTGGTCCCGGCTGTCATTCGTGGATCTTTGACAGTCGTTACGGGTCGTCAAAAGCCCGACAGTTTGACAACAGCTAGTCTTACCAAGGGGTATTGAATTACCCACTGGGTTGTGAACGTCAGGTACACAATCGCTCCATGTTACATATTGGTATTCAACTACATCTGGTTAGACTGGAAGCTGACCCCAACATAGTTGGAAAAAGGCTAGGCAGATGATGAGTTGATGATGATTTTACTGGCCTTTATTTCTTTTTTATTTTCTAATTTGTATTTCCTGATGTCATTCATATCAATGCTCACATCAACTCCATCGTTTCTTTGTTCTCCCAATTACATACTCATTCTATTCAACATTCTCTCACTCAAATCCGTTTCAGTCTTTAATAAATCCTCTCAAAACATTACCTACTTTTACAATCATTTACAGAAGTATACGCATATTAATCTACCCTGTGACGTCAACAGACACGCTCCGAATACTTGGCCGTCTCGTGCGTCATTGTGACGTCATAGCAATCTTTGAAAGGCTTTCTACCGACGCCCGCGCCGCTTTTGGGATGCATCAGACAATCTGAACTGCATAATATGTATGTGTTTTAAGTATGCTTATATGATTGGTGGAGGGTCGAGGGCATTGTTTCCTTACGGAAGCGTGAAATGATGAGAGGAATGATTAAGATTGAGAGGTTTTGACGAGTCGTTAATTTTTAAAAACCTTCTTTTTTCTCTCGGTCGTAATTTTTTTGAACAAGAGACTAATAAAAATAAAAATAAATAAAATAAAATATTCTTTATTCGGATATCAACAATCCATATTATGTGGAATCAGAAACAATGATAATAATAATAATTAAATAATTCTGCGGACTAAGGACCTCCACAGTGAGGATGAGATCCGGTCCGCTACAGTCATCAGGATTTTATTGCGGCTGCCACGCATTCTGCAGATCAGGGATGCCGTTTTTTTGCGAATGACGGCATGAAAGCCATCAGTGTGGTACATCCCTGATGCACTACAGAAACGAGGCAGCCCCAACATCATCCTGAAGATATTATTATATTGGATACGCAGGTTATCCAGCGATCTTTTGGTGAAACTGGTCCACAGATTCCCAGTGTATATGCTCTGACAGTATGCCTTAAAGAGCGTAACCTTAACTTCTTCAGAGCATCTGTAGAATCTGCTAATGTTTCGTCTAAACCCCTAGGTTTACAACCTCTGACAATAATAAAATTCAAAGGTTTTTGATCGTAGTGCCGTTACTAATCAGAAAAAAATTGCTGCATGCCAGCTTTAGGAACTATTAGATTCCCATGCATAGTTTGCTTAGAACTGATGAAGGGAGGTACTTGTGGCTTAAGCAGTTGGCTGTCGTTCGATGATCTTTGGCAGTCGTCAGTAACTGGGTTGTGGAGGTCAGATCGGCAGTCACTCCATGTAAAATACTGGTATACAGCTGCATTCGGTTACACTGAAAGCCGACCCCAAGAGTTAGGAAAAGGCTAGGCAGATGAGTTTGCTTCGAATTGATCAGCGGAGTACCTAATTGCGATAAATGACAATTTATCGCAATTTCTTTTATTTTGGCAGTTTAGTCACATTCATTGCGTTATAAACGTTGCTAAGCAAATGAATTTATTGATCCTATGAAGCAATGGATTAGAAATATCCTTCAAAACTCAGATTGTGATTGGAAGATTGTTACGCAATAAGGGTGCGGACGTGACGTAGGTAAGTGTAGACAGGCGTTATTATTCATCTTGAAGGAACTTAAATTAGTTCATTATTGAGTTAGTATGGAAAATTCAAAGTGAATGTAATAAATTAATGCTAGTTTCTGAGAAAGTTCTAGGTAAATATTTATGAAGGCACAATAGACATCTGTTATGTCAAGAATTTGAAAGTCGCTGACGTGCCTACTCTTTAAAGGAGTGTTGGTATGGTAATACTCGTATGTAGTTAAATTCCTGACGTCAATGAGAAAATGCGAGTGTCATTGAAATCCGCATAGCTACATACTTATTGTAGAAACAGCTGTTTTTAAGCTGCAGTTGTATGAGTAGTATTGTCATGTATATTTTTAGAAATTACCTACAATATTTGGTATCAACTTTTTAATACAAGTTTTTAAAAATATTATTTTGAAAAGAAAACATTCATAGGTGGAATTTGTACTTATATTTATTCTGTTTTTAATGTTCACTATGAAAAACACCAACGTATTGGACGAACTTTAAATGACCTTAGCACATCCTTAGTTGGATGATGCGAAGTCATTCAATCAGACGAGTCAATTAGTACATGAGTGCCTGAGAAACAAGCCGTACGAAGTTTCATAACACAACATCCAGCCTTAACTAATAAAATACAATGACTCAGGAAGACTGAAAGTAATAAAAAAAAAAAACCGGCCAAGTACGATTCAGACTTTCACACGAAGTCAAAAACGCCGAAAGAACACGATATGACTTCCTTTAAAAAAAAAAAAAAAAACTTTATTGATTTTTTGTTTATTAACGTGGGTGGAACAAATATAAACCGGACTTAAGTAAAAAAAAATACGCACGTATTATTATACTCGTAAAAAAAAGGAATATATTTTATTTTTCTACAAAATCTCCCCTTCTATTAACACATTTTTCCCAGCGCAGGGGATGTTTCTTGATGCCAGTATCGAAGAATGTAGTCCGTCGGGCCTTTAGCCAATTGCACACAAATGATTCCACTATCTGGTCAGTGTGAAAACGGCGTCCTCAATTTGATTTTTTTTTTGTGCCATTCCTACACTTGAGTTCTTGAAAGCGTATTCTTATCGAACTGTAGAGTCAATGGATGCAAAAATTTCGGAAGGTTTTATGGTTTTATGGCCTCCTGTGTTAAAAAAATCATGATAAGTCGTTGCTCAACAGACTTATATACCTCCTGCTCATACATGATGCTACTGGCGGGCAATAAACTAAAGTGAGCCGGAGCAGTATACCCCCCTCCCCTAGATGATCCCCCTAAGACATACAACAGCACCAAGCGCGTCAATTCACTCAGCGTCCAGTAATAAAAAAAGTCCTGTTTATATTTGAGTCACCTAATATTTTATTTGTTAATTACGTTATCACCATAACCAGCCGATAATGTTCCCACTGCTGGGACACAGGCCTCCTCTCTGTGAGTGGGATTGGGTCTTAAACCACGCGGGCCCAGTGCGGGTTGGTAGATGTCACATGTCTTCGAATTTTTGGTTCTAGGACTTGCCAGTTTCCTCACGTTTTCCTTCACCTTTTTTGTTGTTATGGCAATAGAAATACACACTCTGTGAAAATTTCAACTGTCTACCTATTAGCTCATGATATACACACCGCTAACAGACGGACGGACGGTAGGATGGACGGACGTCCGGACGGACATACAGCGGAGGCTTAGTAATAGGGTTCCGTTGGTACCGAACCTTAACACATTGAACGCCGTGGTGGTCACCGGTGACCACCACTGACCACCACTGAACTTTCCATATGGGCTGACGCTGATTCGCGATTTCGGCAAATTTTACACGTTCTATTTTATTGGCTCATACGGTTCAAAATAGTCAAAAACCCCACTCTAAATAATTATTTCTTATTACTATTCAAAGAATTAACTAAAATAATTGCTGTCGCTCACCGGTGACCGCCATGGCGTTCAATGTGTTAAAAAAAGCATCATATTTCAATACAAAACCGTCCAGAAATACTGCTAACCCTTTTAAGCCGTCAAAAGTAAATACAGTGGAAGTAAATCAAAGCTCTTAAAGTCAAATTAAAATAATAACGATGAATTACCAAATAACTTTAAGTAGTTCGTTGACCTTAAAGTGAATTCACCAAAGATTGGCGCCCATCATTAAAATAAAGATGGTGATGAAATGCCAATACAATTGCACCGCTGATGGTAGCTCAATGTCTCGAATTAAAAGTAATAACGGTTTTGGGGTAATTATTCTTGTAATAGCTGAAGTATTCTCGTTGTTGTGGGGACATTAGACGCTTTTACGTAGAACTAGAGGGCTCGCTTTGCGGTAACCAATCAGCTTGCTTTGATAAAACGAAGAGGACAAAATAACACGAAAAACATGAGATACGTAAATGTAAATGTCTTTTTTTTCTATTCGCGTATTTTATTAGTACCATTATTGTGGATAAAATAAAACATTCTTGAATCGTTGTTTACTAGCCTTGGCCTCTAAAAGTTCAATACAAATGTTATGTAACAAAAAATACTTAAGCAATGACGTCACCGCATTGTCGTAGACCCATCCTATTTGCAATTGCCTGACGTATGACACGACAAGACGCGACCTGAAACAATGTGACCAATATTTAAAACACAAATAAATATATGTGAATTAATGAAGGAGAATTAATCAAAATGCTATTTGCAGCGAGTAGAGACACGAATATAAGTTTATCATAAAAGAAGGTGTTGATTTATTGTTTGAGCAAAACTAAGACAAAGTATGTTTGTTTGCGGAAAAAAGCCGCTTGTGAAGACTACTACAATAAAAATGCATGAAAACGGCAGTCTTTTCGAATTTAAAGTCGAAATAAATTGAAGATCAATTTTAAATAATTATTTTAAAATTGGTTTTTATAAAATTATTAAAAAAGTATTAGGAGTTCTATAAGAATAGCCATATTTTTACAATTTAAGGTGACTCTCAAGTTCAAAAATAATCGTATATTATAACTTTAATCTTTTATTATTTATTTATTTTTACCATAACTATAACAAAATCGTGTGTATGCTTTTATGTGCTTCTTTGAAATAAATGATTTGACTAATGAAGAGAATATTTACTTAAAACAATTTTTTATTATTAACTTATCATAAAGTAGTCAATTCAACAACCACAATACAAATAACTCCAGATTTCCAATTAACATTTATGGTTAATAGTGAAGTATTAAGTGAAGACCACTCATTATATAAAAATTATATACTTACCATACATAGACATACGCAAACGTACTTACGTAGGCTGACGTGTGAAGAATTACATTTATTTATATTTAACAGCACCGATTTGTTTACAAATACGGTATGATTGGACTTCACGAAGCAGTTTAACTGTCAACTGTAAACTTGTGTGTACTTAAGTATTTCTTTTCTTGTGACTTGGATTATTTTAATTAAGTTTTCCGGGCTTATTGATAAGATCACAAAAACAAGAAAACATCGTGAGGAAGCTGGCATGTCATAGAACCATAAATTCGAAGACATGTGACATCTACCAACCCGCACCGGGCCCTCGTGGTGGATTACGGCCCACTCCCTCTCACAGAGATTAGGCTGGTGTCCCCGCAGTGGGAACATAATTATAAGTGGATTGTGCTTATGTTTTGCTTACTCATATGATCTGTTTTCTTTTTATACCTATGTTTGTGATGATCATTTAATTCAGACTATTGCAGGCCATTAGATACAGGATATAGATCTCTTCTAACTTGCACTATATCACCCAGTTCTCCGCCTTAAACATTCCGTCTGTTCCCCCGCTTGTTTCAGGCTGGTTCATCTAGTAAAACTTGCTATACATGCGTCTACATTAACTTGTCGACAAGTCAATACATTATGGTGAACATATCATTTATTTTCCTGCCATTATCCCAATTTATTTAGGGTCTACACAACATATCTTTCTTCCATACTTCTCTATGAGTCGTCATCTCGGTAGTCACACCCTTTCTAATCATATCATCATTCACATAGTCCATCCATCGTTTCTTTGGTCTTCCCCTACTCTTATAGCCATCGACATTCGTACTCAAAACTTAAACAAACAAAAAAAACTTAAACAAAATTCTATGCTGAACATCATCATCTACCTAGCCCTTTCCCAACTATGTTGGGTTCGGCTCCCAATCTAACCGGATGCAGCTGAGCACTAGTAGTTTACATGGAGCGACTGCCTATCTGAACTTCACAACGCAGTTATTGGGTAGTGCGATACCCCTTGCTAAGACTGGTTGTCAGACTTTCCGACTTCTGACGACCCGTAACGACTGAACGGGTACATTCAATGCTGAACAAGCCTATCAATAAACCGCAACTCCGAAATGACAGGATGTACTTCCAAAATCATCAAGCTTGGCTACTAGGCTCATGATCGCAGTGCGTTGGTTAAAATTCTAACACCAAAACCTCAATCAAACCTCAACTCAGGGGACTTGAAAAGCCCCAGACCTCATTGTTAAAGTTCTGTCTAGAGGCTTTCTACGGTATTGTAACGGCTCAGTAATAAACAACTAAATCATCTTGGGCTTAGAACATTCTCCTCATAGTTTTTTGTTTTTTCGCCTTGAATCACACAGAAAAAAAGCATTCGTAAATAAACACACACTTAGCAATTTTCATATCCAGTACACACGAACTCGAAGACGTATTAATTTTTTTCCAAGGTCCGTATAGACACGTTTTGCTAACATATACTTTACTCACCTGCGTCATGGCTTCGCCTCCGTTTTCTATTTAGTGCTCAACCGCTAAAGAAGTTAAGTGAAAAAATTGTTAGACGTTTTTACTGGGCGATGTGGCTGGTACACATATATCGGTTATGTGTTTGTCTATTTAAGTTGGTAAATAAGGCAATGGACGATCGATGTAAAGTGTTCATTGCCGCCTACGGGCAGTTAGAAAAAGAATTGGATTGCCAGTGAAATAACAGACCTCTTAGAGACGTCGAAAAGTGTGGAAGCAAATACACGAAGACTCTTGATTTTGATGCAGTAGTAAAATATAAATCATTAATGTAAACAACGAAATAACACCCTGGCTTTATGGTTAGGGTTTTCGTATATAATTGACTCAAGTATATCCACTGTCAGTCACAAATTAGTTTTGAGTCAGATTCTGTAACGCGGGCTTAAATACGTATGCCCAGGTTGTTTTAGAACAAGCGTTTAAAATCTGGCTCCCTTTCCTCAAAATGTCTACCGGACCATCCCTTCCTTTACTTATAGTTTTGCAACAACAATAAAATTCCTCATAAAAGTAGCACTCAGGTACACTATAGCACTCAAGATTCTAAGAATGACTTCAGACTTTTCAACAAAAAAAGTGTCCGTTGGTCAAGCAAGGTCATGCCAGGTCGAAATAAGGACATAGGTCATTAACTAGGCAATCTGGGTCGAATCTACGAAGACAATACAATATTTTTTACAGTTGGTTTTTTGGGAAGCCACCGTTTTAAGTCGTTTCCTGTTCTTTGAAGAAAGAATTGTTGCAAAAAATGTACAAGGTGGCATTGATTAAATGGTATTATCTGGGTTCAACTGAATAGTTTTGCCTTAGTTGTCTTAACTTAACCCTCTAGCTAACATTGTGCCAAAAAAAAATCCTTTTGTTCGTGGAAATGTTGAAATATAACGTGTTAACCCATTATTACCCCTTCTTTTTCGTCGTGTCGAAGGCACGACAGTATATAAAAAGCTGGCCCAAAACTTTGCCACCACCCGATATCGGCTGTGGCAGTGCAGAGCTCACTGCATTTTTGGGACCAAGAAGGCAGAATAGGAGGTGGGACATAATCTGCGCCATAGCTCCACATCCACATCCTGCTGCCGTGTGACGTTTATTATTTATCACTAGCTGGCCCAGCGAACTTCGTACCGCCTCAGAATCAATCTTCTTTATGATTTTTTTTTTCATGAATTTTTCCATTTTATAATAGTTATTCTGCTATTCGGGGTAGAGACATTTCCAACTAGTCAAAAATCATAAAAATCTAACAACTAACTATCATAAAAATCTAGTAACTAACCCGACTTTTTTTAAGTCGGGTAATGTATGGAATACATGTTCTGAAATAAAATGTATATTTTATTTCAGAATTTAGGACATTCTATACATTATGTGATTTATGCTCATTATGATATTTATTGGCGAATTATGTAATCTGATTATTCATTATCAAAAATTCTTCAGAAAATAATGCTAAAAACACTAAAACCTACTCTTTAGGCGTAGACACACACTCTCGCATACTGTTTATATGTAAGGTACTGAAAAAATGGTATACTGCTTTGGGAGAGCGGAGTCTCCTAACACAGACATTACTTAGGCTCCAATCATCAACGAACTTTTTGGTTCAGCAATAAATTTGATTTGATTTGATATGATTTGCTTCTGAAATACAGTACATTTCTACAACCGTTTTCACACTTTACGACATTCAAGATTGATGACGATATTGACTGATATACAATTCTACGTTTTCCTTTGACTTTTAGATTAAGTACTGACTGCATTTGATTTTCCTGTAGTTTTACAGAGTCAATGCTCCGTATATCGTCAATGACCGCGCGTGATTAAATAGCTTCATTCGTTACAGTTCTGAATCACTTTATCATGAAACAACACAATTTTTAAGAAGTTAAGTAATACGTAAGTATAAGTAGGTATGTACTTCACATGAGATATATTAGACAAGCATAAAGCCAACATTAAATTACGAAATTAGTGACATAACATTACAATTTTTCTGTCATTAATTTTGTAACGTAATTTGGACTTAAACCTTCTCAGCGTATAATGTTCCTACTGGGACACAGGCTACCTGTCTGTGAGAGGGATTGGGCCGTAAACCACGCGGGACCAATGCGGGTTGGTGGAGGTCACATGTCTTCGAATTTTTGGTTCCAGGATATACCGGTTTTCTCAATATGTTTTTATTTAATGTTTTAAGAGCAGTGAGTAGTGGTGGCCCAGTGGTCTCCGTCCCAACTTAGGAGTTGTAAGTCGTAAGTTCGAACCCAGACAGGCACTTTACTTTCTGTATTTCATTTCATCAAAAATACTCTCAAAACAAAGCTAGTACCAAAAAATATTAGACATACTTTGTTTCTAGAAAAGTTTGCTTCGTCATTCTTGAATCACTATGACTAGTGTTCGGAAAACTTTTTATTTGTAAATGTTGAATCATTTGCTATAATTATTATGCTCGTATTTTTTTTCTTCATGTACACAATTAAGAATGGATCTCACCATCCATAAATTTCTAGAACAGACCGAAGGTTTGAATTCGAATTTCCCATTGCTTCAAAATAAACTATTTTGAAGCAATGGGAAATAGAAATACTTAAGAAAAGCACTTTTCGTTTACTCGTACCTTGCGTAACACACTTTTGATAACATTTCGAAAGATTTTGAATAAAATTGCTATACCATAGAATTGTATGTTTGTAAAATTCGTGTATTTGTGAAATTTTAAGGCACTGACATTGTAAGTGTGTTACGCAGTTACCCCACTGGTATCCAGAGACAACTTCTAAAGATCATAAACGATCATCATCATTACTGCTAGGCAATGGGCCTCTTCAATCACACACCAGTTATCTTTGCCTATAACAACATTGTGGTAATAGGTAAGGCTGAACGTGAAAGAGTTAGTCTAGAAAAAAAAGGACTAGCCCATCTCATCGTAATAACTTAGGTGAGTCTTGGTGTGAGCTGACAATAGTGTCATTCCATAGCATCAGATGTCATGACAGCTTACTTCAAGCTAACTTTACCTAAGTTTTTACGGTGATTTTTCTACAGAATGGACAGTTTTTCTATTTCTGTTACAAAGCTGCATTACTGGTATGTACAATCACGAGCATAAATACGAGTAAGTACCTTACATTTACTCAAGATCCAAAAATGGTTACCCCCTAAAATATTCATAGACATTTTATGGTGTAACGCACATAGTATTATCGAAACCATACTATTATGAAAGAAGTATTTTTTCAAAGTTGCAATTATTATTTCACGAGAAAAATGCTTTTGAATTTTGCGTAACTGTAAGGTATTTATGTTCGTGACTGTAGATACGTTCAAAATATTAGTATTCAACGACATCCGGTTAGACTGGAAGCCGACCCCAACATTTTGGGAAAAGGCTAAGCAGATGATGACTGTGCGTCTAAAATATTATAACTACTGCACTGGCGCCTGGCTATTTTGACAGTTGAAAATTTTAAAAAAGTGATTCATTGGAAAAATATTAATTAAAAAAAGTCTCCGTCATTGGGAATTTTAATACCTAATGACATTAGCACATGTTTAAAATCAAAATAAGATTCGTCAAATCCTGTTGAATTCTTACAAAACGGCAAAACTTTTCTGAGAAATGAAAATAGGTAGGCAGAGTTATAAAGCAGCACTCTAATTGCGTGACGCACATTCAAACACAATCTGAATAATTTAGAAGGAAATTGATAATCCATTGGTCCATGTTTTCGAAAAATGTGTCAGCTCAGCAACGAAAATAACGCAATGAATGTTGTTGAACTGTCAAAATGAAAGCCATGGCTACTAATCGTGTGTTACGCAGTTACCCCTCTGATATCACTATTAGAAAACCAAGTTCAAAGCACTATGAGACACAATAATAATATTATTTAACAATGCAAATACTGTATTACGTACCTAAGCCGTTGCGTAAATACGAGTACCGTACCATATCGTATTATTTATTTAAATACATTTAAATATTTTGAAATTCATGCCCAGTCACAATGAACTACATATCTTGAAACGTCACTTTGGCGCCACTTGCCATACAAATGATAATAGTTTCAGAACGTTTTGATTTAGTTCTCAAATTCGCCGTGTGTCAAGATTAACTGGGTATTTTACTGTACTCTAGATTAACGGTAGGTATGTATGCCCATTGAACAACCGTAATTTTCGTATTGGGATTTTTTATATAAACTTTAGGTGTTTTAGGTCTATTCATGTGTTTGTACGAAGTGCAAATTGTTTGTTTAACCTCTAGAGCCCCAGCGGCACAAAAACGTGCCAGTAAACAAGTATGCACGGCACGGTTGGCGCAGTGGTTAAGCGATTGACTGCTGCGCTGCGTGTCGCGGGTTCGATTCCCGCACGGAACAAATATTTGTATGACCTACATGTATTTGTTCCGAGTCTGGGTGTTTTTCTATCTATTATATGTATGTATTTACAAAAAAAAAAAATTGTATATAAGTAGTTTATCAGCCATCTTGTTACCATAACACAAGCATTAGGTTGCTTAGCTTGGGACAAATGGTGCTGTGTGAAATGTCCAGAGATTTATTTATTTATTTTTATTTATTACCGTTGAGCCCCGCTGGCATAAATTTGTGCCACCAAACCCCGACCGATTTAAAACTGTATTTGTAGTAAAGATAAGTCTTAAAATCGTCCGCTATATATATCTAAAAGAGCCCGCTCGCGGTGCTTGACGGATAGTAGACGTAAATAATAGCGGTCCTTGAGAGGTTAATTTTGTATATCGTAACGTCCGGCGACCTCGAGGCACACCCAGGAAAAGATGCCGGGACAAGCTTGACGCTTACAGACAGGATTGGTCCACACTAGCTCAAGATAGAGAGGAGTGGAAAGGAGAAAGGCCTTTGCTCAGCTGTGGGGCAACATAGACGAGAAATAACTAAATAAATATCGCAACCTAAGGATAAGGGGTCAGGGAAATTAAAAGTTTACCACTAATTTGCCGAGTTATTATGTTTGACATCTCATACAACTGTCAAAGAATGACAGTTGTGATTTGAAACGGTCAATTTGAGTTGGTTGTTAATTTGCTTAGAAACTAACTTCCCTGACTTTACCTAGCATATCGGCAAACGCAGGTTAAGACACACTCAGGCTAGGTTGAACGACGATCTTGCCGGATGGCTGGTAACAGCTTTGTAACAGAAATAGAAAAACTGTCCATTCTGTAGAAAAATCACCGTAAAAACTTAGGTAAAGTTAGCTTGAAGTGAGCTGTCATGTCATCTGATGCTATGGAATGACACTATTGTCAGCTCTCACCTAGACTCACCTAAGTTATTACAATGAGATGGGCTAGTCCTTTTTTTTTCTAGACGAACTCTTTCACATTCAGCTTTATTTACTACAATATTGTTAGAGGTACCTTCATAATAATAATTACATAGTAAAGGATATCCACAACGTTACGGTACGTTATTATCACACTATCAAGTCTAGGTATGTGATATGCATAGGTATGCACAACCGTTCGACACGCTACCGTGCCGAATCGAACCTCAATCAATGTTAACAAACGAGTCGCCTAAAGGCTGTTCACAAGCCCTAAGCCCAAAACTTATGTCAGAATATATCAGATATACGACCGAGTCTTCCGATAGCTATTTGCTATTGGGGCTAAATTAGTAATTGAAAATGTGTGATTTTCGATACGACAACCTGTCGGATGGTTGTGAATCGCTATGCTGCCGTCTTATCTCGATCGGTTTCGATTTCCATCATCCGATATCTGAACAGAAATAGTTCATTCCTGTAACTTACCGATCGGTCTACGGTTAACGTATCGTTGTACGTAAAAGTAACGATTGGTACGTCATGGTCATTTAAGCACATAAAACTATCAGAAATGGGCACGATGTCATTAAACAAATGCTATCAAATGAAACCTACCAGGGTTTCATTTGATAGCACGGACATGTCACACTGTAGTTGGGATGCCATCAAAACTCTTTTGGATATGGCGATAAAACTATGACGTAGGTAGGTTGGGAAGAGCGTGGAATTTCATTGTGAAAATACATACCTAACTATTTATGTCTGTAATTTATATGGTGTACATAATAAAGAGTAATATATATGTATATTCTATTCTATGTACTTCTCTTGCTCGATAGCTTCGCGAATCGTAACTTGAATATTTTTTCATCGGAGTTTTCCGGAGTCTAGAATGGTGCCCGATTAATGCCTATTGCTAGGCAAATAGGCGCGACACGACCCTAGTACAACAATTTGTATGAAAACTTCTTAGCTATTTTTCTACTAGAGTCGCGTCGCGTTTTTCGGCGGGAGACTTTAAATATAACTCGCAATATACGGGGTTTCCGAAAAGTCATGGATTACCTTTTACCTGCTGATGGGCCACATTGAGATCTACCAATAAAAAAATGACCTACCAGTAATTTTTTTTGTTCACCAGGGCTGATCAAAATAAGGTAAAATTTTTTTTGGTGAAAATTTTAAGTTTGAACTTAAATTTTAGGTATTTAAAAGATGATATCTGTAACTTTCTTGTATTCAATCGATAGTAAGATGATTCAAGATGAAAATAAAAAAACCTGTACTCGAAAAAGTTTTCATTCGTAGAAATGGCATGGAAAAAACTGATCAAAGGTAGAGATTTTCCAAAATTTCATTAAACATCAAAAAACTCGGAAAAAAAAGAACTCGGTAGATCCCAATGTGGCCCATCAGCAGGTAAAAGGTAATCCATGACTTTCCGGACACCCAGTATAATAACTCGCATAAATGTGCAATCCTAGAATTCAGAGTTTTTGTTTAACCTAACTACAATATTATTGAGCACCGAGGTGCTGGTCTTATTTATATTGCTTAAATTTTAAGTTGCCAAATTAATATTCTGATGACATTGACATTTTAATAACTCATCCTTTGGCTTATAAGCCTTTTTAAGTGGGGATCGACAATGGACATACGCTTGTCATCATCTTTTTTTATGCCGTAGAATGGCAACCAAGCAGGCGACCCATCTGCTCACCCGTTTACCGACTATGATGGGGTTGCCGAAAACCAGTCTTACAGCCCGATTCAAACTTTATGGCGGCTCGAATCATGAGGCGAGTCACTGCGCGGTAATAAATTCACCTGTCAGCGGGGGTGAGTTACTGGGCAGCGAGTAGCGCACTTGAGAGCCGCCATAACGTTTGAATCGGGTTCCAAGGGGTATCATATTACCCAGTAACTGGGTTGTTGAGGTCAGTCGCTCCATGTAAAATACCAGTCTTCAGCTGCATCCGGTTAGATTTGACGCCGACCCCAACATCCTCGCAGCCTTTTGCCAACTATGTTGGGATCGGCTTCCAGCGAAGGACGCTGAAAACAAGTGTAGGATATATCTTGGCTTGTATCAAATGATTTGTGTGTATCCTTAGATAAAAACAACAAGGGCTTACAGATAAGTCTACCTTATCTACTTCTCATACACAATGGTTATCTAAATAGTCTGAGAATAGATATACAATGAGTACTGATCACCGCATCGCCTGACCACAATGATATCAACGGATCAGTTCAGTTCAGAATACATGACGTACAGATTATACCTTATCAGATTTTATAAAAATAACTTTTGAAAACTCGTTTACGTCATAAATACTTCCTTGGGAAATTACCACAATATTATGGGGTTCAATTCTTTGAACGATTTGAATGCAAAACCTCAAAATGTAATAAATTATTTGACCACAATGACCTCAAAATGTGAGAAAACCGCTGCGTATTTTAAAATCATTGACGTTAGAAAAAATCCCAATGGTAGAGCGTTACATCAGCAATCTTAAGGTCGTGGCACAGTATACTGGCACTGCAACTGCACAGCTACAGCATGGCGTCGCCTCGAATTTAGGCTTCGGCTAGGCGCCAGCACGCTGACTACGCGTTGTCCGCGAGGTTCCGAGGTTCGCTTGCAGTCCGCGCGCTGGCCGCGAGGTGCAAGCTCGCAGTCCGCGCGCTGGCCGCGAGGTGCAAGCTCGCAGTCACCCCGAACACAATAATAATTGTTATATACTTAAGGCATCTGTAATTGAACACGCCTAGGAAGACGTGACGGCGCGCTGTAAGCACGCGGTCTACTGCTGGGACACAGGCCTCCTGGCTTGTGGGAATATTATAGGCTGATTATGCATTGGCCACTTTACCTAATGCGTAGTTGCTTATACGAAAGAATCGAAACACGAGGAATGAAATTACACACACTGATTTAAAGAAACTAAGTGCTCTCCTGAATTGAACGAGGTGGTGGTGACAGCTTCAAGAAAGTATTTCTCATAGCAGCTTTGTCTTGATGTAAATGTTATATTATTTTTATTTGAAATCATAATTTATATCTATCCACTTGTTTAATTTAGAGTAGGTAGAACCACCAGTTAATTTTGCATTAGAAGAAGCCTTGCCCAGACGTAGAACAAATACAGGCAGATAGGAACATTACCTATGTGATATTTTTTGTGTTGGTGATGAATGAAAGGCGACTAACAAAAAGTATTTACAAGGCAGTTGTAAATTTGCCAGGGTCGCGGGTTGTTCGAAAGAGTTACCGTGGCCCTTGGCACAGGCAACTGAAGGAACACGGGTGGGTTTTAGTCAGTAAAAATCTGACACATCCTCCCGTTCCGCCCAGAACGGGAGAAGTTATTTGATACTTTCCCACCCAAAAAAAAAAAAAAAAAAGGCAGTTGTAAATGGAAACACCAGGAGGGGACGCCCTAGAAGGACATATTCTGACCTTATTGGTGTTGTTCTTCAGAAAGGTAAGGTGCGAATTTCTAGCAACCGGTGTGTGTGTAACCAGCGGGGTAGTTGCGGGGTAATTTTGACATTTGAACGACATTCATTGAGTTATTTACGCTGTTGAGTAGATTACATTATTCGAACATTTGAAGTAATGAATTAGCACCATCCTCAAAAATTATTCAGATTGAGATAGTGTGTTATGCGAGTGCAGATGTTTAAACATCAACGAAGCCAATGTAGTATGGAAGGATCGTAGCATATGGTATTCTGTAGATTCTGCTTACCCCCATGGGAAGAAGAATGTGGATGTATGTGTATGTATGTATAATCATATGATATTAATAGGCACCTTCGTGGCCATTAAGAAAGGCAAAGCTACCTGCATCAAATACCTGTTCGAAAAAAGGGTTCTCAAACCTCGATTTACAGATGTTCTTGTTTACAAATGGAAGATGGTTTCAATCCTTCCTCAAATTAGGTCATCTCTTATAGAATGGACTGAAATAAATGTTATGGATAATCGAGTAAAGATCATGTTTGCTGATTCATATACTCAATTCCATTTTTTTTTCCAAAATTGATGCTACTCATTATTCTTCGAAAATAAGTAGGTCATAAATTAGGGATTCTGAAGGGACCCGCAGCTACATAATAACAGTCGCACAAGTCGATCGATCAGGCTAACGCACCGCTTGCCGCGGTTGGTCTGTGGATGGGTGACCATCTTTACATACCGAGACCCCTCCGTGCCTCTGAAAGCACGCTAAGCCGTTGGTCCCGGCTGTCATTCGTAGATCTTTGATAGTCGACATGGGTCGTCAGAAGCCTGAAAGTCTGACAACCAGTATTACCAATCGTATTACCCAGTAACTGTGTTGTGGAGGTCAGATAGGCAGTCGCTCCATGTAAAATACTGGTATTCAGCTGCATACGGTTAGCCTGGAAACTGACCCCAACATAGTTGGGAAAAGGCAGGCAGATAGATAAATTGGGGATTCTGAATTTGGCACATTTTTTGGTATTAACTTATTTTTGTTCCTACTACCTACTTCAAACATATCATGACCTTCTCTTGTTTCCGCTTTATGTTCGAGTGACATTTATGGTCCTCTTCGCTAGAATTAATTCAGTAGAATCCTCGTCATTGACTATTTTCTCATGATTCAACTTCATATTTCGGTAAAAGTTTTATTTTCGTGAGCAGCATATACAACGTGTAACGTTAAATGCGCAAAACCTCAGACACCCAACTGATTTTTAATTAAATTGACCTATTTCAGAAAGAAAATAGTTCATTCAAAAAAATGTAAAGGTTTTATGTGCTGTTTTAGTTTTACTGGCCATTATGATCGTTTCTTGCGTCTGCGACGACGCTTTACCGAGGGAGGAGTCGTCACCGGGCCGCTGCGCCGCGCTGACATTGGCTTACTTGACCTATTAATAAATAGACACGGCAACGTTTTTAATGAAGATTTTTTTTTTAAATGTGACCTATAGGGTAAAACCAGGAGAGATGGACCAGCGGGTCAGACGGACCATCGTAATTTCTACCAAAGTATGAAATTGATTTAAGCTCACAACACTTACGAGCACTTATCAACCTGTTAGCTCCGTGTAGAAAGCGAGACTGTTAGATTTTTGTTTGTAAAATTAATAAAATACGAATTAAAAGGTTTCGGAAGTGTGATTTTTTTTATGTAGGTTTTTTAAACACGAAGGTATGTATAAGATATTGTGTTTGTAGATTATGAATTGATGTTTCTGTATTAGTATGTTCATGAAACGATAAAATAACCTCAAAACTTTTGTTTATTTATTGTGCTTTTAATATGAGAAAGTAGTCCGTCTCTCAACTCAATTTAGGAGAGATGGACCATGTGGAGTCTGCGTGATAGTCCTGAATTGACAGAATGGGATGACAACGAATGTGCAGGCTGTGGTGAAAACTATGAGGATACCCTGAGTCATGATTAATGGCTGCTGTGCATCATTTGTGAACGCTGATCACATGAAGGCTGCACCAATTATCCCAATATGTGCGACCGATGCGGAAATACCGTGACAAATTGCAATGAAGACGTTCCTTTAATTTAATTGTTTATCTTAATTGTTACTTTCATTTTGAATGTTTATTTTTTGTTTAAGAAGTGTTAATGATTTTATTTTTGCTAGGACCATCTGTCCTTACTTGGTGGTCCGACTCACCCGTATAGTATGGGAGAGATGGACCGAGGGTACTTTTTTTAAGATTTCAATTATTTCCGTAAAGAAGTTCTGATCGTGCCATATTAAAATAAAAAATTATTGAGTATTGATAGTTAGTTAGAACAACACTAAATTGGTATTAGTTACTAAGCAATAAAAAAAGATATTAAAGTTGGAAAAAATGTGGTCCATCTCTCCTGGTTTTACCCTATTAAAAAGTGGTTCAATTAATTCTGCTCGTTATTCTGATCAAACTATTTTCAGGTTTTGCGCATTTAACGTTACAAGTTGTGTCTTTAAACTACACCCTAATTGCGTAACACGCTATCATTCACAATCTGAAACATTTTGAAGAATATTGCTTATCCAATACTTCATAGTTCGAAAAATTTGGCACCTCAACAATGTAATTCATCATCTGCCTAGCCTTTTCCCAACTATGTTGGGGTCGGCTTCCACTCTAACCGGACGCAGCTGAATACCAGTATTTTACATGGAGCGACTGCCTATCAGACCTCCATAACCCAGTTACTCGGTAATACTATACCCTTAGGTAAAACTGATTGTCAGACTTTCGGGCTTCTGACTACCCGTAACGACTGTCAAAGATCTACGAATGACAGCCGGGACCAACGCACGGAGGGGTCTCAGTGTGTAAAGATGGTCACCCATCCACAGAACAACCGCGGCAAGCGTGGCTTAACCTGATCAATCGACCTGTGCGGCTGTCATTATTTAGCCACGGGCCCCTCAATACAATTACCTCAACAATGTAATTATAGCGCAATTAATGTTGTTGAACCATCGTAACGAAAGCTATTGCTACTGTTAGTGTGTTACGCAATTACCCCGCTGGTGATTGCACCAGCGGGGTAATTGCGTAACACACAACGTATGTGGGTACATTATTTGAAATGACTACTAGAGCTAATTTGCTACAATTTTAATCCAGATAAGTTTAAAGGAAACTTTTTAGTCACATATATACATTTTTTTTTTAACTCTAATGTTATTTGAGTTTCAAATGTCAATGTGTGAGCTATACATATTATTTGATTGAATCTTTGTATGTCTTTGGATTATCTATTACACTTTTTATCGATGTAATCTCTCAACTAACCGGTTTGAACTGATATTTTGTTGCAGAACACCATATTTATTCCGCATTATAATTTATGAGCTGAGATTCAAATTTAGAGATTATGAGTTGTCTATAATTTTTATTAATTCTGTCTTACCTAAACGTTTAGTGCATGTAATTTTAGATTAGTTTAATGTAATTTTAGATTTGTTTAATGCAATTTTAGATTACTTTAAGGCAATTTTAGAGTACTTTAAGGCAATTTTAGATTATTTTAATGCAATTTTAGGTTCTTTATTTTATGTGAGTTATCACATCCCATCATGTCCATCCCATGAAATTGTTGTTTATGTGTATATGTTGGATGACTTGAAGTTTTTTAATGAAAAATTGAATATATTAATTTACTTGTTTGAATAAAATATCTTAACAATAAACAGTCGTTTTCATGTTTATTTCGAATACAACAACGTATTCTTTGCCTAAAACATAATGTCAATAATCTTTCAGTAAATTTATGGAAATATCATTCAGTGTCACTTTTTCGTTAGATCTATGCTATCAGATTCAAGAATTCATATGACATCATGACATAACAGAAATTCCTTTTTCCACCTGACTTATTGGTTATTTAATCATGTTACTATCTAGGTACTAAAAGGAACACGCGTTTCATCATGATTTTTAATAAGAAATATACAAAAAAAAAAAAAAAAAACAAAAGAAACAACGTATTTAAAAAGATCATAAATCTATGAGACAGAACTAGACTCTATATTTTTTCCTACTGAATTCATTTTTGACCGTTTGCCAGAAAAACATATTTAATTTTTATTAAAATCCGAAATCATCTTATTAAAAATAATTAAAACATACGTTTAATGTTATAATCACATTTTTTTTTTAATCAAATGAATATTTTTATTATTTACACCATATAAATTACAGACAATTTAAACTTGACAGGCATGTTGATCTAGTGATCAGTTGCCCTGACTACTATGCGCAAGGTCGTGGGTTCGATTCCCACCTAGGACAAATGTTTGTGTGATGAGCACGATCATTTGTTCTTTGTCTGGGTGTAATTTATCTATAATATGTATGTATTTAGAAATATATATATGTATGTTTATCAGTTGTCTAGTACTCATAGCACAAGCTCTGCTTAGTTTGGGACTAGATGGCGTTGTGTGAAAGTTGTGGAATATTATTATTATTATGTACTAAATTAAAAAAAAAACTAACTAAGTATATAAATAAATACAAAAACAAAAGGATTTAGGCGTCGAAGTACTCGTCCGCATCGCTGTCATCCGGAAACGTGCCCAGAAGACTGGCAGCATTGCCACGTTGAATGGCAATGCTAACTCTTTGGCCAAAGAACGACAGTGAAGAATAAAAAAAAATCGACAAAGCCTTCTAGTCACGTGAAGTGTCGATAATTTGTTAACATTAATTAACATATTTGAATAACAGAAAAACAAAATATGGTTCCTTTTAAATAAAAATGTTTCAACAAAGCGTAAGAAATAACATACAACTTAAATATATATGAAAGACAGGAAGATATCTTTGTAAGTAAATGATTTATTGATTTATAGCTTGATAAGTGATAAATAAGTAGACCTTAAGGTTCAGACAGCACAATTTACACATAAAACACTCGACCAAGTGCAATAAAATAAAATGAGATAGGTATGAATTCCAGTTTGCGGTGCTTGTCGTATAGTAGTTAAGAATTTTAAGGTTTCCGCCGACACTTTGTGAAAGTGTTTTATAAATTCGAAGTTAACTCAAAAATCGGCAAAAAAGCAAGTCTGATTCGCACACCGATGGGTTCCGTACCTTGGGAGGAAAAACATTTTTCCATTTTCAGAATTGCATTTTTAATGTTTGCGACCGCATAATTAAGTTTGTTTGTAAAGACAGACAGACGGATGAAATTGCTCGACAAGACTCTTTTTTACCAATTTAGTATGGAACTCTTATTTCCTATAATATTCTCATCTATTAATACTAGACAAGTAGGTACCTTATCTGTCTTATCTTTTTGTTAAACATTTGCTTTTTTATAATAATCTGCTTAGCCTTTTCCCAACTATGTTGGGGTCGGCTTCCAGTCTAACCGGATGCAGCTGAATACCAGTATTTTACATGGAGCGACTGCCTATCTGACCTCCACAACCCAGTTACTGGGTAATACGATACCCCTTGGTAAGACTGGTTGTCAGACTTTCGGGCTTCTGACTACCCATAACGACTGTCAAAGATCTACGAATGACAGCTGGGACCAACGGCTTAACGTGCTTTCCGAGGCGCGGAGGGGTCTCGGTATGTAAAGATGGTCACCCATCCACAGACCAACCGCGGCAAGCGTAGCTAAACCAGATCGATCGACCTGTGCGGCTGTTATTATTTAGCCACGGGCCCCTCAAACATTTGCTTTTTTACTATATTAAAATATTTGGTTTGACAATACTAGCCTAAAAAAGTTTTTTTCCCATCAATTTATGACCTGTTTAAATTTTTACATTGAAAAGATCGTAAAGTCTTGCTTGTTATATTATACGGTTGTATTATATTATTTAACAGGTATAATAAAATATTTTGACAATTTATTACCTATTGTACGAGAGCTAGTGCCCTTTACGTTGTAACGAGGTGATGCAAAAAAATTGTCAAGTGTGTTCCAATTTTCTTCACAGAAAGTTCATGTTGAAGGCAGTTTTTTACATAATTACTTATCTGGAAAGTTTTGTGAATTATATCATAATAGCGGCCCGTCCCAGCTTCGCACGGGTGCAGTGTATTTATTTATTTTGTTCAAATTTCCACAATTTTCTTTCATACAAATGTGGTCCTGGTAATACCGAACGTGTGTCATTCGGAAGTTATGCGCGGACGGACATTTTGGCGACTTTGTTTTATACTATGTAAAGATTATAAAAGAAATCGAAGGGCAGCGAGATGATGATGAGTTGTAACTCTATACTTTCTCATGTGAAAAATCATGTCAAAATTTCATGTGTGTTTCATCAATGAAAGCTATCTTTTGGTATCCTACATCAGTTTATAACTATTCATAAGAATAAAGCTTCTTGAATTAAGCGATAAAAGCTATGAATTATTTTTATTTCTCTATTATTTTATTGAATCGTGAAATATATTATATACACTCTGTTTGCGTGGGAGTCGATTTGTAGGTACTCGATTTTGCAACCACTACCTGCGTAAAGGAATTTTAACTGTTTGTAACTTTTGAAATCAACCATTGTTGCTGCTAGGTCAGTATTATTAACCTTTGCTTTCAATATATATTAAGTATGAGCTGAATACATTTGGTTTTACTGATTGGAATATCTATCAACTTCTCTGTTTTTAATGGCTTTTCATACTTGGTGAAAAGCACTGGCGCAATTAAAATTTTACTGTTATCATTAGTATTTCTTTACCACATAATTATATTGTTTCTACACAGGGTGTCCCTAGAAGTATGGATCAAATCGAATAGGGGCGTGGGCAAGGTCATTTCCTAACTTTTTAACCCTGAGAATCTCGGTGAATTTGTTTACGGTTAAAACATTATTATCAATTTTTGCTTTTTTTACTTCGCATAGTGCTCAAAGAAATAAACCATACAAAAAACTATCAGGGCTATCAATTAAATTTTTTTTTTCAGGACGTTGTAGAAGATTGGACCTTTATTTATTTATTTACTTTTCGCACAGTAGGCTATGTATGACGCAGCCAACTTCTAGTATTACGCGGAAGGTCTGATAAAGATAACAGTGCTCATAGCATTAATTTATTTAATTACAACAGACCATTAGGTATTACGTATAATCAATGCGAACTTTAACTAGTCCACCGCCTTGCCCCGCGGTTCATGTTTGGAAATGAGAATTGTTATCAACATCAACATCTATTCGTCAATTAAAACCAGTCAGACGTTATTGACATAATAATCGTCTCCAGTTAACCGTTTATCTCTTTGGCACCATTAATATTAGAACTACAGTAATATTTTAACAAAAATAACTTAATGACTTAACCGTCAAAACAAACTCTTTTGGTTTGCAGTAATTCAAAAACTGAACAACCAACTCATTAGAACACATGTGTGATCTCAATAAACTTACAATATCATTCCCATAAATGAAGCTGTAACAAATCATGACGAGTCTTACTTGGAATGTGTTCACACGAACTTTAATTAATAGCTCCACTATACGTCATCAATAAAGTATAAGAACCCATACATGGACTAAAAGGAAACCGCAGTTATTAATTGTGATCAATACCACATTTGTCGTCAAAACAGAGCGATACGAATTGCAACATAGAAGTTGGAGCAATTTAAAATTTAAGCCACGCACAAGGCTCTACTGATTTCTAAATAAACGTTGGGTGTCGGGCTATCACCCGCATATCTTGTACATCGACATAGTATTCGGTAGAGCGGTTCAGTTGCGCGCGCGCGCCGCGTGAAGCCTACCGGGTCAAACGCACGCGCAGTGCTCGCTCTACCCGCGCGCACGACGCTCGCGTCCGTCGCATCATAGCCAGCGCACCACAAGTGACAATCAATGTGACCTTGCATAAAAATGTCGTTACCCTGTCGTCCAAACATTTGGAGGCAGTACGTGAAGTGATTTTTCATAATAATGCCGGAGTGCACGGAACAGTTCACGTTCACCATACCCATTATACGCTACACCATGGAAGCTGAGGACAGACCGACGGACGCTGAGCGGCAACAGCGCACCAAAAAGATATCGTTGTTGACCCCTGTGAAGATAGAGACCCCTGACAGCGGGAGAAGTGGCAGGAGGTCGTCTGAACCCAACAAACATTATATACCACCACAGTGCAATAACAGACTATCACCCAGGAGTGCGCGTAAACGAAGTTCAAGAAGTAAGACTGTCGGCAAAGATGATCCTCCTAACAAGGAGACTTTTGGACCTAAACCATGTAACTGTGAGAACTGTAGGGCCTGTAGTCCGTTGCCGCCGGGCTACGGACCGCAGACCTTGTCTCCTGGTTACGATCAGATGAAGATGTCCCTCTTGGAAGTGCCGTGGAATGAGGATTACACGGAGGCGTCCAGTGATGATCTCAGTTCGGAGTGGGATTCCGATGTTCCTGAGCCAGGACCTCCTAAGGTAAACATCATTGATAGAATACTTTGCAACGACTTTACAAATCTTTCAAGCATTTTAGCATTACAGGACGAATGCCAAAGTTTTTCAGATGGCACAGACTTCATTGAACCGAAAAACGTCTGGCTAAGAGTTCATTCATTTTGCAAAATCATGAATGATCAATTCAATTGAAATTGTCAATTCAATTCAAATAATACACAAAAAACTGGTTTCTGGTGCTTCTTAACGAATCATGGAATTTTGTTTCCATCGACAACTAAATTCTTCTTTATAGCATTACCCAGGAGGACATACTAGACAATTATAATGAAGATATTAATCTTGCATTCCGTTGCTTATATGACAGGCTTATAATAAAGCTAATGGCTGATTGTCTCAACAATAGATTTGAAAGTGTCAATGAAGTCTATAACTATTGATGTGATAACGAACATTTGCTAAACAATTCAATAGGTTATTAACATTGGACATTGAATTGCAAATTTTGCTACAAGATACACTTTGAATTTGTATATAACTGAGGGGCCATTTTTTCCCACCTTTGTACATTTTCAGTTAAACCAGAAAAATGTATTGACGCAGGCTAAACTTGAAAAAAAAAACTAGCGAAAAACTGGTGAGAAATTAATATGAATAGATTTCGTCACTAAACCGGATTTTTATGTTTATTGTCAGCATAAGAAAAGCTTAAGATTGCGTAGTTATCATAACCACAGAACTGATAAACAGTCTATTTATTCCGGTTTTGCACCGACTTTGACCTGATTTCCCTCCTCCGAGACCACACAAGTCTAATTTTATTTATATATTAAAAAAAAATTATGTACATACAGTAAAATACATATGGATATGGCATAATTATATATTTTTTAGATTCAAACCATTTGGCTAATTTGAATTCCTGGATTTAAATCTGAAACAAGCTGATTTCTAGTTTAAAAAAGATCTGTTAATTATCACCAAGCCTTCTTCATATTGCGTTTTTAGTTGAGATACAATTTTGCATATCTCACTGACATAAAAGCTGGCTAATTCTTTACACTCGTTAAAAAAATCTTTAATTCCGTCTAATATGCACAAAAAAAAGCTTAATATAAAGACTTAAAATTTATAAAACAAGTTTCACTTTGGTATTTCGGGTATATTATTTTGGAATATTTGAACAAATGAAAAAGTTATTATAATTCACAGACTGTCCTTCGTTATTTTCATCGCTGTATCCGCTTTTTAATTTCCATTTATTCTAGTAGCAATCGGCTATTAATACACGGTTGTAATTTTAACAACTAATTCACGCGTCCACGTGGTTGGAAGTAGTGCCGGTTTACTTATACTAATTTTGGAATCAGCGAATCACGAGTAATGCACAATTATACATGGAATAATTACTGGTTGAAATAAGTCAATGTCCTTTTTCATGTAGATTGAGAAATGATTTGGGAAAAGAGTTTTGGCAAGAGGAATTCTATGATATTAATTTTGGTATGAACCGGCTATATCTTTAAATAAATTTGGAGGTATATTCTGGTTTCCCTAACTATTCAAATCCATCCTCAATACTTGGCAGATCTTGTATTTCTTTCAGACTTTTATTCGATATCTACTCATAAACAGTAACTTCAGTAACATCACCCGCATCAAGTCATCTGCGGGTGATGTAACATATCGATATCATTTATCAACGGTCGATTATTTATCGATGCTCTCTCCTCAAAGTTGGCAAACTACCGTTAACCGCTGTTGTCCCGATAACCCACTTTCTCGGTTCTCTCATTGTTCTGTGTAAGTGTATTGTAGTGTAATACGCCAATACGGGGCTTATGCAAAGTGCTCCTTGAGTGCATTCATGCCGTTTATGTTTTATTAATTCGTTAAGAGTTATTTTATTGCCTGTACGTACTTCATTTTGATTTACCCAAAAGTTCTTCAGAAACGCTCTACACTTCTACAGGGTCTAATTTATACTTCACTTTTTAAACTTATCTAATGGCTGATTCAGTTTGGTCAGAGCATAATGAAACCGTTTATCATAACAGTCAAGTCCAATCAACTACGGGAAAGACCCATTTCCTATCCTATACAGAACTGTTATCGCATGCATAATGGTTTGTTATCGCATCTGTCTGTCTCTTCTGACATTTGATGCATTTCTAAAAATAATTAGATTAGAACGACAAGCGTCATGGTACAAAACTTTAACGTAAAGCGGATCTCTTTAAGCAGTCTGCTTCTACTACAAAACTCATGCCTGCTTTAGCACATACAACGTGTAACGTTAAATGCGCAAAACCTCACACACCCCAACTGATTTTTAATTCAATTGAAATATTTCAGAGAGAAAAACAGTCATTAAAAAAATTGTAAAGGTTTTATGTGCTGTTTTAGTTTTACTGGCCATTCTGATCGTTTCTTGCGTCTGCGACGACGCATTATCGAGGGAGGAGTCGTCACCGGGTCGCTGCGTCGCGCTGACATTGGGTTGCTTGACCTATTAATAAATAGACACGGCAACGTTTTTAATGAAGAGATTTTGAAAAATCTGACCTATATTAAAAAGTGGTTTAATTCATTCTGCTCGTTATTCTGATCAAACTATTTTCAGGTTTTGCGCATTTAATGTTACATGTTGTATAAATTGAAGTCCGAGGTTCCTAGCTCACTATAACTCCATCATAGGGTGCAACAAAAGGGTAGACAAGAATAGTAAAAAAATACTTGAAAGTTAATGTTTACATATAAACTCAAGAAAAAGCTGTAACTTAAGGTTAGGCAATGATTAATGAGCTAATAGGCCACACACATTATCAATATTCTTTAAATAAAGTAATTATCTCTTTATTCCTCAACCATGACACTCAGTTTGACGTCATTAATAGATTACCAGTAATGCAGATTGATTTAATTATATATCGTGGGCTTTATGGAAATCATTAATAAGGTCTTGTAAAATTACTATAATTAAATGACGTATGACTGGAGATCCTGCACTCAGGATCGTGTGATTTCATAGTTTATGACCAAAGTACTTTGTACCTTGTTCAAAACCATAAATTGTATAAATTATTTACATTGTCATCTTCTAGTTCTACGTACAGTCATACTACGGCAGTTTGTCGTGTTATAACCATTTCATACAAATGTCGAAGAATAACAGCGGTGATTTGAATATACGGATAATTTACGTTGTTCGTCAATTGTCATGACTGAGCGTTCTTATAAATATCTTTATATTATTCATCACTGTCATAAGAAGATTCAAGTACATTATGTTCTCATGTATATTTGTCATCTAAATTGAATGCTACAGCGCAACTTGACTCAGTTTTCAGAATAACACGCGATATTATTGTTTTTTTTTATTGACACAGTTTGTGTCACATGATCATTGAACAAATGAATGCCGTTAGCAAAGCATATACGTCATTATTTCCATGACGTCATTGGAATTAATTACTAGCCATTACCTAATAGGCATTCCGGGATATATTTTGCGGTTTTGTTATTTTTTTTTTTTAATAATCAATAAATTACCAACTTATGTTTTAGGTATTCAGAAGTTATTTAAACAAGGTCTCGATTTTTTACCAAGCATCATCATTATTTGCCTAGCCTTTTACCCAACTACGCTGGTGTCGGCTTCCAGTCTAATCGGATGCATCTGAGTACCAGTATTTTACATGGGGCGACTGCCGATCTGACCTCCACAACCCAGTTACTGGGTAATACTATAATATCCCTTAGTAATTTTTACTAAACACTTGTATTACATTTAAAATCTGATCCGTATTATGAAGAGGCAAAAACATAAAAAGTAACAAATGAAAAACTGAGCATTAAAACAAACCTAATTGCTTTCAAAGACCTCGACATTCGACTTATACTCACAAAGTTATCTTCACTGCGAAAAACGTGTCCTCGTTACAATTTTGCTCAAACCGATAAAGTTAACTACCGGAAAGATTCAGACTCTGTACCAACAGTACCATAATCTTCTGTTTGTTTATACTTAGTTACATTGTTTATACTACCAACTCCCCCCTCTATTTTTCTAACAAGGACGAAATAATCAGTCCAGTAAGGGCCGATCCTCACTATAATGCCGTTCATAATTCCTTCTCGATCCGATTTCGCTGTGGTAAAGTCATATTATGTGTACAATCTGACTCAGTTCTTATAGTGAGGATCGGCCCTGATCGTGATTGGAATGGGATTCGAGCGAAACTTGACTGTTACGGATAGTATGAATGCACACATATATTTTTTACGTGATAATATTTTATCAAACCGAGATTGGACCGAGAACGAACTGTGAACGGCTTTATCGTGAGGATCGGCCCTAAAACAGCGACCAATACATATGGGAATTATTAAAGATGTTCAGTTATAAGGGTCAGTTTTTATTAACGTTGCCACATCACGTGTATACAGCGTGCTTTTCTTTCTTATGATATTTTTAATGGCTTACACGCGATACTAACTAAGAATAGTTGGATACAAAAATATGCTTGAAATTAAACATTCGTTAACGACTTTGCGTCTGTAAAAAACTACAGAAATATTTCCAGCCATTTTAATTCTAATCCTTGTGTGCTGGTTATGATAATTCCTACATACCTATTTAAAGTCAAAAGTTTTTTACTTGTATCATTGATCAAAATAACAAAAGACCATCTATCACCACGATTGCCTCAGCAAAATATTATGTCTGTTAATACAAATGTTGCTGAGGCACACAAAACACACTCAATGCATTTCCAAACTATCTAATACAACACATCTTTTATCATGTTTACTAATGGCGTCTTATCTCGAATGCAAAACGTAATGTCTACAACATTTCTTTCGCTTAAACTAAAAACAAAAGTCGCAGCGCATTAAATTTTCCAACAATTGCTGAAAACCAGATTGATATGACCCCGAATTTTAAAGCATGCTCATCTTTATCACCTCCCACGCCACTTATGCCAAAAATATTGGTCCAGACTTCCGTCTACCATCTATTATCCTGACACTAAGAATGGGTTATTACTCTATTTCTGGGCGTTACGACATCTACTTTAGTTGAAGGCAGATGAATGGTCTCAGGTCATTTTTGTTTCAAAAACCGTTGGATTTTTAAAAGAAGTAGGCTTATTACATTTTGTCAATTTACGGGTTTTAAACTCTTAGAAATATTTAACTTTTGATATATTTACTTACCTTGTCCAGTATAGATAATCTTTATATATTTTCATAAGGTTTCGAGGAGTTCCTAATTAGGACATAAAATAATTTTAGTGTTATTGATGATGTCACTACACCAATGCCTCAAATAAACTGTTTTGATGCATAAAATCGTAGAAATGTTTATGCTATTATTTGAAAACATCGATATAATAACTGTATTATGTGAGCAAGCCAATTATGATGATTCTCAGCCATTACTTAATGGTAAACGGGAGCAAAAAATCAAACAACAATAGAATAATTCAATCGTGTTTATTGAATTACATTCCGACCATACTACATTAATCGTGATTGGAGACAACCCAATATATTGAAGATATTGTACACGTAGGTACAGATAGTATAAACACAGACGTTATTTTGATGTCTGCACATACTAAACATGGATTTTCTTGCACACTTGATAAATGAATGAAAGAACCTACTAATGTTACATATTTGAAATTTTGAATGACGATCGTAGAATACCATCTATGAAAAAACCAGAAGGATCAATTAAATAATATAACTGAAGACCAGAGAAACTCACTTCAGTTATATTGAGAACATAAAAGAGGGATAAATAAAAGAAAATAACCTGAGAGAGAGACGACTCAACGAAAAGTGCTCTGTAAATCCGTTTGCATTTCACAGTACATTCTTTGAATAGGCAATCTCATTTCTTCACGTCTTATCCTAGCCACGATATTTATTGCGATATTTATTGGTATTCCTAAAGCTAAACATAGCAACAGTACCAAACGTAACAAACCAATTGTTCAAATTGAAATGTACATTATTCTTTTTGGAGTGGAACAACTACCCACGCGTAAAATCAATACAATAGATCATACAAACGTACTCGTCGTACATCTAATTAATTTAGTTACAAAAACTTGGAACTGCGCAGTTCTGTGTATGTACATATATTCAATTTGAATATTTACTGAAATTGGGATATGGTTTCGGCTTAATTTGTATAGGTTATGGTTTAGGTAAGCGTAAAAGATTTTGGCTCCTTTATCATTCAAAAAACTAGATGATTGTTTTGATACCGATCATAATTATGAAGCTTCATTGTCATTATAGTATTTAGCATCCTTGCTAAGCAATGTTATGACTTCATCGATATGATGTTGGCTTACGTTCTCTCTTGATTTATTTGCCAAATTCTTTCCATTATTTTTTATTATATTTTGTTTTCCATGACTTAATAATTTTTGTGGTTAGATTGTGAGGCCACAAATGGTTGAATTTGCATCATTTTAAAGTTCGTCGAGTCGAGTCGTAACGATTCGTACTATCTTAATTGGATTACAAAAAAGTGCAAAAATGTCATCAAAACATATTCGAATCGTGCCTCTGGAATTGACAGATAAATAATAATATAATAGCTATTAAATTGAATTCACAGTAAATAATTTAAGATCAACATCAAAACACACATGTTTCTATTTCGGTCTTAAACTATTTGCGTCCCTAATTTATTTAAGTCACAAAAAAAAAACATCGTCATGATAACATTTTTGGCAGTCAAGTACTGCAAAAAACATTATTATAATAATTATGAATTTGCTTAGTAAGTAAAGGTTGAAGTTATTTATGTAAAATTTCTTACAAATGATAATAAGGAACTTAAAGACCAGTCTTGGTGCGTAAAAGTTGTAATCTTACTTTCATTTCTGAAAATCCATATAATTTCAACTTTCACTATTTGATTTCTGGTGAGTGCACCTTGTTTCTCTAGAACTGTCGAACAGAGCTCGTTTATATGTAGTTGGAAAAATATTGCTCACGACACAATCATGGTTTGAAACTACATAACTTCAAACTATACTGGTTAATTTTTTTTTTCAGTATCCAAATTTTTACAGGTTATTCTACTCATGAATATGAACAACTTTCACTATGGGACCAACTCTGAAATCACGAAAAAAAAAATCAGCTATTTAATACAAAAGTTCAATACCTAGTTGACCAAAATGAATGAAACAGCTGATTTTTTTTCGTGATCTCATGGCGAACGTTATTCATATTCATGGGTGGAACACCTTGTAAAAATTTGGAGCCGGTAAAAAAAAGAATGCTGTATATCACTTTGGTAGAGAAACATGAAACGTACACAAATATGCACAAAGCTCTATTTTTGGACACGATCAAAGATCAGATATGGCAGTCATCATCATCATCATTTCGGACTGAAACATCTGATGTTGATCATCAATGTTGTTGGAAAAAGCTTAGAAGTAGTATTCGTCGGTATTATACCAAATATTCTGAAAATGAATGATTTTTTTTTAAGAATAATCAATATAAGAATATATTGGAATATAAAATTCGAAAAATAATAATGCAATGCCTGAACGTTACATAAGGTGCTATATGACTTCTGGCACATATTAAAATTCCCAATGTTAATACATGAAGTTGTAAAGTATCGTGTCCACAATATTCTGAAAGATAATATTAGCCATACACAAAATAAAACATAGAACGAGTTTGGAATTGAAAACGATTCTTATTTACCTTAGGATCACGTATTTAACAAAGAATATATACCTACATAGCGATAGTAACAGTACCATACAAGTTAAAATTAGTATCGGAATATTACATAATACCTACTGTTTAAATCCGGGTCTGACATAATGATAGTGAGATAAAACATGATAGATTAGTCAAACTATAATCTATTTAATCAACTGTAACGGTTTGTGTGGGATCAAAAGCTACCAAAACATTCTGCATTTTTCAAGCTGCTCAGACGTATATCAGTTATACTTTTATCAGTATTATTATCATTCCTTGGATTTTCTTCACTGAATGTCCATCCTTCACTTATCAACAAGATATATTGCTATTACCAACTTGCTATTACTAACTACTCCGTGGCCGTGTTTTGTCGTCACAAACTGTATTTCTATCAAATTTATCAAATTTGGTTTGGAGTTCAGATAGACTCACTGTTGCATTTGTATTATCATCTTGGTCATTGTCTGGGTCGTCTTTTAGTATCAAATCAGCTCAATGGAAAGTGCCATTAGCATTTACTCGTCCTATTTCAAACACAGTAAACACAGAGTATTTAATTAGAAAACACATTATATCAATCGTACACCAGACTCAAATTATGCAACGGTATGCTCCTATAACTCCGTGATAACCTTTGTGGTCTGTCTGACTTTATATTGGTGTCAACTGTTCAACAAGTTTACGCGAAACTGGACTTTATTCCTATTATGAAAGAATTGATTATAAGTAGAAAAAAAAACCGGAAAATTTCCTGAGTAGACGAATAAACAACTGCTGATGTTCTTATTACATTTAGACAGAGTAGTAATTATAATATACAATAGTCGGTTAGTGATTAAGTTTTTTGCTTAGTTAACCACATTTTGATTACAAGCTAGCCTAATAGTACCTACCCATAAACACAAAAATATTGAAAGAATTTGTGGGCATATTAACATCCGATATCCACTTCGGTCTAACTTAAATGTGCCTTACAAAAAACCGGCTTACAAAACTATTCTGTATGAATTTTAACAGTGACCAAAGAATTACAATAAACAAAATATAGATTTAGTGGTCAACCACATGCCATTGTATAACTATAAATGATAAAATAGTAATTGTTCATAAAAACAACAAAAACCTTCAGAAGTCTAGACCACGGCTGTCATTGTTTTCCCTATCACAATAATTAACTTCAAAAATAAGGTAAACCTCAGTCGTTTCAGTCACTGCACAGTTATGTGTACTTGAGTAATTCCAATAGTTTTGTAATGAAACAATGAATGGCTCAGTATACTGGTACTGAAATTATCGTGTTTTACCTGAATAATGAACGCTAAACGAGGCTGATCAATGTTTGCTCATATATCATTTGAGTACAAATGGTCTGTATATAGATAAGAACTATATTATTAAAGCGATTTTGCTCGATAAGCTACGGTTTCCTATAATAGTGGTCGTGGCCTTCATGAAAATCTGTTATTTTCACTAGTATGTGACATTGAGATATCAAAAAACGCTTTGTATTTGGACAACCGTTATTGTGTGACTGTTCACCGCTTTTTAAGGAAACCACAACTTTAGTGTCGGCAAAATGATATAGGTATCTTCTTAGCTAGTGATCAAAGATCTTTTGTCTCTGCAAACCAAAAAGGCTAGTTAAATGCAATCAGCGTTTCCATCGGAATGGTGACCTCTGCTGACTGCTGATTTCACCTCGAGCATTGAACTATATAGATTTTATTTAAATTTTCTGCCTGATCATCGTGTAGAATGCTTTTAACGCTGGCTGCTGCATCACAAATTGCATCATCACTGACAAAAAACAAATGAACATCAATTAAACATTTTGGAGAATTCGATTCTTTGATTCTATATTAAGTTGCACTAAGCTTTTTGCTTCTGTCAAGAGAATTTAGTGAAGTCCAATGCAGCTCTGACTTTCACCAACCATATCACTAGAATGATAAGAGTTTAATTGATGAGATAACCTGTCACCTGTCACATACCCTGATGAAATATTTATCTGCGCAGTGCCACTATGTTTCTCCGTGGTTTTTTGGAAAACCACGGGATTTTAGCCCTAAAGTTTTGAATTTCAGTATTTGAAAGTGACATATTTACAGTACCTTCTAAGTTTTTCTCGAAAAAAATATGCTCTAAAGGTCATACCAATAAATTGAACGTTTGTTTAATTTTTTTCTCGTGGAATAATAATATCAAAAATTACTTAAACTGAAATAAACAGACAGGGAACTTGATTATTGAGCAGATTGACAGACTACGTCTGATTACTGTGTAGAAATAATATTATAACACAAACATAACAAAATCAACCTAAAATAATTTTCCCACTGCTGGGACACAGGCCTCTGTGTGAGAGAGAGGAATAGTAGGGTGGAATAGTAAAATATTGCACTCAAATAAGGTAATACAGATATTCTGATTACTGTTACATAAAGAAACAAAAAAAAAACGGGTGTCTTTATGCTATTACTGTTACCAATTAGGGTTTATCTTCTCCCAGCTCGTTATTTTCGGTGCAATGTATGATACGCTTTATTGGCTTGACAATTAGGTACCTAAACGTCGATAAGACCTCATGGTAACTATATCTCTTTCATACCTACATAAACGTATAGGGAAGAATTCTTTAAAACTGAGCGTTTCTGAAGCCATTAAAATGGCTAATACTTAACGAGAATTTGGAAACATTGGTAGCACAAGCTTTGCATCTAATCATCATAAAGCAAAAATATCATTTATATGACATTCATTTAGCTGTACAAAAACCAACCGCTTGAATTCTTGCAGCTATCAATTGTCGGGCTAATAGACTAACAATCTGAACGCTAAACGAGTATGATGTCAGTCTTTATTTCTTTCAAGAATCACTCCAACGAATCCCCAACTCAATTAGAGTTGGGGGTTCGTTGGAGTGATTCTTGGCTAAAAATAGCGAGTAGATTCACTCTTCTTGTGATCGTCAAGGGCCGAAATTCAGTGCGGGTTAAGTTCATACACTACATATACAGTTATACAATAATGATATGAACTTGGGCAGAATCATAAACACCAACCCGCACTGGGCTTGTGTGGTGAATTACGACCAGCCCTAATCTCTATGAATACTACAGACTAAAATGATCACATAATGTTCTACATTGACTACATAGCTGTTCTAGTTTAGTACATAGATCGTATGTAAAGCCTATGTAAAGCAGGCGTATTAACTTAGGCATTAGCTGAACTGCCGTATGTAGCACGACGTGTTAAATGCTTTTATAAGGCATGTATCTTTAATCTTTATGCTAAAGGTGGTGTCATAGGTCTAATTGTGGAGATACTTGTTTTTGCAAGTAACAATATATTTTCGCAAACGATTATCATGAATAAATTCGTCAATTTCAGGAAAATGATTCTAGAGTCGACATAAATCAGCATAAATCTAAAACTACATTTTAGTATATCACTGACCCATCATGTTGGTATTTTAAGGGAGATTCATACTTGGATATTTTAAGAACGTCAATAACTACTAGCCTTTTCGCTAGACAAGGAGATGGCTGATGGAGTAAAGCTGTGACCGAATGATAGCCAAGGTTAGGCCAAAGAAACCAAGGCCGTCCAAAAGCGCACTGGGTTGACGCTATACACCAAGTCGCGGGAAACACCTGGGTGAGAGACGCACGGAACCGGGAATAGAAATATAAATTATTTATTTGCCAATAATATAGGTAGAGATATGATGGTTATTTTCATGAGAGTCCCGATACATTTTGCCTTACGGCATGCAAAATTATTTAATATTACTTATTATAATAATTATTTAATTATTTTATATTTAATAGTCAAGAAAACATAAAAAAAGCATTCCATTCACTAAGCAAAATTATTATCATTATTAAAAATACTCATATTATTTTAAAATATTCGGAATCAGGCACAATGCCAATAATTTAAATAAAAACGTCAATAAGTTAAAATCAAATTTAGAATGACCATAAATTCATTTACAAATGTCAATAAATTCAATTACAAATGCCAATAAATTAAGTAGTTAAAAAAAGGTAAGTATGGCAGATGAAAGGCGAGGCCACCCAATACTGGCTGATTCCAGGCTAAAATGATGGTGATGAATATCTACTGAAGCACTTCAATACCTCGTGTGCTCGTTTTGCAAGAAAATTGTTTGCGAATTATTTTTCATTGCAAAACTAACTTTTTTCTACAGCAATTTTATTTGTCTAGTTAATGTTGTGGATTAAAGAAGTTTATTCATGAATGACAAACCAAGTCATGAGTAAAACTAGCTAAATACGCCCATCACTTGACACCATTATTTTGACCATACTGAGCACAGTTATGCGACCAGTAGGTACCTATTATCTATAGTGCGGTTAATTCTCCGTGAGTTGTTATTATCTAAACTTGATATCATCAAGACGATTTGTATGCTAAATACAAGTCTTTTTATGGGGTTTAAATTCTTTAAATTTTTTTTTTTATATATTATTATTGATCTATGCAGACAGCCAATCACGTATACTCGTATAATAGGCAAATACGCAAGCAGATAGCTAGTTTTTAGGTTTCCGTACCCAAAGTCTATTAGGTATTGAAACCGCAGAAACTTTAAAATATTTCAATTATTTAAGGAAACGCGATTGGTTGGTATACCTACTACCTAAATATTGAACGTCTATAGATACATATTTTAAATTCAAGTCTTTTTGTGCCCGTCTGTGTGACCGCGTTGCTCTACTAAAGTACACATGTGGAGTACGCCACCATTTACAGAATTTATTCCAAGAAGGTTTATGTGTATAAAACATTAATATTAAACTTCCATGATCTGATCTTCTATCTGCGGGGTAATTGTGTAACACACTATCAGTAGCAATCGCTTTCATTTTGACAGTTCAACAACATTCATTGCGTTATTTACGTTGTTGAACAGACACATTTTTCGAACATATGAAACAATGGATTAGCAATATCCGTCAAAATGATTCAGATTATGATTGATAGGTTGTTATGCAATTAGGCTGCTGATCCGTGCGTCATGTTTGTGAGCGGGCGCCATCAGCAGTGCTATTCTGTACAAATCTCACAGTGAGAACTTAGCTGAAGTGAGCGGGAAGTGAGCTGTCATTCATTCCTAATGCTAGGGATTAGTACTCACTTCACTTATGATTTCATGGTGAGATTTTTACAGAATCGACCGGCAGTTGGGGCTGGTCATCACTAAGCTGCATCGGCTTATTTTTAATAATTTTATTTTTGGATTGTTTGTTTTGTTACTAATTCCTGTATTCTGGATGCTTTTAACGTGTCCGCCTTTTTTTTTTACATATTTCTCACATATAATTGCACATTCAACATTAATGATGTAACTAATATTTATGTAAAAATATAATTTAAAATAGTGTCCGTGGAGTTTCTTGCTCCTTCTTCTCCATAAGTACCTTTGGTATGGGCAACTAGCTTCATATTTTCTGGCTGACCGACTTCTTGACAGTTCAAAAGTGCCTATAAATGGTTTAAGTGAAATAAATACTTTGAGTTTGACATTATATTATTATATTTCTATTTTTCTTTTACTTTTACACACGGTGTCTACATCGGTTCTCTCTATCTACGTACCTTGGTATCACATATGTACACGTATGCTGCATCATCCTTACTTTAAGGGCGTGATTCTGCCCGCCATTTCAAACAACTTTTGCTACGGAACTCTTATGAAAAAAAAAAAAAAAAACAAGTCACGTTCCTGTACAAAAGTAGACAGACTATTTCGATGCACGAAAGAAAGCTTTTTTTACAATTCGGGTACGAGTTTCATAGCGAAAGTTGCTTAGAATGACGTGTAGAATCACCCCCTTGACGGATGCAGGTGACTAAGTCGCTACCCTGTATAATGTGGGTACCTACATAAATGGTTAAATAAAACCGTGCGAAGCGGGGGCAGGTCGCTATTAGGTAATCTATAAAGGTTTACACCTTTACACCTACATACAATATTTAACCCAGTAACAATAAGTTCGTAAATGAAAGATCATTGACAGACATTGTTTTTGTAATCAACTAATCAATCACATCTTGAAGGAGCTCGCAGTAGATAGAGGATGTTTACGACCCCAAGCAAATAAAATGACGTATGAAACCGTCTCGTGTTGCTCACGTCAGAACAAAATAACAGTATTTCGTTAAAAATATTTACAAGAAAACACGTATAATTCGCCTTAATAAAATACCAGTATTTCGGCAAACGAATTCTATAGAAAACGCGTCAAATTTGACAAATCAAAAACAAAGCACGCAATAAAAAAACACAAAACCTGTTTTGTTTAAGGAAATCACGGACTAAAATGAAAAAAAAATAATAATAATGTTGACCTTGCTGGATATGATGAAAGAAAATCATTTTAAACCATCTTCCCAAAATGAAATGACAGAGTAATCTACACTAATACGAGTAATAAAGCTGAAGAGTGTATTTTTTTTAACGCGCTAATCTCTGGAAGTGCCCGTGGGATTTGAAAAATTCTTCTTGGATTTGATAGCCCAGCCGTGCGATTCTGTAACCATCTCAACGTGATAGCTTGGGTGAAGTGAGCCTGGAGTGAGCTGTCATTCGCTAGGGATTAACACTATTAAGTACTCACTTCACTTATGACTTCACGGTGAGATTTTTACAGAATCGACGGGCAGTTCATGAGTAAGTAAAGAAATATAAAGGAATATAAAGATTTTTGGATTAGAATATTAAGAACAATAATAATAATATTTATTCAATGATATAAGGACTAACGCTAAATACAGTTTTTAGTTTACGGAACCCTAAAAACTACGAGTCGCTGATGAAACTTCTAAAAAGTTGATCAACGTAAATAAGTCTTGCTGGAAGATCATCCAAGCTATACAAGTGGGGTAATTGTGCAACACACCAACAGTAGCAATGACTTTCATTTTGACGTTTCAACAACATTCATTGCGTTATTTATCTTGTTGAGCAAACAAAATTTTCGAACATCCAGCAACGGATTAGCAATATCCTTCAAAATAATTTATACCTACGCAATTATGGTGCTGGATAAAACATGACGTGTAAAAGCAAAAGTTCCTTCTGTTACGAAATGTATTTCAAGAAAAAAAATGTTCTAAAGGTTCCGAAAAAATTGTTGATGAAACCTATGAGTAATTCCGGAACAGTAGATTATGCAGCCAATTATGACATCACAATGACGAAGGCACCGGCCAAATTCGAGTGTGCTTTCACAACTTTCCATTTAAATCGATACGGTAGATGGTTATAAATAGATATATTTATTTAAAATCTCTCAATAACAGTGTTGAGTTTAGGTACTGTCGTATTCAAAAGACTTAAAAAAATATCAAAATATTATATGTCATATTTTAAATGTAGACTTCACACATTCATATTTTTCTCTTCTTGTTCTCACACAGTATTGTCTATACTTCTTTTTTAGATCTCCTTTCGCAGGTCTGCTGGAAGAAATTTCTTAAGAAGTAAGCAGTATTTTTGTACTCAAATTATAATTATGTCATATCCCTTTGTATTTTACTGTGTGTACATAAATAATAAAATAAAGAAATTAGTAAAAATTAATGGTTTAATTTTCATAAACAGCGTGTCAAAGAATAAACGCAAGAGCTCATACGCCCCAATTCTAATATTAAAACCAGACAAAAATAACATTAAAGTATAGTGTAAAAATTGAATTTTTATTTTAAATTCGTGAATTTGTATGTATCAAAATTATAAAATAAAAACCAGGCAAATGCATGTCGGACCACGCACAATGAAGGGTTCCGTAGTTGGAATGAATTTATCCCAAGAAAAAACTTAACATTGCAGTTGAAAATCATATTCTCCCATACATTGCAACTGCAAATGTAAGTTGATCGACTACGAGTATTACTCGTAAACTTCTCAAGCCTACTTAGCTGTGGCCGTGAATTTTTTCACATATCCAAAAACCACCATTTAGCTGGCCGGGGGAACGTGGGACGGACGGACTTTAACAAAAATGAGCATAATCTTTCAGAAACGGATCCCTGAATCGCAAAATAGTTCTCACAAACCCGCAATATTTTTGAGAGACCTATCCAACGATACCCCACACCATGGGATAGAGGAGAAAAAAAAAATACTTTACGTGTACCAAAACATTTTTTTTTTCTTGATTTTATTTTACCACTTTGTAGGCACGATTAATAATATGTAGGTATATCCATGCCAAATTATAACTTTCTAATAACGCTAAGAGTCTCTGAGCTAAATTGCGGATGGACGGACATGGCAAAACTATAAGGGTTCCTTGTTGACTACGGAACCTTAATATGGAGATTCATGCGTAAAGTAATTACAAATTCAGACGCAAAAATCGATTATTCAGGCCAATTCTGCAAGACAAACGGTTGAATTTCTTCATCCATTTGTTATACTTTTTAAGTGTCGTACGTCAGTCTGTCTTGGTCTTGTCCTCAAGAAATAGCATTTAGAATCCGTCGTCATCGTCGTCACTTGCGTCATAATTTTTTGCTTTTGCTCGATTTAAGACTGCTTCCTTAATTAAACAATGAGAATGAGGCCTTAGTTTTGTATGAAATGCATGTTGTTTTTGAAGTGAATCTTCTTAGGCAACGATTCAATGATTCCATTCAATTCGATTTGAGGATTAAGAATAAAATTTCAGTGACGCATCACGTTTACATGAGAGAGAAGAAAGATACAACTCTCTCTGTCTCTCACACTAAATCTCTGTTATCCTTTTTTTCAAATTTCTCTTCTATTACGTTTACGGTGCTGCAAGCGGCATTTTTCGTTTTCTTATTCGTCTCACTGAATTTAAGAAAAAAACTTTTACGATCAATAAAAAACCTTTTGCTTCTTTTTCTCCATAAAGGCGGCAAAATAAAACTTAGTAGTACTAAAAGATGCCGACAGAATGACATTTTAACGAATATTCGGGGTTTTAATGTCCTTATTTTAAAAGTTTACTCCATATTGATAGCGTTCAGTGTTCATTGTTGAGATATTAAGATAATTTTACGGTCAGTGTGTTTGTAAATATTATGGCTTGGCATTTACCTTCTGTTCTGTAAACTGTTGCCTCGTTTAAATAAACACTTACTTTATTGTTAATTCCGCTGTAAGCCCTAATTATGTGAAATGTCATGTGGATAAACTGTTTTTTTTTGCGGAAAAATACATGAAAAGAAGTGTAAAGTGTCACCCTGAAATTATTACAATGTACGCTGAATATTAATTGGTTAGTTATTTTTAACATTCGCTTATTTTTATCGGTTTTGTTATTTTTTTCACATTTTTAATTAATTTTATTGTTGTTTGCAAGCTTTGTAACACCGAAGTTGCTTTTATTCCCGTTTAAGTGTTCCCCGTTCTTCTCCATAAAGGTCTTCGTTTTGAAATGGGAAACTAGCATAAACTTTGTGGCTAACTGACCGACGCCTTGACGATTCAAAAGTGCCTGTGGTTTAATTGAAATAAATGCTTTGAGTTCGAGTTTATTCAATAAAAAAAAAACCGTATTATTTGCCAATGATTCAGTGCAAAGAAACGTATTATCATTTATTTATTTATTTTATTTTTTATGTACAGACGCCAGCACATCAAGCTACCCGAAACTGTCAGATTTTCCCAATCAACTTTGAACCTTATGCTTTAGCGATAAAGTTGAAAATCTATTAAAGAAATCTGACAGACTATAGTAGCTTGAGTTGTTGGCGTCTGTACACACAGTAAAAACATATGGATAATATGGATATGACATAGTAAAATTTGAGTACATAGGTACTGCTTATTTCTTAAGAAATTTCATAATTTGTATAATCAGCCTATAATTTTCCCACTGCTGGGTCTCAGGCCTCCTCTCAGTGAGAAAGAGTGGGCTGTAATCCACCACGTGGGTTGGTGGATGTTACATGTCTTCGAATTTTTGGTTCTAGGACATGCCGGTTTTCTCTCGATGCTTTCTTTCCCGTTTTGAGAGCAGTAGCGATGAAAATAAAAAAGGATAAACAATAAACAACTTTAAAGGACGCAGAAAGTATATTAGTGTTTTAACTATGTACAGTCGCCAGCACATCAACCTACCCGAAACTGTCAAATTTTCCCAATCAACATTGAACCTCATACTTTAGCGATAAAGTTGAAAATCTATTAAAGAAATTTGACAGATTGTAGTAGCTTGATGTGCTGGCGTCTGTACATAAGTAAATATCAAAGAGTACACATTGACATAGCATTGTAACTAAAGATAACTTGTAAGTGGCACTTCATATTAACTACAATTAATTTACGTCACGTTCCTACATACTTGTTATGATATTGTATTATAAATGAATACATTTATTTATAAACCACATACTCAGTTGCGGATTACTGCCAAGTCAAGATAATATTTGTTATCTGTGTGTTCTTTTATATTTTATATTCATGCCTCGGAAAGCATGTTAAGCTGTTGGCCCCGGCTGTCATTTGTAGATCTTTGACAATCGTTACGGTTAAAAAGCCCGAAAGTCTAATAAACAGTTTTACCAAAGAGTATTGTAGTATCCAGTAATTGGGTTGTGGTCAGTTAGACATTCGCTCCATGTAAAATACTGGTATTCAGCTGCATCCGGTTAGGCTGGAAGCCGACCCCCAACATAGTTGGGAAAGGGCTAGGCAGATGCTTAGGTTCTTACATTCACTTTAATGAGGTAAAATGGGAAAATTTCGTCATTCTAGGAAGCACTGGAATTTGAAGTTAGAAAAGTGGTGATTTATTTTCAGCCTCTGAGATTTGCATGATTATCAATTTTAGAAAAAAAAAAAAATTTCATATCACAATAACACAATCTAGGTATAAAAAAATAGTATCAAACATAGGACAAAATCGTAATTAAAGGAACCGCAGAACACTTACACTGTTTTAGTACGCAGATCACGTATTCTGCCCGTACTCGTATAGGCAGGCGACGCGGTGGTCCCTGATATTAGACGCGCCACTTTTGTGCGCGAGTGTACGTGATTCGAGTTGCGTAATTTGGAATTATCCTTTATTGGTAGGTGTGTTTATTTATTGTAAGTATTAAATGAACATGTATTTTTGTGTTTGCAAATAAAATTATTATCTTTCTATGTAGATTTGAACCTACTTACCTAAAAATCACTTTTCTGATACCTACCCTACCTGAGAAAATCATTAAGTGTTGCAATTCTAAAAATGATCTAACAAAAAATAATTAGGTAACGAAATCACCTAAAAGATTGTTTCCCAACCTGTGGTCCTGTGGTGTCATCTCTGGACCATACATAATAATACACAGTTATGAGTACCTATTTTGTATCTGTAATAACTAAAATAAATACCTAATTCAAATTTTTTTGCTGTTTATTTTATTAAGGGGGTCCGTGAAAACTGTGCTTGATATCTTAGGGGTCCGTGGCTTAAAAAGGTTGGGAAACGCTGACCTACAACATCGTAAAATCTGAACGAAGCAACACAAAATAAAATATAATATATACGACATTTAAAAGATTAGCTCACCAGAACCAGCACCGAAGTCTTTCACACAATGTAATAATAATAATAATAATCTTTATTTGTACATAAAACAGATTGTAGTACATGTAACAGTTTTCACAAAGTGGGTAGTATTACATCTCTAGCAATCAAGTGGGTGACGTGCTGCTCTCCTTGCTAGGCTATGACATAGTATTAAGGAGTAACAGTGCCGATCCCAATAATGGATAGGTTAGGCCATAAATTAAATGAGCTGAAACATCAGCAATGCCATTAGGTATCGAGAACAGTAGGTAATTTGTCTAACTAAACACGATAAGTCACAAACCTCAATGAAGTCATACATCATGCCAACGTCATAGATAACGAAATAAAATAGAAAGTCCATCACTATCTGGTTTAACAATGGAACGCGTTAAACGCGTTGAATGCAGTTCAGTATAGGTATAGATAATTGTCAGAGTAGGATAAGAAAAGTAATTGACGTCAGAGCCAATAATGGAAATAATTATAGTGCCATTATGCAGTGTTGATTGGTGACGGTCAGTATCGTCGCTGGTGATTAGGAGGAGATACGACGTTTTGTTTTAACCTAATCCAGGTCTGAGTGGGAGTCCACTGTTCAGTGTTAGTTTTTAGGGTTCCGTACTCAAAGGGTAAAAAGGAACCCTATTACTCCCGCTCCGCTGCCCGTCCGTCCGTCTGTCACCAGGCTGTATCTCATGAACCGTGATAGTTAGACAGTTGAAATTTTCACAGATGATGTATTTCTGTAGCCGCTATAACAACAAATACTAAAAAACAGAATAAAATAAATACTAAACACACAAGGTTTTTAAAGATAATGGTACGGAACCCTTCGTGCGCGAATCCGACTCGCGCTTGACTGGTTTTTTAATTATTATCATCATCATCATTTCAGCCGAAAGACGTCCACTGCTGGACATAGGCCTCTCCCAGACTGCGCCACAACACCCTGTCCTCCGCCTTCCGCATCCAGTCTACCCCAGCCACCTTCTTTAGGTCGTCCGTCCATCTAGCTGGGGGCGTCCCAAACTGCGCTTGCCGATACGCGGTCACCGTTCCAGGACTCGTCTGCTCGACCGGCCATCGTCCCTTCAACAGACATGGCCAGCCCACTGCCACTTCAGTTTGCTTACTCTGCAAGCTATGTCGGTTACTCCGGTTCTTTTCCGGTCTTTACTTTACTTTTTACTAATCACTATGATCCATGTCAACCCGTTTCCTTCAATTAAGAGCGTTAACGCCAAATCCGCGGCACCAAGTTTAGGTAATTGCAGTGCTCTTTGCACTCACACAGATGCGCGCGTGTCTGTGTGCGTAGAGTTGGTGGGCTCTCTGTCATTATAGTCAAACTAACCCATGTTGATCCGTTGAGTTATGTATAATGATACTTATTTAACCGTTAGTTGATTTTTATTTACTATTCTTATTTTTATTACAACCTTGTGAAATAAATAGGCAGTTTTGGATACTTTATCACTACATAGTATAAAACAAAGTCGCTTCCCTGTCTGTCTGTCCCTATACAGTGTGTCCGGACATGGACTAGCGATATTCTAAATACTTAAATATAAGCTATTTTAAAGTACTATTACACTATAGGCTTGGGTCCAATACACTTCCCCGCTATGTGGCAGCCATTTTGTTTTTTTTGTTGAAATATGCTCTATGCGAGTACAAAAAAAATCATATATCTCAAAGTTTTAGTCATACTGAGATAAAAATAGGCTTATTCGGAAGGCAATAATATTGTCTACCGTCTGCATTACAAAGCAATGTGTTCACAATTCCATAACTTTTGAAAAAAAATGTGAAAGTCGAAAAAAAAATCAAAAAATTATGCAATTCAACCAATAATGGTTAATTACTACAAAAACAACCCCGAGAACTTTTTTATTTTTTATACTAGATCGACAGTTTTTGAGCTACGCTACAATGCAACATAAAATTCACAACTGTATGTTTAATACTTTAAGAGTTATTGTTGTTTGAACATAGCGTATGCGCAAGCACAAAACGTCTTTGTTAACCGCCAGAGTGTCATTTATGGCATTCACTGTATTCCATCTGAGAGCAGGCGAGAAATACTGTTCGTTACTACCGTGAGTAAGCGAGATAGAACGTATTAGTCCACTACCTGAAACAAAATCAGTTTTAAGGACAAATTATTAGTTGGGTTAGTTTAGTTGTCCCTCGCCCTGCGTTGTGATCGCTATCGCTACTTTCACTTACCGTCCGTGCTGTTTACGTACTGCGTTAGTGTTTTGTATTTAAAAGTGTGATAAAGTATGGCACAGCGTCAATATTCATCGCAACATATTGCTGACATACACTTTGTGTATGGCTTTTGCAATGGAAGTGCAAATTTGGCTGTACAAGAATATCGACGAAGGTACCCTAACAGGCCTACACCGAGTCGCCAAACTTTTATCGACGTGCATTCAAGATTAGCGGAAAGAGGTATTCAAAGAGCTGTTAATGAACGCAATCGCTTGGTATCGCCCGAAGATGAAGAAGAAGTGCTTAGACTAATAACCAATGATCCTAGACTAAGCGTTAGACGGATTTCAGTGCAACTTCGAATGTCTAAGTGGCATGTATGGAGAATTTTGAAAAGAGAAGGGTTACACCCTTATCATTTTCGACGGGTTCAAGACGTGATCGAACCAGATTTTGCTGCGAGATCTGTGTTTTGTTCGTGGATAAATAGAAATTTGAGACAGAACCGTAATTTTTTACAAAGAATACTGTGGACTGATGAAGCCAAATTTACAAGAGCTGGGATTACAAACCACAGAAACGACCATCTCTGGTGCTCCGCAAATCCAAGGGCGGTGCGCCCAAGCTCATTTCAACATGAATTCTCAGTAAATGTGTGGGCCGGCATAATCAACGATAGGCTGATAGGGCCATTGGAATTGCCACCTACATTAAACGGCGCTAGATTTTTAGAATTCTTACAGACACAGTTTGCGGACAGCCTCATGGACCTACCTCTATCATACCGTCGGCGTATGTGGTTCCAGCTCGATGGTGCACCCGCGCATTTTTCTCGAGCAGTGAGAGAATATTTAAATAATAATCTACAGCCGTGGATCGGTCGTGGTGGTGTAGTAGCGTGGCCGCCTCGCTCACCCGATTTGACACCCTTGGATTATTTTTTGTGGGGTCATATGAAACAAAAAGTATACGCTACAGTTCCAAATACCAGGGAAGAACTCGTCGCAAAAATTATGGCAGCCGCCGAAGAAATTAGATCCGATTTGGATTTAATTAGGCGCTCATCAACCCAGGTGGCACAGAGAGCCGTAGTGTGTCTACAAGCTGGAGGTGGCCACTTTGAGCAACTGCTTTAGATATTTTAATCTTCATTTAATATTGGAAAAAACATTAAATAAAATTCAATATGAATGTTATGTTTTTTTAATGATTTCCTGTTTAGGGTTCCGACAAAGGCCTTTTGTGCTTGCGCATACGCTATGTTCATACAACAATAACTCTTAAAGTATTAGACATACAGTTGTGAATTTTATGTTGTATTGTAGCTTAGCTCAAAAACTGTCGATCTAGTATAAAAAATAAAAAAGCTCTCGGGGTTGTTTTTGTAGTAATTAACAATTATTGGTTGAATTGCATAATTTTTTGTTTTTTTTTTCGACTTTCACATTTTTTTTCAAAAGTTATGGAATTGTGAACATATTGCTTTGTAGTGCAGACGGTAGACAATATTATTGCCTTTCGAATAAGCCTATTTTTATCTCAGTATGACTAAAACTTTGAGATATATGATTTTTTTTGTACTCGCATAGAGCATACTTCAACAAAAAAAACAAAATGGCTGCCACATAGCGGGGAAGTATATTGGACCTAAGCCTATAGTGTAATTGTACTTTAAAATAGCTTATATTTAAGTATTTAGAATATCGCTAGTCCATGTCCGGACACACTGTATATGCTTAGATCTATAAAACTACGTAACGGATTTTGATGCGGTTTTTTTTAATAGATAGAGTGATTCAAGAGAAAGGTTTATATCTATAATACATGCATAATATAGTAGAGAAACACTGATAATTTTAGAGGTTTCTAATGTGATGTCGTAATTAAACACATTTTTTTGCGCTTACATTGTAAACGCTGGCTGAACCCGTCGAGATAGATCAAAATAATGTACTACAGTATTGTACACCTTAAAAAGGTCTACAAAAAAGTCCGCGATTGTATATGTCTATCTCTTAGGGATAACCCACAATAACCAATTTTTATCCTATACTTTTACGAGAAATAGTGGCTCTAAAATTATCAGTTTCTCCATTGCACCCGTGCGAAGCCGGGGCGGGTCGCTAGTAAAGTATATATATACTAATCAGGGGTGAAAAGTTAGAAATGTAGTACAAATGTAAAGTCCTACAACGATTAATATTATATTAGGTCATCCCACTTCCAGTGTCATATTTTTTTATTATTATTATTATTTTACAAAAACTGACTACTATACTATATAACCTTGCGACACTAATCAATAATCTCCACCACTATTAATCACTCGCTCCCAGACTGCTGGCAAATCTTGAACACCATTTAAAGTACCACTTTCATTTAATTCATCAATAATGCTCTTTAGTTTAATATCTAACTCCTTTTTGCTATTGTATCGAGTACCCGACAATTTCCTCTTCACATGGCCAAAACAATTGAAATCACAAGGATTCATATCCGGGGAATATGGCGGCTGAATAATTTCAATCCATCCTTTTCTTCAATTAAATTCTGAACTATTTTTGATTTGTGCGGTCTGGCGTTATCATGTAAAATTATAGGACTCGTTATATGATGTTCGTCTGCCCAAATAGGAATATTTTCTTCTAAAAATGACTTATATCGCTCTCCAGTCATAGTTGGATTTTCATCATAAGTTCTCCAAAAAGCAATGCCTCTGACATCCATAGGTACTATTAGTAGTATTTTTCGTTCATGTAGCTCTGCACGTGGTAAATGTTCAGCTGAAGTGCCCTGTTCCACCCAACATCGTGACTGATGTCTTTGACGAGGACTATAAAATTCGACCCAAGTTTCATCAAGGCATATGAATCTATTAAGTATATTTTTCTTACGGCGATACCACGATAAATGGCTACGCGCAGTTTCATAACGAAACTCCTTCTGATCCGTGTTCAGAGTGTGAGGCACCCACACTGCACTTTTATTGACCAGACATAAATCCTCCGTGAGTACTCTATGTATAGTGGAATGAAGCCGTTTCTAATGCTTTCGAGTTTTCCTGAATTTTCAGTGTTATTTCACTGAGTTTTTCTTTTTGTTGAGTCTGAAAATAACATGCAGAGTATAATATGAAGTGACACAAACCATAAGAAGCACCACGACAGGCGATCGATTGTCGGCTTGAGATAAATAAATAACGAAGAAATGTCTTATTTAGTTTTGGTTTAATAGGTGCTAATTCAAAATAAAGGAAACACGTGTCTGTTTAGATATAAAATCTCAAAAATTGCCATAACATATAAAGAAGTAAAAAAAAATAAAACTTACAACAGCATTTTGAAATATTTGAACTTCTCTTTTCTGCCTATAACAACGAATCGGATATTAATTTTATCTTATTACTACTGTGTTTCATAAAAATACCCAGACAAAAAGTAATTTGAAAAAATTATATTGACTTCAGAAAGTATTAAGTATAATATTGTTTCTTATGGTTTACTAATTACACCTAATATAGATATTTTTTTTATAAGTAGAGAACCCACCTCGTTTCAGTGGTATATTCTCAACTATCCAAAACTGACAACCCCAGAATGGTCAATTCAGTTTATGAGATTATAAGACAGAATAAACGCAAATTATTACGAATTCTATCCCCGTGTAAGAAAAATATGAATTGGCTATAACCTGTTACATAGTTAAAAAGTGGCTCCTCGGTAACTTACCTTTTAGCTTCATTAGCCTTGGCTAAATTTTCATATTTTTTTCGTTTTATTCCCGTATAGCGCCTTTTGTTTGCTATATCTAAAAAAAAGTAAAATCGAAACATACATAAAGATGTCTAATTTAATCTTCTTAAGTTAATTGAATACCATTACATTAAAATATGTACTCACCAAAGTTCTGTAATATAATAAAAATATATTATAATAAAAAGTATCAATATGTCCCAGTCGCGCTAAAAACTCACGAAAGTACGATAATATTTTACGCGACACGCAGCGATGGGAGCGACACACGTCCTGCCTCTGAAAGGCCTCAGCCGGCAATGAGCGGTGGCGTGAATCCCCGCCGATTATATAGCAATACTAAATAATTCATAGTAAAATAAACATATAAGTTATTAAAAAAATATTTGAACCATGTTTTAGAACATAAATGTCTTAATTTACTAGGTCTAAAAGAAAATATAAATATTTCAGATTTCATCCTAAACTAACACGTTTAATATCTCGAAAAGTGGCTACAATTGACACTTTTGAATATACTTTTCTTGAATGAAAACTTACAGTAATCGTGTTTTTTTTTCAGCCATGCACTAAAAAATGTTCTTATTTTTTATAAAGTAATGTTGTAATAAGTTTGTCATATATGGTTTTACTAATATCTAGCATCTGCTTAGACCGTCGATCGATAGTTTTAAAAAAGGCTTGCATAAAAACGGTTCTGATGAGAAAACTAAACAAAAAATTGAAAATGTTTTTCAGCCATGCACTAGATTATAAAATTCCCAATAATATGACGTCAATATCTCATCTATAAATTAAACATATTATGGTTTTATTGTCCGTCGGAAATCATCAATTTTGACTCCAGCATGGCTCTAACGCATGAACCCTCTTAATTTAGCGACCAACATTATTTTCCAATGTCGAACCACACCTTCGGCAAATCGTAACTAGTCCCGACTACTTACGACCACTTACGAACTACGATTATAAAATGGCGGCCGAAAAAGTTTAATGTGCACTTTTACGGAGTAAGGCATGTAACGTTTAAAGCCAATAAATCGAGTGATTAATTGTATCGCGTTCCTAGCCTTATTTAGGAAGATAATCGGCTCCATTGATTTTTTGTTCTCATAGAAGAATAATTGAACGTGATACGTATAGGCTTGGATTGGTGTTAACGTTACGGGCTAATCGATTTGATTGATGTGTTAAGATTTGGAGTCAATGTACTACTATTGTTACGGTATGGAATCGAATAAAGTATCGATGTCTCATTCGCATTCTCGGTTTAAAATATGAATTGACATTGTCTTGACCATATTATATGCAGGACGAGTATTTGAAATGGTTTTCGCCCTGAAGTCTTAACTCAAATATTCACCTTGTATACAATTTTTTTAATTATTTCATATTTCATACACACAAATGTACAGAGGCGGACTGCCATAGCATTTGCTACCAGTCAACCTTTGGGTGATGCAGAGACAAACAGTGGTAGGTGCAATCATGAAAATTCAGGAATGAATATTTTAAATAATAATAATAATGCTTTATAAATATCTAAGTACATTTTAGTTTTGCCTATTATAATAACCTCCTAAAGTTGTAATATCTTTAAGAATCCCGCAAATGTCTCTACTTCTAGATTAACGATGAAATAAATTGTGTAAGGAGCTGATTAAAACATTACTAGTTCATTTGAACATGCGACAGCGTAAATAAAATATATTGTGGTCGTCTAGCCTCATAAAAATGACGTTAATGTTGTCCAGCTGAGTTTTAGAACGCAATTTATATTGCTGATATACAAATGTACGTATTGACTTATACAGACCTACCTACGTCTATTTTGTATCGAAGCAAACACGTGTTTGTCTACCGACAAACGAGAATTAAAATTAAAATAAAAACCGGTTAGGTAACACGTTTTTAATGCACTAATTGTCTGCCTGTAGTTGTGTGCGTTGAAGAGCCAACCAAATAATAAAATGAAGGAAATACTCATGACAAAAAAAAAAACAGCAGTGCTATTCTGTAAAAATTACACCGTGAGAACTTAGGTGAAGTGAGCGGTAAGTGAGCTGTCTTTAATGATTAACACTATTGACACTGCTCACTTCAAGCTCACTTCACTTATGATTTCACGGTGAGATTTTTACAGAATCGACCGGCTGCACCCTAATTGCCTATCACACGATCAATCACAATCACGACAAACCAATTTGAAGGGAAACCAATTTGATAATCCATTGCTTCTGCTCAATAACGTAAATAACGCATTGAATGTTGTTGAACCATCGAAATGAATGCTATTGTTTTGCTTAGCCGTTTGTAAAAAAAATCTTGCTCATCTTATTTATAAGCTGCATAGTCCAGATTTCACGGAGTCACTTAAAAAGTGTATAAAAATCAGTTTAACTAATATGTAATCACACTAATAAGTATTATAAGGCGAAAGTTTGTGAGTGTGTGTGTTTGTATGTTTGTTACTTCTTCACGCTCAAAAGGCTGGACCAATTTTGATGAAATTTGGTACACAGACAGTTTATAACCAGTATTTACACATATGATACTTTTATTCCGATATTCCCACGGGATCGAAATTTATGTATATGTATAATTGTATATGGTTAAACCGCGGGGAGACACTCGGCCACCGAGTAGCAGAGCCCTTCAATAAATATTTTTAAACGCTTATGTAGTGCGCGAAACAAGACAAGTGCCAACGCGCATAAAATCACATGATTACTCCTAAAACGTGACTAAACTACGCAAACACTATTATTTTACTTATTTACCAAAAGTGTATTACCACTCACAAACTTTAATTTATAATTGATAGAAAGGTGCAAAAGTATAAAAAAAACTGACTAGATACAGGACATTAACGGCAATACGTACATCTACTAACCAAAATCTTGCTCATTTTATTTATAAACGATCATATAAACGATCAAGTAAAGATTTCACGGAGTCACTTTAATGAAATAAAAAAGATTTAGCCAGTACTTAATTAATCGTAATAGATCCTCGCCAATTGAGTAGCAGAGCACTCCTTTACCTTTAAATCTTTATGGAGTGCGCGAAACAAGACAAGTGCCAACGCGCATAAAATCACGAGATTGCTCCCAAAGCGTGACTAAACTACGCAAACTATCATTTTACTTACTAAATTATTCAATAATTGTCAATAAACTGTACAAAAACGATTTTATGTGTATTTATTAGCAATTAAGTTTTGTATCGAATATCACAATCCCGACTGGCGGGTTTCTCTACAGTAGTTAAGAGTACGAGTAGTTAATATATTTTGTTAATGTCCCAGTAGAGGTGTATTACGATCAGCAAATGTTAGGGCTTGGTTAGATTGACAGACTAACCAAGCCCTAATATTATTTATTTAAGATTTTCTACTAAATCGTGAGCTTTGAGACCCTTACTAAATTAAATTAATATCGACCGCGAAAATATGAAGTACCTAACCAATGACTATTAAACTGATTTAAAAAAAAAAATATTTCAAAAGATTCATAAAATTCTCTGAATTAACATAACATAACATCATGCTTGTATTCCTCAAAGGGTTAGGCAGAGGTAGGTACATCTGTAGTACACCCACATCTTTGAAATCTACAGTAAAAAAAAAACAAAAAAAATTTAAAAGCATCCGAATTGAGAACCTCCTCCTTTTTTGAGGTCGGTTAAAAAACTTTTTTAACTAAAACAAGCACGATCTAACTTCAAATGAGCTGGATTCTACGCCCTTCCACAAATTTTAAAACACCCTCCGACCTTTACCCAATTCCGTAACCAACTTCCAACTTTTTTCCAAATCCGTAACCAAGCCACGAAATCGATATCCGTGCACATAGCTTTACTGATAATTATCAGCTAGTAAATACAAAGTACACGCCGTCTGCATTCCAGTAGTAAGACATTATGCGTCACATTACAGACACAATTTGCTGATGCAGACAGCTGCTTGGGCAACCAACCAACCGCTGTTTACTTCAAATAACTTGAGGACATTGCATTAATTAAGTCATTGTATTGGGATAAAGAATTTGCAGAGTATACAGAAAGTTGTGTGACATCTTTTTTGTCGACTGTTATTTTGGTTTATAACCGTAACGATGTAACGTACCGATGTAACGATGGTAAAAGCACTGAAGTCTTAAGCATTGACGGCATTTTTTTTTTATCAGCCTAAGCTGTCCCTGTCACTTCTAGATAAGGGCATCCCTTCACTCCTTCCATTTTTCGCGAACCAGCGCGTCCTCCTTTCAGTTTTGACGGAACCTACGAGTATCGAACTCGTCCCGCCATCTCTTACGTGGTATGCCGCGACCCACCTCACTGTCTCAGGGCACCAGTTCTGTGCTATTTGGGGCCACCGTTTGTCCGGCATGCGGCAGACATGTCCAGTCCCATTTTTTATTTCTTAACGAAAAACCTTATTATAACCCTTATTTATTCCTTATTATTACTCGTATTATATTTAGTTCAGTTCCATTTGTCATTGATGAAAATTTGTATTAGTAGCAAATTCTCTGTGTTCATGGATGAAGAATGTTGCACTGCTGCACGTTGCAGATCTTATCTCTCCATGCCATCCACTTCCAGTTAGTCAGAACATTATTAGTCACAAGTAGATAGATATCGTAAACCGGAGGGATTACGATCTCAACGAAATGTAAGGACAAATAACTGAAATGGTGGGTACCATTTCGAGGTTTTGCCCTATTTATATACCGTGTTTTTTTCCAGTAGTATACCCTGCCTACTTTTACCTCGAAGGGAAAGGAAAAAAGGAAGGAAAGTTTCCCATGAAATTAGGTCACAAACCTCAGTCATTCATCAGACTATTTATTCCTATTTCAAAACTACGTACGAGCTTGTTACCACGAGCTACGAGTACATTGCGTCGTACCTCGCGGTGATGTGTATGCCCGGGCAATCTTTTAAAGTCGACCACTTTCCTGTGTATTGTGTTAAAATATTTCCTATAGGTATAACATTGCCGTTATTGGAAAAACAGGAGGAAATAGAGGTTATTATAATGACCAATATTGTCATGCTTGTTTTTAATGATAAAACGTCCAATTAGATACCTATTATTAAATGGGTAGCAATAAAACGAGTGACTGTAAATTACAATTTTAAGTGTCAAAATTAATTAATTTGGGTTATATAATTACTAAGTGAGCGACTGACTGTAAGTGACGAAAAATCAACAGAATAGTATCTTACAAACATTAATTTGAGTTACTTAAAATACAAAATGAGCATAATAATAAGGCGTAGTCGACGGAGCCCCGCTTCGCGGGGCCCCTATTTCTGTCTGCAGGGTTTAAAGGAACCTAACACGAAGCGGATGACGGGGGCTCGTTCGCTCGCTCCGCTCGCTCATTTGAGCCCCCGTCATCCCCTTCGAACCTAACCTGTCCGTGTCGGGGTGCCCCAAGTCACGAGCTCGCTTCGCTCGCTCTTGCATCCTAAGTTCTCAAGTTCAATCTTGTGTTTTTCTAAGTTGCCCTCTCTGTTTTTCCAGTCGCTCACTTAGTAATGTAGTCGCTCGGATAAAATTTTAATATATGAAATTGATTTATCACAATCCACTTTTTGTAAGCTCGTTCTGGATTTTATTATTAATCAATATTCGTCGTTAGTTTAGTTAATTTTTCGCTTACTCAAATTCATACCGCTCAAGTTATTAATACAGTATGTCATCATCAGTCGCAAACCTTTTTTTTAATCGCTCGTTTTATAATATAATTATGGGTACTTATGCCTGAAATAAAATAAATAATAATAATAATAATAATATAATTCCCCTTATTAAATTAAATAAATAAATAATAAATAAACAAATAAATTAAATTGTGTGCATTACCTACGATTTCAATGTTCAAACGTAAACATGTAGAATAATAAGTATGAATGTCTTTGTCTTTTTCTACTGTAAAAGTACCTACTGCGGGGTGATTGTGTAACACACGAACAGTAGCCTCCATTTTGACAGTTCCACAACATTCATTGCGTTATTAGAACATTTTTTCGAATATATTATTATGAAGCAATGGATTAGCAATATATATCTTTCAAGATGATTAAGATTGTGTTTTAGTGCTTTACGCAATTGCGTATTGCGTAGGGTGCTGGTCTGGTATAGAATTTTCGTCGTTAGGGGCAGTCGGTTCGAATTTAAAATTAGAAAAACCGAAAATTTAATTAATTTGGCAAGAAACGGTCACATGATGAAACTACTACTTTCAAACAGCTCTACTAGGTGTAACTTAAATAACGCACAATCTCATAATGGTTAATTGTGCTCATGATCAGGAACAACTTTTACTATGGGACCAAAACAGAAATTGCGAAAAAAAAAAATCAACTGTTCCCTACATTTTTACAAGCTATGCGAACATAAATGTAGGGAACAGCTGATTTTTTTTTCGAGGTTGAGATTCATTTAAGTGACACATTGTATATTGCTTTTATAGATATTACAATTTTAAAATACATTTAACAGGTCTTCGTATGTACTGTACAGTATTTATTCACACTTTAGTGTGAATTAATTTAGTGGCATCAGAGTGGCATATCTCAAGGTTCCACATTTGCAATGTCTCTGACATCTGTAGACAACAATATTAATATTAATTCAGTTTCTGGAAGAGTGAAAAATCTGTAGCATTCTTGTTGCAGCCAAGTTTTTGGCCAACAAAATCTAATTCACTGTCGTGCCATCGACATGACGAAAACACGTTATCCTGCACTATGAAATTCTAAAACTTCATTCGATTATAATGTTCATTCAAAGTCAAAGCTAATCAAACTTTATTAAAAACCGGAATTTGTACTAAGATATCTGTAAAAACCAAGCGTTCAAGAATCCCCGTATCCTGTTCTGTCCCCGTATTTCTTCAACCTAGTAACACAGGTTTTTAAACGTAAGTCACCGTGGACACTTCGGTAACTTCCGGAGCCATTATCAAAAAAATACATTAAATTGAATAGCGATATTATGATAATTTGGTGAATCGAAAAATTTGCATCTTACGACTAATAATATCCCAATAAGTGCCATTGGGTTTGGGGCTGTCCATTTATTACGTAAGACGATTTGAGGGGGGAGGGGTCCAAACAAGTCTTATTTTTCTTACTTGGGGTGGGAGGGGTCTAGCTAGACTGTTCTTGACGTAAGATCACAAAAGCAAGCAAAAATTATAAGTTTTTAATTTTTTTGCTATTTTTCTTTGCAATGTTTGTAGATACGTGGTAAATACTTATCTTACGTAAGATTAAAAAGGGGGAGGGGGTACATCGAAGTCTTATTTTTTCTAAAAGAAAGAAAGAAAGTCAGAAAGTGATAAAAATTGTCTTACGTAATAAATGAACAGCCCATTTGAGCATTCTAAAGAACACACAGCGATGTCTGGTTTTATAAACTTCGAGACTCGTTGGGGAAAGACCTTTATAAATCCTTTTTTTTTTAAATTGCCAATTCGATATAACAACCTTTAGCAATAACCTCAGCGGTGTCGTCGATCGAACTTTTTGTGAGTTTGATATACTCTTCCCACGGAGACTTCAAAACTAAGGCACACTTGGATTTTCAAAAACGAACACTTTTTTATATTTAGCGAAATTCCTGTGTTTTATCAAGCATCTAGAACGTGGTTTTGTTTCAATTAAATCGTAGCGTTGATTCGGTCTTATGTCGGAAGTATGTCGTTTCTGATTACTTAATCGAAAGTGACAGGCCGTCTACCCATTGGTTACTATCGACAAGGCGTAGAATTTGATGAATGTCGTCAACACTACATACGTACATTAAATGTTATGTCTCAATGAACACTTGTGTCATCAATTCCTTGCTACCCGCTTACCTTGCGCTAGTTGTTAGGTCAATGATCTTTATTACCTTTTACTACAGCGCGTTATTATGATCTATTTCTTTTATCTTTAATTCTTTATAATATTATCATCATCATCATGCGCCTAGCGTTTTTCCCAACTATGTTGGGGTCAGCTTCCAGTTTAACCAGCATGTTAATTGCGAAACACACTATCAGTACCAATGGGTTTCATTCTGACAGTTCAACAACATTCATTGCGTTATTTACATTGTTGAGCAGACACTTTTGTCTAATATATGGAGCAATGAATTAGCAATATGCTTCAAAATGATTCAAATTGACTGTAATAGTGTGTTACGCAATTAGGGTGCAGAAGAGTCTAAAGAGCGACTACCTATCTGACTTCCATAATCCAGTTACTGGGTATTACGATACCCCTTGGTAAGACTGGTTGTTAGTCTTTCGGGCTTCTGACTATTAATTCTTCATAATAATATGTAGGTAGATATCATATTCTATTTAGGATTAGTTTGAATGTTCATATCTTTATGGTGTAGGTATGCTTGCTTGGCTTAATTACACTCTCTTGTTTTATTGACAGCATGTCAAGAATGGGCCTTTCTTGAATTATGCCCGTCGCTTTCATGCTAATTTAGAGGAATTTAAACTGGACCATTCATTTGATTTGTCTAATCATTTTCAACTTTGAGTGACTTCTATAATTTCTCACTGCCCACGGATTTTTCTTCTTTTTCTTCTTTTACAATCTCTTCGGTTAACCTGAGATTTTTTTACTGGCTTTACAGATAAAAATAAATTGTGCTATCACTTTTAATGAGATTCGGATCTCTCCAGCCAGTTCCAACCAATGCTTATTAACATTAATTGGAACAAAAAGTCGACCTTGATTGTAAATGCCAAAATATGTAACGATGCTGACATCAACCAGTTTTATTTGACTGGTTTTACGTAGTTACTTGAACATATTTTTACTTGTAATTATACTTATTTGTTCAGCACAAACGATGTCAACCAATTCGTTTTGCGATGTTTATGTCAGTTACGTGACTAAAATCTATACAAATACATATTATAAGAGGTAAAATTTGTTTCTTTGTTTGTATGTAGGGGGTAATCTCCGGAACTACCAGTCGGATTTGAAAAAATCTTTTTGCATTTCATAGCTTAGTTTTTGAGGAAGGCTATAGGCTATATAACATCACGCAAAGAGCCTAAGGAGCCAAGCAAAAATAAAAAAAGTAATAAAGAATGCTAAGCGAACACGAAGTACTTGCGCGGGCAGGTGATGCCAAGCGACGGAATGGTTGCGAACCTCACTCAAATATTCACGCAGACGAAGTTGCGGGCAGAAGCTAGTATAATGTATATTCTAGAATTGAAAGCCATTGATCGCTTCGTGAAATGTAATAGCTTCCAGTCGTGTCAGATCGTTTTTAAGGTTTCTTTTACATATGTACTACAAAACGATGTAAAAAATACCAAGACAATTACGCAGGGTTGTTTAAACACTGCAAAGTATATATTCCTCATAGGACATTTTGGTAACACTGATATTAAAATTCCAGTTAAATATGACGTGAATACACGACAAGCCAAATCAAAAACATTTCAATTGCCACGCAAAAATAACTTGTTTGGCAGGCGTACCGCTTCTTTCACAATACTCAATTTACTAAACCAAATATCTGTGGACATTAGAGACTCATTGAATAGTAAAAACATAAAACGTAAGCTGAAAGAACATTACATCAACTCAAAGTTGATCAAATCTCAGGCCATGTTATGCTAACACAGACCTCAGAGGTCTAATTGTGTGCTTTGTAAGGAAATTGGAATTTATAAAATAAATAAATAAAAATAAATAAATAAATCTCTCCAAATTGTTTGATCTGCAAAACACTTTACGTGCTGCTGTGCAAAAAGTGTTAAAGTATTCACACTATGCGTTGAATCATTGCTTAGTTGAGCAATAATTCTAAGTTTACTGAATGTTCAAAACCATTTGTTTTTGTCTATATCGAAATATCTACCGTGGAAGATGACAACTATTCATTTAAGTCTAGAAGTGGCTTGATAATTTTCATCACAAATCTCATATGGGTAATTCTCACGAAATTCCGAAATTCTTGTCCTTGGAGTTTATATAAAAATCCAACAAAGAAATGGATGTTACTAATATTTCTATACAATCCACATAACTTTACCTAAAAGTTTCACATAAGATTTTAGAGCCGTATAAATAAATAAATAAAAATCTATAACCATAATGTTCCTAAAATCATTCCCTCACTACGTCCCAAGTACCAATTTTAGTTACTTTTATTTACCAAAAAAGCACAAAAATCATTCGAATCATATTCAAGTAGGTTGGATTGTTTAAACATATTATTAATTTATGGGAAAACCCGAAATTAGCGTCATAAAGTAAAAAACGCGTTAAAAATTTGAATATTTATATGTGTCTCACAAAAATAAATCATTCCCTCACACTATTACTGGCAGTTGAATTATGAACGCATCTTAAATAAAATACGAACGCTACCATTAGTTTTTGAAATTTGGCACTCATGTCAATTTTTCAAAATAGTGATTTTTCTGTGATCATGTTCGGGTGTGCGCTGCAAAAAGATTTTATTAATCTTATGGTTAAATTAAATTTTTGATCGTCATTTCATCACATGCTAAAAAAACAAAAGGTAAGTACTTTAACTGATTATAAGTTGCACAGATAAGATGGCCTTTGGGAGTAATTTTCTTATGCAGAAAAATCATTTTAAAAGTAAGGTTATGTCACGAGTCCTTTACAGTTATTCTTTATTTCATCATTCCCTCACCATCATTCCCTCATAAAAAGTTATGGTGAGGTAATGATGATACATTAATAAATGATTTTTGGGTGGGCTAACTGGCTTTTTTTATTGTTTGCTTTTATTAACTCTTGAATTTATTGCTGCAATATTGTTGTAGGTTAAAAATGAATATGACCGAAAGCGCAGGGAAAAAATTAAAGCTGATCCTGTAACACTTGAAATACTCCGCGAAAAAGAAAGAATTAAATACCTAAAAAAAAAGAAAAAGGGCAAGTAAAACCTGTATCCGCAATGAGTTCCCGAGAAAGAAGGCAAAAAAAGAAAAACTAGAAGAAAAATAGTCAAATATATAGAGACAAAAGAGTGAAAGTGCGAAAGAATTTAGCGAGACTGTTAGAGGAGACACCACCTCCTAGCCCAGGACCTATGCAAAATAATGATGAATTAAGAAATCTGGCAGTTAATCGGAGAAGGCAGCAACTCAGAAGACGTAGAGGAATACTTTATGCAAAAATATCCAGATTACAGGAAAGACTGAAACAAGAAATAAGAAGAAAAGAGAGATTCCGTAAGAGATGTCAAAGACAAAACAAAAATAATCAGACTTAATTAATAACTTAACTTAACTTAATTTCACTCTTTAATAAATTGTACCTACTAATAAAATTATAAGAAGTATTTTTTGTTTCGAAGAGAGCCAGTTAAGTTTCAAGTTAGTTTTTTATAGATTTTGTTTTGTTGATTTTGATACTAAACATTCATTTTATCTATGAGACTAAAGTTTAAAATAATAAGTTTTTCTGTTGTTAAAAATGCTGTTAAATGAATCCATAAGTTAGCAAGGATTTTATTGTCATTGTTATTTAATTAAGTGCCTTAATTAAGTGTCATAATAAATAAAAATAAGTTTAAATTAGAGATAAGCCAGTGCTGCAATAATTTTGTGATTTGCTGGAATTACTCATTGATCTTACGTTAACGTACGTATTACGTATTGTTTAAGAACAAAATTTCATTTAATAAAAAGATTTCTTTAAAAGCAAACTAATTTTATTTAAAAAGCTTCATAACTTGTCTGTAATAATCATTCCCTCACCTTAATTGTCATTCCCTCACTTTGATTTTTTTTTAATGTCCTCATAACTTTCATAAAACGCGATAATTTTTGGGACCACTACATAATTAAATTCTAGTAACATTAGTACTATCAAATTCACATAAAATAAATACCAAATAATTTCAATATCTTTTGTCATTTTAAGATTGCAGAATTTCGGAATTTCGTGAAAATTACCCATATACTTTACCTCACCTAGCGCATTCCTGCGTTATTGCAGGTGAACAATATTCGCAACACAAAATTCGCATTTGTCAGTAGTTTTATGCGTTGCACGGTTAATGATCATTGACGTCATCGCTGGCCCAGTTCTACATTATATATGTGACTATGTAAACATAGTATTGTTGCCCCAATATCAAGCGTGACGTCTGTCTAAACAAAACTAGCGGAGCGTAGATGGAAGTGACAATAGCTGCTGGATTTTGTTTTATATTATTATGTGGTCTGAAGGTTAGTGAATATTGTTTGACGTGCTTATTAGGAGCTTTATTAGTGGTTAGTTTGGGAGTCCTTCCGTCTTTACTAACATTGATAACATACGTGTTGTATTAGATGGCCGTGTCTTCAATGGTTGGTTCCTCATCATCGTAGTGATTATCATCATGTAGCAGTCCACTGATTGGATATCTAGGCGCCAATTTCACCAGTGAAACTGAACGCGATTAGCATATCTAACCTGCGTTCAAGAGCTGTCATTGTTGAATATTGACACTGATAGCTCTTGATCGGGGTTCAAATGTGCTGATCGCGTTCAGTTTCATTGGCGAAATTCCTCTTTAGGCCTTTCTAGGCTTTCTAATTAACACACCTCTGCTGCCCTCAATCTGATTTATAGCGGTTCCTTGTAAATTGCATAAATTAATTGCCAGATTTTAAAATCTTTTGTTATAGTTAACTGAACTAATAGTACATCCGCATAGTCTACACAAAATATATCACGACGATGAACAAAAAATCTGGAATAACTAACGAAAGGGCATTTAATAAAACTGAAGTTTCTGTCAACATCGTTTTATAGCAATCTAAGATATAGTTTTGAACTAAGCTGATTGGTTTGACATGATTCATATTATTTATAATTTAATATGATATGTTACTTGTCTGGGACTTAATAAATCATTTTATTCTGTCAACAATATTGTCTTATTTGTTGTTTCTGAGACAGGTTTCTTAGAACTATGAAATGGAAAAATGTGAGCAAGATTTTAGTTTAAGTTTTGCATTGATCAAAATGAGATTATGTTTGATATTACCTCGAAAAGAACGGCAAAGAATCAACGAGCAAATAAAGGTCATATCGTGTTCTTTGCTTGCTCTAGTTTGAATAAAGCTCTGTCACCACACTACTTTCTTTTTTTATCGTAAATATCGATACAGTTACTGGCTGCTTATATGTATAACTTAATATAACTATATAGCCACTAAATATCAACCAGTTACAATTCTCTTTTTAAGTTTTTAATAATCCATTTGACGTCTCACATGTCAGAATGAATTAGGAGAGCCTGAGACGTGTAATTATTATCTCCTTTTTTATGTAAGTTTACATTTTAATTAAGCAAAACGATTATATCATAATTTAATCAATTAGCGTCATTGACGGCCGTTACCTTGGCCTACTGTGAAGTTGCTATTTTAAATTGCGAGCTCATGAACGGGTAGTTTTGGATTGAAATGGCTTTCGGCTCGGCTGTATCAATAAAAAAACACTCCAATAATGATTAAAAATGCAAATGTGAGTGTCTGTATATTTTATATCGACTTTTTAATTCAACTGCCGTGTTGGCTTAGGAAATAGGCAGAAAGATAGTTTGGAAGTTGGCTCTTGATGAAGATGGAGAAAAGATTTTTTAAACGCGGTTGACGGATAACAGGTTTTATATCGATACTGACCACCACTATTAATTACACTGCGGTTTTATAAATCTGTTGAAAGTAGCGACACATGGGTATTCAAAACAAAAATTCTGAATAACGGCTGGCACAGAAAGAAATTGTAGGAATTCTATTATTGTAGGTCAAGAATGAAATGCGAAATACCATAATATCTGCTAAGCCTAAGTTTTAGAGATGATGCCATTCAGTACCTGAACTGGCAGCAGATGAAAAAATGGTTCTGCAATGTCTCGCAACTATCTCATTGTGATAATTGACACTGTCAGATTCGGTTCGATGCGCATGAGCAACTTTCAATAGATACGCGTTTTACACGCCAATTTCCGGTGGCGTTTTACGTCATTTGAAAATAACGACCGTTTTTTGTTGTTTTTTTTTTATCAATTTGAAAGAGAATTAAGGCCTTGTTATTTTGCTCGTGAATTGAATTAGGCTTTTACCGTGTTTGTTGTGGTTTTTTTGATGTCACTGAATTATTTTATTAACAGTTTGTTGTTTGTTTTCAGGTAATAAAATTATCCGTGTGATGTTCTTTGCCGTTTTGGAATAAGTAAGTGGTAATTGTAATAGTAATATATATTATTAATTAAATAAAGAAAAAAAAGAGGAAAAAATACGTTTTAACTTAAATAACGCACAACCTCTTAAGGGGTCATTGTACTCATCATTGTGAACAACTTTTACTATGGGACCAAACCTGAAATCGCGAAACAAAAATCAGCTGTTCCCTACATTTATGTTCGCATGACTCGTCAAAATGTAGGGAACACCTGATTTTTTTTCGCGATTTCAGGTTTGGTCCCATAGTAAAAGTTGTTCATAATGCTGAGTGCAACGACCCCTTTAGAGGCTGTGCGTTAATTCTGGGACACGTTGTATTTGCGGTAAACATCTCAGAGAAAGAACACAAAGACAAAAAATAACAAGTTGGGGGAAAATATGCGTCACATCCATGAATAACCAGGCAGGCCTGTTGGTCTAGTGGTCAGTGGCCCTGACTACTATACGCAAGGTCGTGGGTTCGATTCCCACCCTGGACAAATGTTTGTGTGATGAGCACGATCATTTGTTCTTTGTCTGGGTGTAATTTATCTATGATATGTATATATATGTATGTTTATCAGTTGTCTAGTACTCATAGCACAAGCTCCGCTTAGTTTGGGACTGGATGGCGTTGTGTGAAAGTTGTGGAATATTATTATTATTATTATAACCGCCATTGCTCAGCATAATGTTACGATCCTATGAGAGACAGAGCCCCAGCGCTGGTTTCCAGCGACAGTCGACGTTGACGTGATGACGTCAGCCGATATATGAAGAGAAAAATTGGAAATTCTTTTCCAAAATGAACATAAATTAATGCTGCCTCGGTGTTGGTAAAGTTAGATACCTACTATAATTCATTTTTTCATTGCATACAAATCCAAAGGTAAATTCCAAAACCCGTCTTTAGCTTTACCTACAACTTCTACAAAAAAATAAAACATTTTAAATACACAAGATTACCATGTTATACGGATCTTATTAGGAAAGTAACGTTGTTTAAAATATACATTAAAACTTACTTGCTAAGATCACCAATACATTCCTTAGTAGCTATTTAAAAATACCACTATCATTTGGTCCTTTCTGGTAGCGCTGCGGGCAAATGATAATGTCAGAAATTTTAAAAATTCAGCACAAATAAAGGCAACATAGATCTAGAAACCAATAGAGATTCGTTTAAAAAGAAATACCCGAAAATGCGCATGTACCAGACCATTTTTTTATAGTCACGATATCAAAATCGAATCCTCCACTTTAAAAAAACAAAAAGAAATATCGTGCCATCACCTATTATTCCCACCACCTTACTTCTTGTTGCCCTGTTTACCCCATAATATAACTACATACTGTATTAAAGAACGTCAATTCAAGAAGAAAGTCAATCAAATAAGCACATAAAAGGCCAACCGTCCAAATGACCGTCTTAAAAATTACAATAAAATAGAATTGATTCTAGTCGCCCCTTTCCAAAGGCACAGATTACTAAAACAGTCTGTAACATAATCATAGACGCAATAGTTTTTCTTTATTTTGTTAAATAATATATACTGTTTATACAGCGTAAGAAGACAAAACTAATCTTTGCTGGGTATTTAAACATTAGAGTGGAATAAAATGGTACTTGAAAAAAAAGTACACTGAAATATTGAAAATCTTTGTATTAAACATGTAACTTAATTATAGACGCACTAAGAGAAACGCCGATGTATTTTTTAGTTTAATAGTCGATTGACTTGCCATGCTTCAAAATGAGTTTGAATACTCGATTTGGCATCGAATCTACAAGAGCTCGAAGTTCTTTTTGAGGTACAGCATTCCAAACATCGACTAATGCTGATTTCAGTTCTGCAACACTGTAAAACTAAATGTATACAACGTGTCCCAGAAATCAACGTCAAGCCGAAAACGGGCAATAGGCCAAGTCGTGACAGCTATTAGAAAAATATAAAAAAAAATCTTGGTCATGTACTTTTCGAATTATAAGCATTCAAAAATAAATCTCAAAAAGTGACACCCTGTGATGGTTTTTCAAGTCCTGTGACTACATTATTAACATTTCGGTAGTTTTTTTCTCTGTGATGTAACCATGAATAACCCTTCTGTAAATTAAAGTTAAAAGTAAAACGTAACTGCCTCAGTTCTAAATTAAATGTTAGATTTTTGCCCAATATTGAATTCAAAATAATGACATCACCCAACTTTAACCGACTGTACTGAAAAAAAAATCTACTACACTATTTTGGCAAGTAACTTTAAAAGATGGCGCGTTTAGTCAGGATTCCAAAATGGTATAACACATACTAATTGCTACTTCTTAATTGAGAAAAAACATTTTTTTTTTATGAAGCCGTATTTCATAAAAGTTCGATTGAGACGAAGAGTGACGTTATTTTGACTAGTGTGAGCGAGAAAGATTCATTTTAGCTAATGTGAGGTGACGCTACTTTGACAAGTGGGAGCGAGATAGATAGTGACGCTACTTTTATCTAACTAAGAGGGAGACGGATTGACACATCATTTCATATGTGTGAGTGAAACAGATAGAGACGCTACTCTGGCTAAACAGGGATGCGTCGGCAAATTGTGCAATACTGCAGTACGTTACGCTCTTTCGTTGACTGCACATCTTTTTGTATTCGTATTGACTTCGTACTTACAACTGTGGCTTTGTTTATTGGACTTGATTTGCATTGTAATTTGGATTTATCTGCACCGTTTCTGACAACCCCGGACTTGTTTTAATCGCAACCCCGTGTTTGTGTAGTGTTTTATCATGCCATCTCGATACACCGCACAGGAATACGCCAACATGCATCTCATTTATGGAGAATGCTTATGCAACGCCAATGCCGCAGCAAGAGTGTATCGTGAGAGATACCCGAATGCTGAGCGTCATCCCGATCATCGAGTATTTATTAATGTGCATCGGTCATTATCAGAGGGTCGATTTCCTAGCCAAATGGTTAGCGAGGGAAGACCCGTTATGCCCTACGAAGCCGAAGTCTTGCAAGCAGTTGAAGAAGACAGAAGTATCTCAGTACGTGGAATTGAACAGAGCATAGGAGTCCCCAAAAGTACTGCACATCGTATTTTAAAAAAGAACGAGTTTCACCCATACCATGTACGACGAGTACAAAGTCTGCTACCCCGAGACTACCCAGAGAGAGTACGATTTTGTCGAACGATGTTGCAGAGGCACCGAGAGGACCCGCGATTCTTTGAAAAAATTCTATGGTAGGATGAATCAACATTTAAAAAGGACGGTTACATGAACCTCCACAATTTGCACGAATGGCACGTGGAAAATCCAAATTTGATGCGGGAAGATAGATCTCAGTACCAGTTTAAAGTAAATATGTGGACGGGAATTTTGAATGGTAAAGTTATTGGTCCAATCGAGCTGCCGGAGAATTTAAATGCCCAGGGTTATTTGAACTTCTTACAGAACCAATTACCAAAATTATTGGAAGAAGTGCCACTGAACATTTACGGCAGCATGTGGTATCAACAAGATGGCTGCCCAGCGCATTATGCTCTCACTGTACGAGAGTTTCTCAATCGAGAATACCCCGATAGGTGGATTGGGCGGGGTGGTACAATTTCGTGGCCTGCCCGTTCACCCGATTTAAACCCCATAGATTTTTTTTACTGGGGTACGATAAAGGATAAAGTGTACTCTAAACCAATTCAAGATTTAGACGAGCTGCGCCAAAGAATTGCAGAAGCCGCTGAATACATCAACTCAAGAAGATACGCCCGTCTTATTACGCGATCATTTTTAAAGAGATGTAGAACTTGCATTGCAGCTGAAGGAAAACAGTTTGAACATTTGTTATAAAACTTCGTAAATCTGATTTAATAAAAATTATAATAAAAGAAATCCAACGACTGAATTTTATTTCAAATGCACCTAAAACCAACAATGTACTTTTTTTCCTCAATTAAGAAGTAGCAATTAGTATGTGTTATACCATTTTGGAATCCTGACTAAACGCGCCATCTTTTAAAGTTACTTGCCAAAATAGTGTAGTAGATTTTTTTTTCAGTACAGTCGGTTAAAGTTGGGTGATGTCATTATTTTGAATTCAATATTGGGCAAAAATCTAACATTTAATTTAAAACTGAGGCAGTTACGTTTTAACTTTTAACTGTAATTTACAGAAGGGTTATTCATGGTTAGATCACAGAGAAAACAACTACCGAAATGTTAATAATGTAGTCACAGGACTTGAAAAATCATCACAGGGTGTCACTTTTTGAGATTTATTTTTGAATGCTTATAATTCGAAAAGTACATGACCAAGATTTTTTTTTATATTTTTCTAATAGCTGTCACGACTTGGCCTATTGCCCGTTTTCGGCTTGACGTTGATTTCTGGGACACGTTGTATAATGTAATTCGAAAATATTTATTAAAAAAAAAGTAATGCATATAATTCATAGTGCGTCTATGATTACGTTACAGACTGTAGTAGGCTTTTAAGACGAAAAAACTGTGCCCAGTATTAAAAAGTTCATCTATTTGCCGTAGTTCAAATTATACTGGCATTTTCTATACTCGCGCCATTTAAATATAACCATATTAAATATTTATATACTACAAGAAAATGTTGAATTACCTTAAGTTACGAAAGTTATGTAAATAGTGGCTTTGGTATCGATTTTTAACGCTAATTAATTAAAATATATTATATTATTGGTTTCAACTGACGACAAACATTGACGTCATTCAAAAGTTGTTATCTGTGGTTCGGTGTTCATGTCCATTCTTCTCCATAGGTACCTAGTTACCGACTACGCTTTGGAATGAGCAATCTAGCTTCAGCTTTCTGACTGCCCGACCCCTTGACAATACAAAAGTACCTGTATTGGTTTATCCTAACTAATATTTTAATGCAAAAGTAAGTTTCTTTGTTACCTTTTCACGCCTAATCCACTGAGCCGATCATCATGAAAGTTTGCACATACTTTGTCAGGGATATAGAAAGGGTTATCTTTTATCTAGAAAAAAAAAATGCTTTTCACATGGAAAAGAACAATAACTTTCGACGATCACAATTGCTTTAGGACGCTAGATGGTGCTACGTATCTTTCGAATCATGATTGAAATAGGACCCGACTTTCTGAACAGTATTCTAACAAATATTACTAGGATAGTATTTTAATAATCACGATCTTCACGATAGTATTTTAATAATTATTTAATCATTAGTATTATGCTTTTAATAGGATTTGGATGTTTGGCACACAGATAATTTGTAACCAGCAGGGTAATTGCGTAACACACTATCAGTAGCAATGGGTTTCATTTTGACAGTTCAACAACATTCATTGCGTTATTTACGTTGTTGAGCAAACATATTTTTCGAACATATGGAGCAATGGATTAGCATTATGATTCAAATTGAGAGAAATAGTGTGTTACGCAATTAGGGTGCTGGATTAACACATAGGATACTTTTTATCCCGGTAATACGTTTTCATTTCTCATACTCGAAAAGTAGTGTTTATTTGATCCGAATAGCGGGTGGAAGACGCTGCTTCCCACCTTTGGCCGGGAAAGACTCATAGTAATTGCTTCCCTCTCTAGTGCAGAATGAATTTTAAAAATAGAACTAAATTTGGTTAGGTAGTCAGCTACGATTTTTTTTACATAATTAAGAAAAATGCTGCGGTCTTGTGAGTGTATAAACAGCCAGTGAGAAATAAAATACCTACTAAGCGGAACGGCCCGCGGCTGTGACGGGGTGTGTTCCATATTTAAAATTTAAAAAGACTATAGTTATATTTATGTTATTATTATCTATAATTATTGTAGAAAAACTACTATTTTTTACTTTCTTAATATTCGAAATGAAATGTAGAGTATTTAACACGGGTGAAAGGAATCAATTCCTTTCGACCCTTGTATAACAATCTACTATTCCGTGGGATAATTCCCGACCTCCACGCAGGCGAAGCCGCGGACACAAGCTAGTTTGAAATAAATGCTTTGAGTTTGAGGTTTTAAGTTTTTTATATGTATATAGCGTCCTCGTCCTCATTAAACGTTTTTAATTCGTTGAATCGATTTGTATTTTAGAACTGAAATGTTGCATTTTGCCTGGTTCTAATCTAGTATTTTGTACGCTTGGGGCATTCCTAATTAATATTTATATTATGTAAATTGAGGATAAAAATGTCGGTTACGTATTTTTTTATTCAAGTCTACAGAATCATCTGAATGAAACAATCTACGCACGATGACATATCAATATATGCATTTCCAGTGTAGGCAGAACTGTCATTGTACGAAAAGCCAATAATAATTTATAATTTATTTCAGACTAGGTGGTCCATTGAGTGTTAGTTACACACAGAGACCTAAGAACTATGTTAGTAATACACATAATACAAAAACAAACTATAGTAATTATCCTATATGTAGGCGAATCCATTGCCTCCATACAGGACTCTCCATATGTTCCGCAACTACCCTCAGGTACCCTTTGGGACTGTCTCTTACTCTGCGCATCAGCGACGTTGCTCTTTTTCTAATTATGGCATAATAGCCATCCAATTGTGCATCTGCAAACATCGCTGATGCACTGCAATAGCGAAGCAGTCCCATCAACATCCTGAAGGCATTGTTACATTTAACTCTCAGAGCGCTGAGAACAATGAGATTTCAGCTTAAACTGGAAACATTGATATGTTGTCGTGTGTACTTATCTGTACTTTGGAAGAAAATTATTTAATTTCTCTCTAAAGGTATACCTACATTACTTCGGTACACCGTACTACACGTGACTGTATACAACGTGTATCGTTAAATGCGCAAAACCTGAAAATAGTTTGATCAGAATAACGAGCAGAATTAATTGACCCACTTTCTAATATAGGCCACATTTTTCAAAAAATCTTCATTAAAAACGTTGCCGTGTCTATTTATTAATAGGTCAAGCATGCCCATGTCAGCGCGGCGGCGCAGCGGCCCGGTGACGACTCTTCCCTCGATAAAGCGTCGTCGCAGACGCAAGAAACGATCAGAATGGCCAGTAAAACTAAAACAGCACATAAAACCTTTACAATTATTTTAATGACTTATTTTCTCTCTGAAATCGGTCAATTGAATTAAAAATCAGTTGGGGTGTCTGAGGTTTTGCGGCTTTAACGTTACACGTTGTATACAAAACAAAGTAAAAACTTGAATGTTTTACTTACATTCCTATTAAATAACTCTCCATAAGTCTCTGAGAAATCGCAATTTTCTGGTATTTACACTTAAAAGTACCTAAACACGGCTATCTTTACATCTGTCTCGAGTTTTGTAGAAAAACACAGACAATTTGTCTGTCTGTCTGTCCATCAATGTGCGCTGTATGCCTGGGAAAGGAACCGGTGTCCTATCAGGTCGTTTAGACCCGAATATATAAATATGTATAGATAAGTTCCAATGTCCGATTTATTGCCTTGATAAATGAGTTGAATTATGTACGTTAGTATGTATTAGTGGTTTATGATGTGAATTGTAGCATAAGTAAAAATTGTCTCAGGAGTCTTAAAAGTCCTATTTCACAGTTTTCGGATAGGCATCACATTCACAATCATAGGGTTAATTGTCAAGTCAATCAACCCTTCAATTTTTTATTAAATCTTAATTCTCTTAAAAGATTTAATAAGCTGAGGAAATAATTCACTAACTTAACACTAACTAAATAAATACATAAGTAATTTTATTATAAATGAAAAGAAATAAAATTATAAATTAATTCTTAGAAATTCTTGTATTGCATTTGTGTTAATTTAGATGATGTCTTCGAATTTTTGGCTATAGGACATGCTGGTTTCCTCATGATGTTTTCCTTCACCGTGTAGAGAGCAGTGGTAATGAAACTATTTACAAGATGTAAAGCGCCTGTGTTCGAACCTGTCAAGTGAACTGTCATTCCATCTGACGCCAGGGATTGCCACTGTTGGCAACTGCCACATGACGATTAGATTTTTACAGAATAGTCCCGCTGCTCTCAATGTGCTAGTGTTTTGTTTTATTTCTGCCAAATAACAAAGCTAGGTGCAAAAATACGAAACGGAATTCAATGTCAAAGGTTTGGTTTTAACTAGATTGTCAATGCCTCGTCCTCTAACAAATATGTCAAGTACAGCCGTGACGTGGTTTTCATACAATCACGGGATTTCGCATTGTACAAGTACGTAGTGTAGTAATTTGGCATTTTTCCCTATAGATTAACCAGATAGATAACATAAAGTCATTAGCTATTGGTCTGTAGTTATTTTTGTTTAAACAACAGTCCAAAATTATGGTTTTTATTGTAGACGCCAGCACATCAAGCTACTACAATCTGCCAAATTTCTTTAATAGATTTTCAACTTTATCGCTATAACATAAGGTTCAAAGTTGATTGGGAGAATGTGACAGTTTCGGGTAGCTTGATAATCAAGCTACCCGAAACTGTCTGAAAAAATCAAGTCTTGATTTGCTGGCGTCTGTACCAAAATATATTTATATATCCGTTTTATTATTCTTAGTAAGTACAAGATGTAAATATGTAGTCTAGATTATATGTAAATAAAGGTTTAAAAGATACTGTTATAAATTAGATATTCAAATATAATTAATGATATGTTTAGTTTTATCGTGTGAACGATACAATTTGGAATTTATCTTAATATTATTTGCATGATTTTAACTCGTAGGTCATGCAGACATCAATAAATGATAATGTTATATTATTTATTTGCTCGAAACTTAACTGACCATAAAATAAGTATCATGCCTTTTTCCATGGAAGTAGGCAGAAACTACAGACACAACATTCATTGCGTTATTTACGTTGTTAAGCAGTTTTTGTTTTCGAACATTTGAAGCAATGGTTTAGCAATATCCTTCAAAATGATTCAGATTGATATTGATATGTAGTGTGTTACGAAATTGGCACTACGCACCTGACCTTTCTGAAGAATACCACTAATAACGTCACTAACTGTCCTTCTATGGCGAATAAATGTTAAAAATCATCATCTGCCTAGCCTTTTCTTAACTATGTTGGGGTCGGCCTTCAGTCTAACCGGATGCAGCTGAATACTAGTATTTTACATGGAGCGACTGCCTATCTGACCTCCACAACCCAGTTACTGGGTAATACGATACCCCTTAGAACCCAAGTGATATAGTGGTCAAAAGCAAGACGTAAACATTCTCGACGTCATCATAGTTTTTTCAATCAATTTCCTGTTCTGATAAAACTAACAACGTACGATAACAAACAAACACATTTTTTATACATAGTATAAAAACAATCCTATCCCGTAAATATAATAAAACAATGAGGAAAACTGGGACTACACAGAATAGGAAAAAACAATGCTTATATTGAATTTAAAATGATAAGCTATTCCTGACTTCGTCACCGTGGCCCGTGGGACCTGATTCCTCATGGAAACTTTATGGGCACTTACTTTAGTACGAACGTACCCGTGTAGTTTGTTCTTTTAATAATAGGAAATGATCATAATGGCATGTGCAGTCAGGGAAATTAGATTCCATTCTATTTTTAATATGGCAAGTAAAACTGATGTCGCCCATTCTGCCAATGTCTAAAGGCAATTGCTAAAACAAGTGTACCTGATAAAAATAAAATAAAATAAAGATTCAGGAAAATTAATTGTGGTTGCAAATTAACACCATACGTCAATTTGTCATGTTATACCTACCCACTTTATAAAACTGTCAAAGAATGACAGTTGTGATTTGAATATACGGGCAATTTATGTTAGTTATCAATTTGCTTGAGAACTACTTTCCTTTGTTTCTGTGCCTTTATTTCTTTACTTTACGTTTATTTCTGTAGTTTCTTTAATAGTCTCTTCTTTTTTTTGAGCAAAACAACGTAGTTTTGTAAAGCTTAATAGATCTTTCAAGGCAGTCTATTATATTTAGATATCTTAGGTCAGTTGCTTTCTGGTTTCATCTTACTTTATTTCTAAAAATAGTGGTGACCCATGGACAGACGATATTTTTCCGGTTTGTTTTTAACTGAAATAATTTTATATTCTTCGATGTTATAGTGGTCAAAAGAATCAGTTTTTAATATACATAATCGCAAGAGAATTTCACACGGAACCAGTAAAACTTGTTACTATTTTTGGCAGTTCTATGACGTACTTTTGGAGCAAAGGTTAAGTTAGAAAAGAAAAATAATATCTTGTTTGTCGAATACTTAAAACGACGGAATTTAAAAGTTTTAAAGAAGTAGGACTAATACATAACGCTCATTATTTAAACAAAATGTTGGGAGTCGTGGCTAAATGATAACAGCCGAGCGGGTTGATTGAACGTTATACTTGCCGCGGTCAGTTCGTGGATGGGTGACCATACATTACATATCGAGACCCCTCCGTAGCTCAAAAAGCACGTTAAGGCCTTGGTCTTGTTTGTCATTTGTAGATCTTTGACAGTCGTTACGGGTAGTCAGAAGCCCAGAAGTCTGACAACCAGCTTTACCAAGGGGTATCGTGATACCCATGTAACTGGATTATATAGGTCAAATAGGCAGTCGCTCCATGTTAAATATTGGTATTCAGCTGCATCCGGTTAGATTGGAAGCGACCCCAAAAAATTTAGGAAAAATTTGGGCATTGATTGATTTTTCGATTTACACAGAATGTTGAACTTTGAAAATGTGAAAAATAACAAAAGCAGCAGTGTCATTAATTAACACTACAATGTAATATGAACTATAGACGCTAACTTTATGATTATATAATTGATAGGTATACCACAACAAAACACTCCTTTACCAATAGATCTGATGTTAATCACGCAAATTAGAAAAGCACACAACACCTAAAACTCACACCACGCAACTAATTTTCTCATACTTTCTCTGTCCTTCCTGTATTATTGTAAATCATCAGAGAGAGACGGAAGGCGGTCTCACATGTACGGGGAAGTGGCCAGATGCCATTATGTCAAGTACATTTATGACGCACGCGCAACCTATGTCAAAACGCATCTGCTCACAAGTTGGTCCTTTACGTATATTTGTGTTTGTATTATTTTTGTTTGTTTATTTGTAGTTGAAGCAAGGTGATTTAAATTTGATATAGGAAATAGGAATTCGTCTTCGATATTTTGGGAAGGTTAGAATTTATTACAAGGTTCTCCGTTTATGGTTACGTGAGAAATGTTGTGGATCATTGACAGGGTAATGATCTTAATCATTTAGAGTATTTAGCTAAGTAGTTAGTAATGTTGCTGCTTTATACAAGAACAGTATTTTCGTAATGGCTCCAAAATTATACAATAAATTGCCAAAGGGTATCAGAAGTGAGGAAAATGTCAGCCATTTTAAAAAAAAAGTTGTTCCTGTTTCTAGTTGAAAAGACGTATTACTCGATTGAAGACTTTTTAAATGACAAATTATGACTAAATTAAATTTTCTTTGACATTCTTAATAATTAATAATATGATTCAATTACTTTATTTTATGCGGCTCATGACATTTTTCAATTGCTTCATTTCTTTTATCCTAGACTTTATTAATTATGATAGTAAAAATTACCTGATTACTAATATTATATTTGTATGGCGATTATTGGCCGAACATACAGATCAGCTAAAATGTATAAATAACACCTTTTTGTACTTATGTTCACAAATAAAGATTGATTTGATTTGATTTGTTTTTTCGATCTTAGGAGCTTATGTATATTTTCTGATTTATTTAATTGAAGCCAATATGTTCCTGGTTCTGGCTCTGAATTTTTATACATTTTAAATTATTATAGTCTACTGGGTGCTTTTTTTACAGGCTCCAAATTTTTACATGGTGTTCTACTCATGAATATGAACAAGTTTCACTATGGGACCAACTCTGAGATCATGAAAAAAAAATCAGCTGTTTCATACATTTTGGTCAAGTAGGTATTGAAATGTTTTACTAAACAGCTGATTTTGTTTTCGTAATTTCAGAGTTGATCCCATAGTGAAAGTTGTTCATATTCATGAGTAGAACACCCTGTAAAAATTTGGAGCCTGTTAAAAAAAAAATATCCCGTATAATAGACCCTATAAAGAAATTACTCGTAGTATACAAGGTGCCAGGCGCATCGACGCGCAAACTGTAACCATGAATTCAAGTCATGATTCTAGACGCCTAGTTTAGAATCAAGTGCTGAATCCTAGCGTTGAAAAAAGCAAAGGAAATTCCCGTTTCTTTCCAATTCCGTTGTTTTTTTTTGTAATGTTTCATTCGGAACTAGCACGTAAATTGATAAAACTATTTATACAAATGACAGCTAGAATACGTTTCTTTCATATTTTTCGGTTTTATTGAAAAAAAAAAAACATGAAATACCTATATGCTGGCAAATTTTCTTGAAACTTTCGAATGAAACATTGAAAAAACAACGGAATTGAAAAGAAACGGGAATTTTCCCTGCTTTTTTCAACGCTACTGAATCCATACACGTCAATTTCCCTGCCCCCTGAAGTTTGAAAATAGCGGCAGTGACAAAAAAGTTGAAAGGAAATCGTTTGGTTTGGTGTTACTGGCATGTGATGAGGAGGGCAGAAACGCATGTGACTAAAAGAGTGATGGATATAAATTTTGATGGATAGAGAGGGAGAGGAAGGCCAAAGAAAAGATAAACGGATTGTCTGTGGAATGATATAAAAGACAAGGGAGTGAATTATAGCTTGAGGGTTGACCCCAAGTAACATGGGACAAAGGCAGGGAAGATATGATAACAGAGCCTATATTACCTATGAAAGCATATTTTGCATACAACCCATCTAGGCCCGCTTGGCCATAATTTTATTAAAATATTTGCTAGATACTTTAACCTGGTTCCTTTCTCTTTAGCGACATCAACATCGTAATTTTGAGCTTTCTGTAAAATGAGAGATTGCCTTATACTGAAAATATATAGCTTGACATGTCGTGCGTATGTAAAAAGTATATCCTCAAGCATATTATATTAAAGAGAAACAATATATTCAACCAAGATTATCTAAACTAATGAATATTTTGCATTTTGATCTACTTGACGTCAAACAATCAATCACATTTCCTCAGAGATGTAACGATTAGCCTTGATTAGATTAAAGATTAACTGTTTTTAAAACAACTTTATTTATTTAAATATATTTTTAGATTAGAAATAATTTGCTGATAATCAAGCTATTAGTGTATATATCTTACCAAATGTGGATAAATTACATCAGTTCTTGAATGTAATGCGAAGAAATGAATAACGTAGTATTATCAAAGCCAATTTGTAATCTAAGCAGTATTAAAATACAAAAATATCCGGTACTTAATCCTATCAACAAGATGTAAAAATAAAGGGCCAAAGATAGAGCCCTTCGGAACACCTAAATCTCAATGTATTTTAGTAGGATTTTTAAATTGTATCATGATTACTATGCTCGTATTTGACTTATAAATTATGAGGCAAAAAAATACTGTTGTAACAAAAAAAAAAAAAAAACACTTGTAATGCCAAATCGACTTGAACAGGGCCAAATCCGCTATTAGGTTATCACATATGACGTCAATGAAGAAGCTACTCTTAGTCATTACAAAAAAAGTACTCCAATAATTGTATTAACCTTTGAACATAAAACAGTTATCCACAAATCACTTACTTTTATTAAGAAGCTAACGTCTCGATGGCTTTTTTATAAACAAATTTCTAAGCATGATGATAACTGCCGAGCAAGAAATTTTAAGCCTCTCTTTTTTCAGCAGCTAGTAGTATTTGTGCACTGTGACTTTTAGAATAATCTATGGCCTTTAATCCACGCCTGTGCAGTCACACAGGAGCCCTTGCTCCTGTGTGACTAAATGACTGCGAATAAATGACTTATGACTTAGATCTCTCTTTTCTTGTGCCATCTCCACAAATGGCACAAGAAAAGAGAGGTCTATGATCAGCAGTGGGTGAAGTCAGGCTGTGGATGATAATGTTGTTGATGATGAAGTGTCGGAAGAAGAATATTTTAGTAGAATTGGTTATTTAAAAAAAAATATTTTAGTAGAACTGTTTACTCCCGACAGTAGAGGGGCCCGTGGCAAAATAATAACAGCCGCACAGGTCGATCGATCAGGTTAAGCTACCCTTGCCGCGGTTGGTCCGTGGACCATCTTCAAGTACCAAGACCCCTCCTCGCCTCGGAAAGCACGTTAAGCCGTTGGTCCCGGCTGTCATTCGTTACTGGTCGTCAGTAGCCCGAAAGTCTGACAACCAGTCTTAACACCCCTTGTTATTATATATCGTATTACCCAGTAACTGGGTTGTGGAGGTGAGATAGGCAGTCGCTCCATGTAAAATACTGGTATTCAGCTGCATCCGGTTAGACTTGAAGCCGACCCCAACATAGTTGGGAAAAGGCTAGGCAGATGATGGTTACTCCCGATAGTGTTGTAGTTACTCAGAGAAAGCACGTATTACCTACTTCTACAAGCCGTTTATTCTTTTCTAGAGTATTAGGTTACGGATCAATAACCATTGACAAATTTTAATCTTTTAATATCACCATAAGAACTTTCTAAGTTATCTTAAGACCCCTCTGACAAATGTATAACGTCAGAAGGAAACACGATTAGCCTGGATTCGCCAGCACGCAGTTGTGGTGACGACCAATGTCGCCTTCGTTTACGTGCTGATTATTGTAGTAACGCTTATGAGTCGCGAATGACTAAGGAATCAATTCACGCAAATGGGACGATGAAACCAGGCAAACGCGTTCACTACATCGCGCTACCAAGCGTAACCATTATTATGGGTGTATATTACCTACTATATTACTCTTTGGAAAAGCCCAGGTTTTCAGTGAATTGGTAAACTTTTTATATGGACTATGGATATGGTCTACCTTTTAGGAAAGTAACTACCTATTGAATTTAACGTTGCTCGGATGTATCACGTCTTTGGTTTTCGTTTGGGTTTCTTTTCAAAACATTTTACTTTTCCTGTAATAAAATTCGATTCAAAAACAATATCATGACGTCTACACAGTAATTCATAACGTCATTTTCGTCGAATACACTACCGGAATTAATTAATATTATCTGCTAGCCCCCTTTCCAATTAATCAACGTTTGCATAAATTTGGTAATTTTATTGTAATCATAAACTTTATAGTAGTGACGTAGGTTGTAGTACTGTTGCAACGGTTTCCACACAAACAGTTTCAGATTTCGCATCAATTTCTGCTGCATTGTTAGCTGTTTTTTCGATTACAAATTATTATTTGTAACCAACAATAATAATAATTTATTGTAGCGTTAGCCGAGTACCTAACTACGTAAATGCATCTCTAAAGGTATGACTCAACAATAAAAAAAATTAGGTCATGGAATTGCGTATTACTCAATTGCTATATTTTTTTTTTGTTTAATTATTGAAGCAGAAACCAACAGAAGGCAACAGATTCTTTCTCTCTATCTGCCACTGTTCTCAGAGGTATACAACGTGTAACGTTAAATGCGCAAAACCTCAGACACCCCAACTGATTTTTAATTCAATTGACCTATTTCAGAGAGAAAATAAGTCACTAAAAAATTTGTAAAGGTTTTATGTGCTGTTTTAGTTTTACTGGCGATTCTGATCGTTTCTTGGGTCTGCGACGACGCTTTATCGAGGTAAGAGTCGTCACCGGGCCGCTGCGCCGCGCTGACATTGGCTTGCTTGACCTATTAATAAATAGACACGGCAACGTTTTTAATGAAGATTTTTTGAAAAATGTGACCTATATTAAAAAGTGTTTTAATTAATTCTGCTCGTTATTCTGATCAAACTATTTTCAGGTTTTGCGCATTTAACGTTACACGTTGTATACCTTTTCTTTCTTTCATTTCGGCCGTACATCTATATTACCTATACTGTTTGGGCCCAGTTAGGGCATAGTACCTATAAGCATGATCAGTCTGTAATGTTCTCACTGCTGGGACACAGGCCTCCTCACGGTGAGTGCCTGTCAGAGTTGGAACGTTTCTTTTTTTTTTGGGGTGGGAAATTATCAAATCTACAACTTGTGGCTTGTGGTGGACTGGGCCACTACCGCTCCAGTTACGGCACTAAATGGTAACTAAAGAATAAAGGTGTTTATAAGCCAGCCTTTATGTTCTAAGCACCTGTTGATCACACACCATGAATTTGTTTATAAGACCATCCTTCCGTAGATACTTAAAGAAGCTTCCACGAAATCTGACGCTTTACTACAATTTCAATATAAGTCAGGTATAGAAAACTTACATAGAAAACTCTAGAATGAAGAAGAAACTGAGTCCATAAATAGCGGTTCCACATATTTTATAATCTGAGTAGGTAAGCTTTAATTTTATAAACCATTCGTTTTATTACCACTAAGTAGACTCGTCCTCAATCAAGATGGGTACTGTTAAGAAAATCATCAGATATACTCCAATGACATAAATATACCACTTCAGAGAAACAATTCGTTTAATTGCTGGTTAATTAGTAACTAGAATCTGGTTCATCATCTTTATAAGCGAGCTTTTGTTATGATGTAGTACCATAATATATAAGAAGTTTCTGGAAATTCCATTCAGAAAATTTTATAAATATATTCTAGAAAAATCTCTTCTAAGATGTAGTAAAAAGAATAACTTAAAAGATACATTTAATTATTTAAATAAAATTGATGAAGGAGATGATAAAATTTGCAAATTGGTCGTGTAAAGGTCGTCCAAACTAGAAAATCATTCGATATCGGTCCAGAAAGCAAATTCCTATAGTCAAAAATATGAAAAATCCAGATGCAATCTCATCTCAGCGACAATCAAGGTCAAAACACTTGTCAAAAATGTAGGAAAATTAGAAGTTTTTTGACAGATTGAGGCTGAGATTCTAATTTCAGTCTCAACCTGTCAAAAAAAAACTTCTCAATTCAATTCAAGGAGCAATTTGGGACCTCTGGTACCTAAAACGACTAACCCTCCCTAAAATCCTAAACACTACGTAGCTGTAAATTAGATGAACCCTTTTAAATTGCATGTTTTCAAGTCACAACGAACATTAACTGGTTAAAATAAAAATAAAATATACATTTTAATTAGTGCATTGAACCGAATTAATTTTTAATACGTGCGTCACAACATACGCTAAGAAATTGGCCGGAATTTCGATAAATACACGTACAGTTTTTAGAACAGCCCGATGAAAAATTGGATTTCCGTAAATCGATGGTTTTAATGTGGCCGTCGATTCGACGCATACATTGACGTCATAGTATGGTCTCTGCGGTCTATACCGTCCCCCAGTGAGTCAGTGGATTGATAAATATGTTTATATTGGCGAAGTAACAGACTGGCTGTTCAGTGTGATTCGCGCCGTTGCAAAGACATTACTTGACTGTTATCCTTGCGTAGACGTCGTGTTTCGTTTTTAGCTGTTTCAAGCTTTCGTTTGTGTGTTGTAGTGGTGTTGTTGATTATTAACAATGTATTCGGCAAATATTTGTGTGACTATTGAGGATTTTATGGATGTTGTTTTCTGTGCTTATGTGCACAGCCATAAAAAGGTTGGTTTTTTGTTTGTAGTGGTTTACTTTTATTCATTAAAATATCTTTACAAGAGTATTGTTAAGTACAAGTACAGTACAAGTACTGTTGTGTAAATATTTTTGGTAACGCTTTCCAGTTTTTTTGGAATTTATTTGTTTGAATTGACGTGTCCTTCAATAATTACATAAGTATATTAAGTTTAAGTTAGCTCTACTCATAATATATTCTTATTTTTTATAATTGTCTTTAATTAATTCAATTATGGATGCGAGTTGAATTATTTATTCACAATTTCTAATTCAGAACCAATGTATACAGTAGAAGTTGCGTAGATGAGATAAAATCTGGTTCTTCCTTGGATTAAAAGATCTTTATCTATGTTTTCAATGCCTAGATGAGAACAAAATTCTGATATACAAAACCAGAATGATCATAACTGACACTAACTGTTTTCTCAACGAATATAAAGTAATAATAACTATCATAATGATATTGCCTTTGTGAATTTTGATGGGAGCGGTTTATTTAAAGTACCAAATACCAAGAAAGAGCCACAGCATTATGTACATTATATTGTTTTTGAGTCCAAAACATAACGTTCAATATCCAATGAAGAACGTTCACGGTCGGCAACAAATGGGCGTACATACATATAGGTTCGGCAAACGGATTGATGAGGGTTGAAAGAGTGAAAAAAAAAAAAACACAAACAAAACACCTTTTGAATATATATAGAGATATATAGAGTTATAAAAGGAGGGGCTTGTGGCTAAGTAATAACAGCCACACGGGTCGATCGATCAGGTTAAGCTACGCTTGCCGCGGTTGGTCCGTGGATGGACCATCTTCAAATACCAAGACTCTTCCGTGCCTCGGAAAGCACGTTAAGCCGTAGGGCCTGGTTGTCATTCGTGGATCTTTGACTGTCGTTACGTGTCGTGAGAAGCCCGACAACCAGTCTTACCAAGTGGTATCGTATTACCTAGTAACTGGGTTAAGGAGGTCAGATATATGCAGTCGCTCCAGATTAAATACTGGTATTCAGCTGCATCTGGTTAGACTGGAAGCCGACCCTAACATAGTTGGGGAAAGGATAGGCAGATAATGATGATAAGAGTTCTAAAAGGTTCTAACTAGGAATATTACATCCATTAGATGCAAAAGGTCCTTTATGCTCTAATGAATTTGCTAGCCTGGAATAAAACATGCAATCAGCTTCCATTACAGTCTTTAGAAAGACTAAACTATCATTATGCATACATGCAGCATCATCAGCTGTCAACTAAATAATACCACGTTCACAAAATACGTTATCAAAATCAGTAAATATAGGGGAATTTATTCGTCCATTACAAATATTAATTTAATATTTAACTGTGTTATTGTTGACGTATATCTTTATTTACTGGAACTAATTAGTTACCTGTTTATCCTTCATATTAATAGCTAATTAACAGAAATCCATTATCCGTATTGACATAAACCTTGGTTAGTTCCGTTAATTGGAACATTTTAAAATAGCACAAAGCTATATTTCCTTGCACAAGTACAGTGGAGTACCTAATATGTGAGTTTAAGTACATGATAAAAAAGGCCCTCGACTTATTCATTTTGTATAACTCAAATTCTTGCTGTAGTGATATTTTTTTTTCTATAATAATTTCAAGGGATTGCTCAAGGTTCAATACTAGGCCTCATGTAACAAGGAACATATTATTTTGTAATTCGAGGTCTTATTTCCAATTAAACTAAACATGGGAACTAAACCCAAGGCCGTTTCCAGCTGTTTTGCTATCACAAAACCAATAAGGCAACAATAAAACACAGCCTGACGACACAAACGACCTTTTTATGTTAAAAATTATAACAAAATCATAAAACACTGCACGTCATTCGCAAGCCTACTCAATTCTGCAAAATTAATATAAATTCTATAAAAGTGGGTCGTAGGAAACATACAAGCGACACATTAATCATAATTATCTATAATAACGCCAACAAATAGATAGTACACGCGTAATGTGGGAAAAATACTATGAATAGGGGCCTGCAGGAGTAGTTTCTTTTCTTATTTTTTCAATGGTTCCATTGTTTTCATCGAATCTTTTTCTCTAAGTTTTTGTGTTATTCATCGGCTCTTGTGCCCTGTGTGAACTCAGCTCTATTTTTTACTGTAGAATGGGTTTGATGTACTTAACTGTCTCAATAGAAAATGCCAAGGTTGAATTCTGATTCTGAATAACAGTTTGTCAAGCAAGACCAAGATGTAAATCAAATCATCTCTTATCATAAATAAGGAACTATAGATTACATATTAGATAAAATTAAATACTTATGTAAATTCAAATTCAGCCTTATCTTATGAATATGTGCATATAAAAAACTCGTTTAACGTTGTCTGACTTTTCAATTATCTGCAACATCATAAAGATCAATCAATGCTTCAACAAGTTGCTCAATTTCTCTTTCTATATTTCAGCAATCAGAAAGATGGCGTAAGCTTCGCAACATTGTGCAGTGGACGCCATTCTTCCAGACCTACAAGAAGCAAAGGTACCCTTGGATCCAGCTTGCTGGTCATCAAGGCAATTTCAAGGCGGGACCTGACCAGGGCACCATTTTGAAGAAACTGAGTCCGCAAGAGGAGAGGTGTTTTCAGGTATATATTAATAAAACATTTTTGTTTCGTCATTCGAATGTACATATTGTACATGTTATACAATGTTAATAGGATCACTAGGAAAAAATTGTTGATTAAGTCAAATGTATACATGACTGAAATTCCAAGTTCCATAGGGGTTAGGTTATTGCACTGCGCTTCATCTTGCTTATACTATTGCGGAGTGTTGTGGAGTTGAGGATATCTATCGTTTTTACAGATTTTACTTCTACTGTAGTCCCTTATCAATAGTTTATCAACATCAACCAAAAGCTTTATAGGCGCATCATCATCATCATCATCATTTCAGCCGAAAGACGTCCATTGCTGGACAGGCCAAGCATCGCCACTTTGATCGGTTCGGTGCTTTAAGCATCCCGCGGATATATAGGTGCACACATGTCATTAATTCATATCACGAATTGGGTAATCATCATTTCCAATAAAAGTGATGATACGTATGACAAATTGATATCTTGGGAATATAACTTACGTATAACGTTACGTGTGTTAGTAGTTCCAAACGCTAAACTTCTTAGAAGCATTAGTCATTACTACTGGAGCTACTATAACTTGCAACACGTGGTTATGTTTCATGAAGCCATTCATGGGTAGAAAAATATCTTCTTCACATTTAAAGGATAAAATATATTCATATCATAATATGTATATAGTTCAGTTATTCTCTTACAAAAACCACTTTTGCCGCCGTTTGTATTCAGTAATTTATGCTTATCATAGATTTATTAAATTGATTAAACGCAGGATTTTTAATGCTTCCGGTTCTCATTTCGCAAAATGAATCACTAAATCACTTTAAGCTTAAAACAATGATTCACATAATTTACTTCAAAATTCAACACTACAAAGAGTTGCCCAATTTGTGAATCAGCATTTTTTTTCTCGACTTGTCGCGGTTAGAACAAGTCAATAACCATTTCAAAAAAAGATCCCTAAGAACAATTGGAAACAAAAAAATGTGTAAAAATCAATTGAACCTTTGAACTTTGGCCAATTGAACATTGTTTGACTCCAAAGTGACTAATTACTTAAAATAGCAGTGGTTTTTAATAATATTTCAAAGATCAATCAAATAACAATTAAGTCTGTGAATTTGTGCATAACGTTTCTTGACCCCAAAGTATCATTAAACCGATGATGGGTATGATGTCATAAACCTCAAAAAAATAACGTCACTACCCAAAATAATCTAGGATCTGCGGTTTAATTTTTTTAATATTTTTTTTTGTCAAATGGTATGACTTTTAACGTTGAGTCTTGCCTTGGAAATACTAGGCCAGAGCAGTAGGAATATCCACGAAAAGAGAAACCTATAAATAATAATAAGTTTATTTATTTTTCTCTTCTATAGTGTGTTGTCTGCTTTATCTCAGTTCTTACCTGTGTTCGTCTGGTATGCCATACTTTTCAAAAGTTATTGCGTTATCCTTCTTCAATCCAATACTAACCTTAAATCTATCAAATAAGGTTCAGGACCCTCTGATTGTATTTAACAAACAAAAACTTATGACCTGTTTTGACTGAGAGTTTTTGCTGGATGGTTATTTTTTTTTTTTTTTTGACCAAACCGCAAAACGTCTTGGATGACTATTAATAACAATTTACTTGACTTCTCAATTGGATTATGCGCAGTTCTATTGCTATGGTTGTGAACTTAAGATTTTGCCTTTTATGTCTCACTCGTGTGCAAATAGTTCCATAATAATTTTGTAGTATTTAAGATGTGGATAACGCCGTGAGCTACACATATGTAATGTCTTTTTTTTCTCACTACCTGTTTATTACGATGTTTGTGTAGCTGTTTGTTTTCCCGAAATAAATAAATAAATAAATAAAGTTAAATTATTTTTATATAATCTCAACTAAATCATTGACTTTGACCAGTGTCAAAGTGTGAATTGTATATTTTCGTATATCAATATTAGACTTTGAATCACAGACTTCTTAATGAGTAGGCCCAAAATTGATTAAACTTTGGTAATACTTTGACGTCATTGTAAGATCTTACCGTAATCGATTACATTTAGGACGTGCAAATTTCTTTGTAGAAAATATCCGAACCGATTATGTATCTGTTTTGAATTACAATGTGTAGGCACACTTTGTAAGAAAATGTTAAGAAAGAAACGTTTCATTTGAATAGTGTTTTACATTGAAATTTTCATGTGTATTTGAAATCGTCGAAAATGACAATGTATGATGGCTTATTATGTTATGTGCGTCATAGAGTAAAATGAGTTGGCCTAAGTTTGGAAGACAAGCGTTTGACGTGTTTTATGTTTGCGAAGATTGAATAAAACATGGCATCGTGCGAACGTTACATAAAAGAACGCATGTTAGTAAATCGCACGTCACAAAAATCATTTGAATTTGGTATTGTAGGTAGTACTTGCTTATAGACGATACGTTACTATGCCTTTGTTTGGTTTTATAAATCAATTTTGCCGTGAAATATTTCATCCGGATTTTTGGCTTCAACCAGTATCTACGGCTTCTGCTCTCTTCAGTATAGTCTCCACCTTACCATTTGTCATGTGTTTATTATCGACTCCCTCTTTCTGTACTTTACTTATTACAAAACATTTTTTTTTTTTGAGTTTTTGCTCTCCCTTCCTCTTTTCATCTCCATCTACTTGCATTACTTACTTCGAATTCTGATCTTTAGCCTTATAGTCCAGCACGTGCTTAAAAACGGTGCTAGTGTTAATGATGACATAGATTACATTTCTGACCTCTCAACGGAAATCAAGCCTGAAGATTAGATAATGTTCTACGAAGAAAACGATAGTTAGCTCATGCTTTCTATATTTTCTTATTTTGCTTTAAAAGCATTATTATTATCTAACCTGTCATAAATTACAATGAATACGTAATAAGAGTATGCATTTAAGACTTGATTGAATCTAGAGTTCCTTTTGTAGTATGTATTGATTTTGGTTTTAATAATGTTTTTTTTCTAATTCCAGTTGCTGATGAAAGAGGTTCTAAGGCCATTCGTACCTGAATACAAGGGACATCTCACCTCTGAAGACGGAGAATGTATCCTTTTTTCAAATAATGTACAACAAAATAAAGTATTAACCCATCTGATCTCCATCTGATCTGATTTTGAACAAACCAAAGGCATAAAAAATTGCTTTTAATATCCACGAGAAGCACACATAATTAATAGTGTGGATTTGTATAATAACTTTTCATAAGACTAATTTTTGGATTAGAAAATCTTTTGAGAAAACCAATTACCAGCTGTAATACTGGAGACAATGAGCGTTTATTCTATTCTGTGTATATCTCTAAAACACCATTGAATATTTCATCCAATAACATAAAACAAATATTTCCTTAACCATGCATTCCAATACAGTGTATTTACAACTACAAGACTTGCTGAGTGATTTCGATAGTCCGTGCGTCATGGACTGCAAGATTGGCGTCAGGACTTACCTTGAAGAAGAGCTCGCGAAGGCTAAGGAGAAGACCAAGTTACGTAAAGTGAGTATTACACAATCATTGTTGAGATTGACGAAACTAAAGCTGTCTCTAGTCGATCCGTGCATTAGAAAGAAAAATAAGGAAAGAATTGTGTGATTTTCGGTTGTTTATTTTTACTGTTAGTTCGAGAATCTGGGATAAGAAATCTTTCAAATCATGTTGAATGGTGACAACTGGCGATATTTTGTCAAGTTTCCAACCAGAACTTTGAGCTGTTGAGCTTTTCCTGAAGAATATGTGTACCTACTTGATGGTACTCGATTAAATCTCGAAGAAGGCGGTTAGAATACTATGAAACATTGTGATAATGCTAGATGAACTATTCAAAGACCATTTACTTAGTGTAATAAAGTAACATGAACACACGCACACACACTCGTTGAAGTAAATTGTTCGTTTCCCTTAATCAAGGCATTCTATATGCGCATGAGTTTAAACTGTTATCACCTCAGACATTAAATCTATATTTAGATAAAGTCTTCCTTTTTATCTCATTAGATACATATTTTTGTCCTTTCTCAGATGTATCTGTAGTATTTAGTTCAAGTTACATTTATGAATCAATGAAATTAAATTGGTATGTTATTGATATATGTAAATACATATATATTTGACAACTAATCTACATTTTTTCCAAGAGATCTTCCTGTTTTTTATGGTTTTCTCAATTCATTTCGGTTTAATGTGGTTCGGAATAATCATCATTATTATTTTTATACCCTCTTACTAGGAGTTACTCTCTGCCATGTCCAACGGCCAAAGTTGATTGATCAGCCAGTGATATACAACATTATTTTTATTATATGGGAATCCCGAAACACGTATCTAGTATTTATATGTAAAGAATCTATGTACAAAATTTCAAAACTGCATGTTGAAAAATCACGAAGTTATAAGCTTATTATATTACCTGATTGTCCGTACAAAAACTTGGTTACCACTTAACACGCGCCGCCGCCGCTCGGCTGGGATCTGTGTTGTGTGCATATGATTGTGGATATGTACTTAATGTCGCTTGGTGTCCAACTTGTTACCATTTTTAAATATTTTTGGGACAAAATATAACATGGGGTAAAAATTATTGGAATCGATTCAGTTACTTATTCTGAACAAACTGTATTCAGGTTTGCAATATACTAAAAATAATGCTGTGTGTCACTTTATCTTTTTTTTATATCACATTGACATCAGGTTATAAGCTTTACATATATTATATTTCTGCATCATGTTGATAGCTTTATATTGCTCTTACATAATTATTATCAACCCACAATATACTGTTCACTTTAACGACATCACGTACTACTGTTTGAACGTGCGCTTTATTCTTTAAGATATCTACGTCATTGCTACGTCAGATATTGTTGCTGAGATTTTCAATTTACTTTTTATGGTCACCGTCGATTTTGTCATTTTCATCAATAAAACTTTAAGGACAGCCAAAATTACGGTCTTTCATAAACTCAATCAGATAACTGAAAGAAGATTACCTAGTAGTAGTAGTGGTTGTGTATTTCTGGTTACAGACATTTAATTCTCATAAAAAAATTTAGATTTCACTTACATGAGAACACATTTAAACAAAGTATAAACGCTAATCATTGTCCTTCGATACTCGGATTTACAATTGACCTGACGAATTAGGTTATACATTATCCATTAGTATTATTTAAATATACTATCTTACACTAAACTTTCAATGTCACTAAAATATAATATCAATTGAAAGTTTAGGAATGTATTTATAAATTGTGAACGTGCCAAATGTCATGAACGTCTGAACCCAAGATTGCAAAAAATAACCCGTCAGGAATTATTTTAGTATTAACGAAAAATAACCTTTAAATAACTGATAGAAAGTATAAACCAGCGTCGTTATTCTCGGCCTCCATAGTATAATTTAATAGAGTTCATTGCTTATCCGACAATGTCACGAGAATGTGTGGACGCATTGATAAACCCGTCTTAATTACAAGTTTGTACGTCAATGATATGGAACCAAACATATACAACCGTAATTATGTTGTAAGCAAACCAGTTATAAAAATAATCTCTAGAGTCATAATACTTATTAAAATGATATTTTTACTTGTTGATCGTTATTGTAGTATAAATAGTAAGTAATTAATAGGCTATGAATATATTATAGGAAGGGAAGTTGAACTTATAATAAATGAATGTCGAAAGGTCAGTGGGTACGTAATGATGTATAGCGTCTTGGATGTTAATATTTGAATTGTGTCAACGCGTGGGTTGGGATCACTTAAGTCTCTGACAATACTGCATACGTTATAAGTCGTAAAATTAATTCTTAAAAGCTTTTAACCTTCACTGTCGTTGCACTGGTATTGAAACAAAACAAACTGTACATATCAAGACTGTCGAAATAAATCCATCCACTGTATAGTATTGTGTATATCAAGATTCAATATTCTAAAGAAAATCAATCTCTTTATTCCAGGATATGTACGAGAAAATGATCCAGATAGATCCTAAAGCGCCAACGGAAGAAGAGCACAGGAGTAAAGGCGTAACGAAGCCGAGGTACATGATCTGGAGGGAGACCATCAGTTCCACTGCGACCCTCGGCTTCAGGATCGACGGTGTCAAAAAGGCTGATGGCACCAGCTCCAAAGACTTTAAGACTACTAAGACTAGGGAACAAATTCTTGAATCCTTCAAAGAGTTTACAAGCAATTTTCCAAATGCTGCGGTAAGTTCCGCAAACATTTTTTTTAACTACTTTAAAATATTTTATTGGATTTTAAAAATGTAAGCCGTATTACCGCCGTTAAAATTATTTTAAAAATCAATATAATTTCCTTTCATGAAACAATCAAGTTTGTCTCATACAATATGTTTTTCAGCCAACGCAATTTTTTTTAGCTATTCTTAGTGTTATTTAATTTTAATGTCCTACTTTGTTCGATTACAGCCGAAATACTTAGAAAGACTGAAGAGCATCAGGGATACACTGAAAGAGTCACCGTTCTTCAGATCTCATGAACTCATCGGCAGCTCCTTACTCTTCGTCCACGACAAAAGGCGGGCTTCCATCTGGATGATAGACTTCGCAAAAACTGTCCCCGTTCCAGACAATGTTAGCATAGACCACAATTCTGTCTGGGAAGTTGGCAACCACGAAGATGGCTACCTCATCGGACTGAACAACATCATCTCAATCTTCGAATCTCTCATTAATAATGATAATGGCAACATAGAAAAGTGTTACGCCAACGTTAACGTTAGTTTAGAAAAAAATGTTCGAAAAGATAGCTTCGATACTTGAAGTATCGCGACTTGAGAGAAATCTCGTGAGAATTGACTGTGCACAGTGATGGTGTACTGTTATGCATTTTCAGTAGTTGTACTGAGCTGTACAAATCGGATGGCTTGTTTATGCGACGCTAAACTCTGCGTGAATAAAGTAACAGCTTGAAGAAGAGACGTTATTCTTTATAACGAAGGCGGGAGAAGTTATTTTATAATTTCCCACCCAAAAAAAAGGCTTGGATTGAGGAGCACATGGAAGTTGGGCATCGCAAAAACATGTCAACAATCGCGATCGTTTTGATCACACCTCTTCACGACTATGTACCTATACTTGTTTATATTTCTTGTAAATAATCCATAGTATTATAAATGTATGTGTTTTACTGTTAAGTTTAAAATACTCAATTCTAGGTTAGGTTTGGGCACCACCAATTATAGTGTTAATGTTTTTGTTTCAGTAATGAATATTTGTAAAATTACGTTGTAAGGTTATTTCAAGTACCTAATGACTAAAACTGAACGGATTCTGATCAATTTGTAGAACAAATTAATTATTGCTCGTGTGAAAGAACTGAAATACAGTAATTGAATGGAGGAATTTGTTTTTGTTCTTCAATTTTGTACTATAGTTTTAAAAAATTAGATGTTTCATGAAAAAATAATAGTAAATTCAGAAATAGATATTTATTTTGTTTTAAGTACACTATATTAGTGTAATGACTAGTTGAAAGTCAATATTTTAAGTTTAAAACAATCTGAAGGTACTAAATAAAAGTAATAATCTCGCCATTTCAGTTTTTCTTTATTCCTCGTTCTCATCTCCGAGTTGTACGCAGATGCTACTAACAAAAACAAAAAGAAAATAATAGAAGTAAGTATACCTGCCGTGGCCATACCACATACTTATGTATATAAACTGTACATAAACTCACGCCTTCTTCGTATGGGGGTAGACAGAAACTACACAGCGCCGCCACGAGCTACGATCCTTAGATACTCGTACTCCTTTTGCTTCGTTTACGTTCATGCATCTGTGGGATAATTACGTACCACACTAACAGTTGACAGTTAGGGTTCATTAGGGTGCTGGTCATTTATGTGTATATAAAAATAATGATATATTCTATAACAGTCACAATCTATGTTATTATATACTATGAAGATGACAGCGGTTGAATTGTAATAATAATAATAATAGTTTATTGTCACAATAAAACATACATTAGTATACAATGGCGCCGATTCCTTTGGTCAAAAACTAAACTAAATTTAAGTTCAGTGCATGTTTTTTCTTTCTATTTCTTTAAGAAAAGGACAGAAGGTAAATATTAATTTAAATAGAAATATATAGAAAAAAAAAATTAAATAGAAAGAAAAACTAAAACAAAAAACTAAACAACTAAAACTAATGTTTAGTCTTGTCAAATTAGTCGGCGCCTGACGTAAATTGATGTAATTTTAGTAGCCAATTTTTTAATCACGTCTAAACTTGTCTATGGAGTAGTTATTTTAATTTGACAGGACTAAACTAATATTTATCTTCTGTCCTTTTCTTAATGAAATAGAAAGAAAAAGAAAAAGATGCTAACCACGCTGCAGAAATCTGTATACAGATTCTGTGCCTCTTAAACCAGGATAACCTGTATCTTAATAGACAGTGTTCAGCTTTGAGGTTACTTAAAAATAGGGATTATACAACTGCGGACTGCAACAACTTATTGTTCGTGTTAACAGTCAGATTTACTTTTAAACATATTATATTTTAAGAAAAGGAAAAGGAAAAATAGTATAAAATAACAATTTAATACCTATGTATGTAATGTGAATGGGTGAATGTATGTGGGGATGTGTTTATAATGTAGATATGTGTGTGTGGTGAGTTTTTGTACGAGAGTGGTGAGTGTGAGCCGTGTGAGGTGGTCATATGTGAAGCAATAAAAGCAAAATAAGCAATATTAAGCAATGTATTTTAGCAGTGATTCGTTTGTGCATAGTCCACCACGTTCCATCACGTTAGATTTTTAATTTAAAGTTATTGCAATCGAGCATATTTAGTTCCATAAGAATTTTCTTGTAGATTAGTGTACTTAATGTGAAGTAGGTATTGGTGTTTGGCAAAAGCGGTTTTATGTCTTGTACCTGGGGGAATATTAATTCGTTTGTTGGGATCAGATAGTGGGACACTGCTGAGCTGACGAACTGTTAGTACCTTACATTCTGAGTAGAGTTGAGTTGCTGGATAGCGATAAGGTTTTCGCAGTTTGTGTGTGTGTATCTAATGAAACCTTATGAGATCTCTTATTTACCTTTTGACATAATAATATCAAATAAACAACAAACGTTTACTAACGCAAAAGTTATCAGGTATTCTAAGATCCACATAAAACATCTTTAGCATGATTATCCGGAAAGCTCAGAATTTGGTTTGAACTGAACCGACTATCCACAGGATGTGATTATCCACCAGATAAATTCACCCATCACATTATATTCAAACTGATTTATTCTCATGATTAATCGGGTACACAGGTAGACCTGGGCTAGGACATAGGATAGTTTTATCTCGGTAGTACGTTCCCGTGGGCTTATTTCAGGATCTCCACGCGATTAAAGCCACGGGGCAAAGGCTAGTGCAGAAATAAAATGATAATTGAACTTGAATAATTTTGGGAATCAAACATTAAAACCACAATGATGCATTGGACGGCTTATATTCATCACTTACTTAAACCTAACTTATTTCGAATAAAATATAAATTAAATAATTATTGTCTATATTTCGCTAAAAAGGCACTTGGGTTACGTATTGTCTTTGTCTTTAAAGTTGTCTACAACTATGTCGGTTAAACTACAACGTCTGGAATCTCCTTCTTCTGCACTAGCACTTTCTCGTCGTATACGAGAGAAGAGTCTGGGTACGGGACCCGTACTGGACCGACCAGTATCTGCCGGAGCGGGGGAATATCTCCTCGTTCGAGGTTTAGATGTTTCTTCTTCAGAAGCAGTCTCTGAATAAGGAGGAGGCGGTTGCTGCAACATCGACATTCGACTTTCTCTCGCCGCAGTCGCTGTTGGTATCTGTAACTCCGCCCCAGCAACCACAGTTGCTAGCGTCGGAGTAAACTGCGGAGCTGCAGCTCGTGCGGACACCCTTCTCCGTCGTGGCCCAGAATCATCTGCACGCCTTGATTTATTTTCTTCAAGACTATCCCTACTAGGTGGTGTGGGTATAGAAAAATCTGGTCTGATGGATCCGCGTCTTCTTGATGTAACAGCGCTGGGTTCTGTTATAAAGTCCAATAATCCAGGCGGGTCGTTAGATGAACCAGCTGCAGTTTCCAAAACTGCTAAAGCTCTTAGAAGATCAGCCACACTTGTATTCTCTAAGACTTCTACTTGCTCAGATTCAGGAAGATTAGTTATATTAACATCAGGGTCAAACAAACTTTTACGACCGTGTTTGGTTCTGTTTCTATAACGCTCTAAATCACCTGAAAATTCACCAGGTTCTTCAAGAGACAGATTACGACCTAGTCTTTTTTGGCTATTGAACTGTTTTATGGTAGCTTCCAAGTCTCCTGACATTACGTTAGGTGAACTATTTTTGCGAGACGCTCCAAATGATGGGAACAAACTGCTGCGTCCTGAACGTGTCTTATTTTTATAGTCGACTAATTCGTCTGAACTCTCCGGCATAACGTCGTCATCGTTTTTCTTAGATCGGCCAAAAGTAGGAAACAAGCTGAGGCGGCCTTTTTTCGTACGATTTTGATATTTTTTTACGTCGTCTTCATCTACAGTATCTTCATCATTGCTTGATAAGCCGCTGAAATTGAAGCTTGGGAAAATACTTCGCCTGCCTCGTTTAGTATTTTCTCTGTAACGTTCTGCATCATCATCAGGGTCACTGAAGTCGAATGTAGGGAATATGCTATGTCGACCGGATTTGGTTCTGTCTTTGTAAGCTTTTGCATCTTCATCTTCGCTAAAATCAAATGTAGGGAAAATGCTATGTCTTTTACTTTTTTGACGATATGCTTTAGCAGCTGCTGCATCTTCATCTTCAGAGAAATCAAATGTTGGGAAAATGCTACGTCGACCACGATTTGTTTTCTCAAGGTAAGACTTGGCTAGATAATCTTCATCGTCATTATTAAAATCAAACGTAGGGAAAATACTATGTCTACCTCTTTTTGTTTTATCTTTATAAGCTTCCGCTTCACTCCGTTCTTCATTAAATGAGGGGAACATATTTCCTCGTCTTGAGGTATCTTTGAAATTTTCGTTAATCGCTTGAGAAGGAGGGATTTCACTCGAACTCGTTTTTCGCAAGAAAAATCTCGTTATTATATTTTGAGATGATACATTTTCATCCGGAATAACTTTAGAAGGTAGTGATAATTTACCACTCCTAATGTTGGCTTCCTTTCTAAACTTCTCTGCTGACTCACCATTAGTCCATGTGTGTTCATGAACATCCTGTGGTATGAATTCTTTTTGATAATTAGGTACAGCTACACTTAATGCTCTAGTTCTTTTTGAATTGTTTGGTAAATAGTCGTGACCTATACTAAACTTAGGTGGCCTTTCATTTGCTAAAATATGTTCATCGTCAAATAAATGAACACCTTTATCAACACGATCTTTCTGTGCTTGCTCCAATCCTCCCAGTACATTTACTACCCGTGCTAACAATTCTGCTGGTTTGACTATAGCTGAGGCAGTAAATGTCTTTTCTTTATCGATTCCAAGTAAATCAGTATCAGATTGAATTCGAAGCATGTCTTTTGCAGAAAGTTGAATATTTTCTGAGTTCGCTCGTTTTCTCTTGTATATGGGGAATCTTGGTTCAACGTCATACGTGAAAATGGGACAACTTGAACTTCGGTAGAGCGGTGGTAAGGCCTCTACGTACACCGGCTGAAAAGATAAAGAGAGAAAAATATTAATTCTTACCAGTTTTCACCTACTTTCAGAGTAAACAGAATTAGTGTCACTTTTGCGATAATTGTGGGTTCATGAACTTTATCAATTCTACTTATAGGACTGAAACCATGACTATTCTTTGCAGTCATTTCAATAAAACAAAGATTAAGTTGTCATTCAATGAATACTACAAACAGTGTATATATATTATCTACTTTATCTAAGTTGAATAAAATGTTATGAAAATTACCTTTATTTTTATAAGATTCGCTTCATTAATGATTTTTCTAAGTGCTGATAGATCCTTCGTGAAACCTTGCAAGATTTTGTTCTGTGTGGTCTTGAACTGACACGCAAACTTCTGTTCTATTCTATGGATTCGCTCCGATCTCATGCCGCTGGTGATGAACCCGAGTAACATGACAATGTAGCCGAGACCGAAGGTAATCCAGACGATCAGGAATATCTGGTAGGTGCAGAAGTAGCCGTACTTGAAACCATTGTTCACCGTGCCTAAAATTATGAAGAATAATCTTATTATTATTACGAACAATACTTAAAAAAAAAGTAAAGATACATGTATAGGAGATGAATATTACTTTCTATATAAAGACAGGCTCACGAAGAACTTTTTTTTTTAAGTCTGTTATTTTTTCAGTTGCAGACATGCAAGTTTGTCATGCATGTCCACAACTGGGCCAAAGGTCTCCCCCGTACTTTTCCTATTCTCTTTATCTAGCTTAAGTCAAATAATAATAAACAGTTCTTACCTGCTACTAAATCACCAAAACCAATAGTAGTAAGTGTGACAAAAGCATAATAGATGGAGGCGACGTAGTCCCATCCTTCGAACACCATGAAGATGCAGGCAGGCAAGAAGATGAAGAACAAGAAGCCAGGCACAAGGTACAGGAAGATCTGGCCCAACATGCCAAGGTTGGTGAAGTGGTAGCCAAGGTTGTGGGCTCTTTTCTCATTTCTTCTTTTGTATTTGCGGTACACTGATATTAACTGAAAAAGAGACATATATTTTTTGTTACTAACTATTTACAAGTAAAACTAGACGTCACAAAGTGTGTCATGCAAAAAATCTGTAAAGATTATTATTTGTTTTTGTACCCATGTAAATACAAACACGTGCAAGATTGCAATATTATCGGAAAAGCTGCTGTGAATGTCTCCACAGCATCATCGAATAAAAATTGCAAAACGTAGGTACAAAATATATGATACATCAAATTACCTGCATGCCGAAGTATTCACCGAGGTTTGCAAGCAGGATTCCGTTGATGGGGATACCGAATAACCCGTAGAATATCATCAGGATTCTTCCTAAATGCGTCGTTGGTGCTAAATTACCGTAACCTGGAATCATGATAAAAATATAGTTCATTCAAAAGACAAACTTGTTTTCATCTTAACTATCTTGGAACTAATTAAATTGGTCATATGAGTACTATTTATATAGTGCTTGGTTACACGAAAATGATCAGCTTTTACAGTAGGACCAAATACCAACTTTGAAATGCGAGCATATTTCAGGCTTAGGGTTGTCATGAGTACTTACGTGGGACATACTTACACCACACCCCCCTTTTTTTACACCACACCCCCCCTTAACGTACCGAGTATGTCCCGCGGTCCCACACAGTGTATAATTTATTTAACTTCTCATCATGGCAATTTCAAAAACAAAACTATTTCTTTTGTTGAGAAATAAGTTTCATAAAGAGCGGCATTGAAAAGAAATTAAAACAAAGAGAAACTATAAAGTTGAACACAAAGTAACTAATAAGATTCTTAATGATACAGGAAATAAAGAGTCTGGATTGTAAATCAGACAATAGTGGAAAATATTTATGGGGCAAATGCATAAATCTTGAACTTAGTATGTGGAAATGAATTATTATGATGAAGTTAATAAGATAAGTAAAGTCAAATAAGATCTAAGAAGAGAACCTATAATTATTGTATTACTTATTCAAATTATGCAATATACTGCTTACAACATAACAACAAATATAGGGTTTGTATGTGATCACTGTGTCTGATTTAAATAAATTATAAATATTGTTACAGCATCTACATTTAGTTAAAAAAAATATTTTGTATATGATTTCAGATCAGCCAACAGTCAGGGATACATTGAAATAGACTCCATGACTTTTGATCAGTAACAACGAACGAAACCATAAATTAATGCAACCCTCATGATGATCTAATGAATAAGAAGATCGAAAAGTTACCTACGTGCAATCGGCCCGTATTATTGACCCAAGTAAATATGATAATAATGCCAACGTAACGTAATGGATACGTATAGATGAAAATAATTGGTCCACTTAGTTCAAACTTACCAACATTTGTGAAGGTTTTTATTAAATCAAATATGAAAGTAATGTTTTGAAGAATGATACTAATTTACGCAAAAAAGCTGATAAAGTAAAACATACCAATGGTACTGACGACGGTGTAAGAGAAGAAGAAGGAATGGTAGAAGTCCCACTTGAAGGGAGGCTCAGCGTCTTCCGTGGTGTAGTTGAACATGGACTTGCCGCAGTAGTCAGACAGCTTCCGAAGAATCGTGTCCTGCTTCTCTGGATCATCAGGAATGTAGTTCTCGTACAAAAGGTCTGGAATTGATTGATAGAGAAGATGTGAATTAGTGAAATTATTAAGAGATGCTTTTTGGTTCACTGTTAAATGTAATCGATGTAGGATTTGGTCTTGAATGTTTGAATAGGGAAAAATAATGGCATGCTTAAAACGCTTGTTATACACAAGGACACAACAATTACAATATACAAGCTAAAGATAATTAAAAATAATTAATTTATGATTAAGATTTTATTTGCTGGAATTCTTATAGGTAGTGGAAGAATTTTTCAACCACCAGCATGTGAGTTTCTTATACAAATAGTCGTGATTTTTTACTTTAATTTCTCGCTATATATAACAAACGAGGTTGTTAAAAATCAACAAAATACACATATTATTATAAAATATCGTGAGATCCTTGTTAAGCCAATAATTTTAAACAATGTCGGACCGTACCAGAATCATTTAGCGTTACTTTTCTAACAAAATTGCCACGACAATAAGAAAATATATGGCCCTAATTAAGCAGTTAACCGAGTTTTTACAAATGACAATTTTACGCGCGAGTCAACACAAATTAGTTGTTTTTTTATCACAAATTGTATGTGATTACGTATTGATTAGAGGTCGTAAAAACTAAAAGATCGCTGCCCTGTTGGGTGGCAAAAAGGTGTAATTGATTTTCGTATGAATGAGAGAAAACGTATCGCAGTAATTGAACCGTAGAAGTCACACTATGTCGTTGATAGAACGCGAAGATATTGTTAAATTGTCACTTTGTCATGGGATTTGAACAAAGGTTTCCCTTTTACGGTACCTTTTATAACAACAATAGTACATTAACCGGTACTAAGAAGCTTACTATGGCGTATTATACGAACGCACTACTGGAAGCATGAGGTGGTGCTTTTCATCTGACGTTCATTCTTCTTTTTCCATTAAAATTTTCAAATAAATTTGGCCAAATGTCCATCGATGGTACTTGTATCAAACAACCTAATTAATCCAAATCCCTCTGAAATCTACGGAAGCCATTTGTGGTTTAGCATAGTAGCATCCATTCTACCTCTTTACAATGTGTTTGAAAAGAAGGCGCGGTTTTCATTGTTATTGTATTATTATCATTAAATGAATATAAAACCGATTTACGATACAAGAGACGATTGAATGGAACTATTGTGGTTTGAAGGTCGATGCCACTGCCAAGACCGGTGCAAAGGACGATTAATAGATTTTTAATATGCACGTGGATGACAGTTATATGAATGGAGTTTGAATTATGATATGCAAGCCGAATAAGTACCGGCGCGATCAAAATGTATATTCGGTACCCATTTGAATGGTGGCGCGAAAGCCAGTATGAAAACCAAAGTACTTAGCAGGTTTTTAATAAAACACGCTTCTATAAAGAAAGGGGTACCGAAGGTACAAACAACGGAAAATAATTTTCATCTTTTTTTGTATTAAAATATTAATGAAATAACAAGGCTGTGGACAAAATTCCGGTCAAGAAAACGAAAAGCTATTAGTATCAGCCGTGCGATTCTGTAACCGTCTCACCGTGAAAACTTGGGTGAAGTGAGCGTAGAGTGAGTCGTCAATAGTGTCAATCCCTAGCATCAGCATGACTCACAGCTCACTCTAAGCTCACTTCACCTTAGTTATCACGGTGAGATTTTTCCAGAATCGACCGTCAGAATACCATTACCTGCCATCATCTGCCTAGCCTTTACCTAACTATGTTGGGGTCAGCTTTCAGTCTAACCGGATGCAGCTGAATACCAGTATTTTACACGGAGCGACTGCCTATCTGACCTCCACAATCACCTTGAGGGCCTTCCAATGCTACGACTTCCGGTACGCGGTCGTCGCTCCAGAATCTTTCGGCCCCATCGGTCGTCTGTTCTGCGAGCAATGTGTCCTGCCCACTGCCACTTAAGTTTGGCAATTCTTCGGGCCATGTCGGTTACCATAGTTCTACTACGGATCTCTTCATTTCTGATTCAATCATTAGGGAAACTCAGGTCCTCAATTGGTTTTATCTAGTATAAATTCCAGACCACACGTCAGAAAACTGAATGAAGGACTCCATTATTATGTTAAAACCCCTTAATGATAACAAAGCTATAATCAATAGTGATACAGTAGCTAATGGAATGTTTAATTTCAATTGCAATACTTAAAATTGAGAGGACTCGATTGAAGATATACAAAATAAACAAGTGACTGTGGCGTCAATCAGTAGGGTTGTCAATAATACAGCTTGCGATGATTTAAAACAGTAAAACAATACGAGATGAACTACGAGTATATAGTGGTATTTTAACGGCAATGCGTTTATGACGCACAATTTCAAAGATATCTTTGATTTTATAGGAGACTAAATTACCCACATTATGCGAGTCCTCACTTATAAAAAGCTCGAATGATACGTGAATTCTTGAATTTGATTTGATACTTTCCGAACTGTTTTGCTGCCTTGAGCCTCTGCCACTACAGCCTATTTTCCAGCCCACTTGGAACAACTCTGTCAACCCTAAGTAATCGAGGACAATTAATTCTTACATGCCTATTCGATAACAAGATAACAGAATCGATTCTAAGGTAATGAAGCTGACACAGAAATCAACTAGTTGTACATGGTAATCATGTGGTTAATGCAAGAAAGGGTGTATTTACACTGTACCGTTAACAATTATTTAATTTTCCTTTAATTACATGACATTGCTTCTTGCCAAAGGAGACGGGGATTTCTGGGCCTGATTGTAATAAGTTGAGGTATAGCTTAAAAAAAAGGTTATATTTTTCTATTTCAAAATGTGAAAAATCAACTCAATTTACAATGTGGAAAATGAGAAATCCAACAATTAAGTTAGGGTTACAAAGTAATTGGAATATCGATTCAATTATAATCGATTAACGTTACAGAGTTCATACTGTTTACGAAAATGCTTTCACCAGATAATTAATTCAATTAAAATAATTAAATCTGTTAGAATTAAAGTATTAAGAGTTTAAACTAATTAAATATCTACATAATTAAGATAAATCAATTCACGTTTACTGATCGATTATTGTATTTTTAACCTGTGCTAACTCTGACTTGACATGCATGACATGACATCGACACTCGTTCGTATCGTCTAGTGCGTGTGCGTTTTGAGTGTGTTTCCTCCCATACTTTTATTGATATTTTCTTCGATCCCTGCTTTCCTACGAACTTCTGATCTTCGTTCTTGTATGACCCTTGCCTGACACGGACATACCATGCCATACCGGACACGGAGAATCCCGCTTAAACGTTGAACTTGGACTTGTTATTTTGGATTCTACGAACGACCTACCGATTGGATATTGATTGACATCAATATATCGTTGTGTAAATTGTGGCCCCTCCTTCGGCAGTCGGGTAAAAAATGACAATCCCAATTCAAAAATCGGCTGTTAAGTACAGATTGTTACGTAACCTCACTTTTGCTAAATCTCTTTTGTCTCGGCCCTCAGATTGCCAAAATCTGCAAAGTTTTCAGTGATTGTTTGTTAATATAGTAGCTATCAATTGACACCAATTTCATCTTTTTACATCCAGGCCCAAAATTATATGAAAGCGTATCCGTCTCCTTTCGTGATTCTAGGTCAACGGGAAATACTCTATAGGTTTTGATTCCCTTGCGAGTGTCAAAATATGCTGAATAAACGGAACATAAACGCCCGTATAAAAAGACTATATAAAGACCGTATAGAAATAACGCAATCAAAAGGATTGCGTTATCTTAGAAGTTGCTTTTTTTCATTGCTTCAAAGGATTGCAGCCCTGGGTATTTGATATTAATTTCAACTTGATAACTCTACGCGTCTCTGAGAAAAAGGGTCTTGACAGACGGACAGGCAGATGGACAACGAAATGATCTTATAAGGGTTCGGTTTTTCATTTTGAGGTACAGAACTCTAAAAAAGAAGAAATGTCAAAACAAACTCAGAGGTCAAAGTCTCTCTCAAAGTCCAGACATAATGTTGGTTAGATCATGTGTAAACCATATAGATCAGTGTCTGAAATAGTACTTTGATTTAACAGATGGACCTGTCCAGTCCATCTGTTAAATCAATCCATTAAGAACCACTGTAAACATGGTTCTCTGAAAGAATGATGTTGACTATAAAGGTTATAGGCAAGTTGAACAAGCAGTTGGATTTGATCCCTTATGATTGAAAGAAAATAATTATTAGGGACCGCTAATTTAGACAACACGAATGCTTGCTTAAGATAGTACGGAAAGATGATGCCGTCCACCGTGGTATATTATTTATTTGTTCATTTTACCATTTATGTACACACATTTATAAACAGACAAGAATCAAACAGAAATATCATATATTTAAGAATCAGAAAGTATGGGATCCAGGATTTGCAGGTAGGCTTCTTCTACAATTATTTGAGACGGTAAAACAGCGGGGTAGTTGCGTAATACAGTAACAGTAGCAATGGGTTTCATTTTGATAGTTTAACAACCTTCATAGCGTTTACGTTGTTGAACTGACAAATTTTTCGAATCTAATGAAGCAATGGATTAGCAATATCCTTCAAAATTATTCAGATTGTGACTGATAGTGGGTTACGCAATTAGTGTCAAATAGAATGTGGAGCAAAAATTTACCGTGAAGAATAAATTTGATCTCGATTGATTTTTGTTGTTTTCCTCAGCTTCCTGGTGACACTCTCAGTTTCCTATGGCTCGTTTTTTTTAAATAGCCATAAATAAAAAAATATTAAATATTTTGACTGTTCCCTTTAGGATACGCTAAAATAACACTGTACTGTAGTTATCAGATTGAATTCCGCCACCAGAATTTATAAAAAATGTCGGGCCGAAATCAGACTCGAATTCTTCCTTAGTTTGTAGAACTACCCATATAATAAATACACGAGTGTTAGCCAAACTGGTGCGTGATGTGGAAGCGCCTCAGGTAACAGGCAAAACGTTTTAATTATCACATCAACCATGAATTAGCGTGTTAACCGTTTTATCAGTGACAACAATATCGTTACTCTTTACTTAAGCATGTGACAGAGGAACTTGAGAAATCGTGAACGCTTCATGAGTTTCATTATGGCATTTAAGGCTTTAAAAAAACGCTTTTCTAGGTATATTTGATTAGTTTAAGAGGTCTCCAACCTTCTTCAATTTGTCAGGGCCTTTCAAATCATGTTTTTGTTAAAGAATTAACATGCTTTTAAAGGGACAAGAGGGATATCTATGTCAAGTGATGTTGTGGACGTAAGTAATATGTAGGTAGTTGTCAACTATTAGGTTGTCTCATAAATTATTGCCAGTTAAAAACAAATTATTATTAATATTTTTTTATTAATAAAAAATACATTTAATCAATTATATAGTCTCCCTCGTCATCAACAACAGTCAGCCATCTACTGGGCAAAATTTGAATACCCTTCTCCCAAAATGAGGCAGGCTGGGACTCGAAAAAAGTTTCAAGTTCAATTTTAATACTTCCAGAATTTTCGATTTTTTTTTCTAGTAAATGAAATTTAAGAGCTCGAAATAAATGAAAGTCTGAAGGCGCAAGATCCGGGCTATACGGTGGATGTGGAACAGTCAGCCATCCTGGCTCCTTCAGCTGTTATGTGTTAACTTGGCGCAATGAGGTCGTGCGTTGTCATGCAAAAGTTGGACTCCAAGTCGTTTTGGCCGCCTAATTTTTAACATCTCTGCTAGTTTGCGAAGCTGCTGCGTATACAGATTGGCGTTAATAGTCGATGAGATTCAAGGAGTTCCCAGAAAATCATTCCTTGCTAATCCCAGAATACACAATCTTACACAGACAACATAATCTTACGACCGTGTTCATTAAGTTTAGGCTGAGCTGGTGGGTTTTCCCCGCGAGGAATCCAATAGGCATGACGCGTGTTAGTTTCATAATGTATCCAGCTCTCGTCTCATGTAATAATGTCCTTGAGAAAGTCTCGTCTGTGCGGACGAAGTAACAAACTTTGACAAATGGCCACACGAACGGCCCGGTCATGGTCCGTTAACGCCTGAGGTGTCCAACGTGACATCACTTTGTGATATCCCATCGATTTGAGATAACGATCTATAGTCGCATGGGATTGTCCAAGCGCCTTCTTTAAATCGCGCGTACTATAGTCTGGATGTAGCTCAACTTCGTGCCGCAAAGCATCTTCGTCGAAGCTGGTGGGTCGGCCTGGGCGAGGTTGATCGTCGCAGCTTATATCACCGGTCTCAAAACGCTTGTACCAGAAACGAACAGTCCAATAGCTAGTAGTACTCCGTCCAAATGCAGTGTTAATCTTTTTAACCGTTTCTGTTGAAGATACTTTAAGTCGATGCTCATATAGCATAATAGCTCGCAGTTGACGCTGATCCATTTTCACTAAAGACTAATTATTGCGTTTCGTTTGCGTCCGCGCCTATTTTTACCCTCACCATAAAAAAATAATCATCCTTACTAGAAAGATCTAGAACTTTCTTGAATTCGCTTTAGTTTAAATACGAGAAAATTCGAGTAAAAAAAAATATGGCAAGAACTTATGAGACAACCTAATAGATTACAGAACAAATTTCTAAAGTCCACTTTGGAAAATGATAAATACTCCATGATTTTGCACGCCATGCATAACGCGTAATCAGCTTATAATGATCCCACCTCTGGGAGAGAGGGCACCTATTGGTGAGAGAGAGAGAGGGTGGGCCGAAGTACACCGCGCGGGCCCAGTCCGGGTTGCTAGAGACAATGTCTCTAGGAAATTTAATAGGTAGGAATAGATGTCATCTATTCCTACCTATTAAATTTCCTAGAACCAAAAATTAATTAATAATAATAATAATATTTCACAACTTTCACACAACGCCGTCTAGTCTCAAACTAAGCAGAGCTTGTGCTATATTTATTTATTTATTTATTCCTTTATATCAGGCAACTAGGGCCCATAGAAAAAACAATACATACAAAACACAAATATAATTCTAAATACATAAATATTATAGATAAATTACAACCAGACAAAGAACAAATGATCGTGCTCATCACACAAACATTTGTCCTGGGTGGGCATCGAACCCACGATCTTGCGTATAATAATCAGGGCCACTGACCACTAGACCAACAGTCCTGCTAAAATTCGAAGACATGTGACCACATGTCTTCGTATTTTTGGTTCTAGGAAATTTTGACGTTTTTTGTACGCTTCACTACGTTCATCGTGTTATTGTAGACAAATAATAATAGTGCGTTCATTATTGTAATTTTTCTTTTTTATTGTCTTCATAAGTTACGTTTTAAGGCAGGGTCGCGGGTTGTTCGAAAGAGGTACCGCGGCCCTTGGCACAAGCAACTGAAGGAACAGGGGTGGGTTTTAGTCAGTAAAAGTCTGACACACGGGAAATTATCAAATAACTTCTCCCGCTCTGGGCGGAGCGGGAGAAGTTATTTGATAATTTCCCACCCCAAAAAAAAAGGCTCCCGCAGGCAGGCGCGATGCGACTAGAACAATTTCTATGAAAACTTCATAGTTACTGTTCTACCAGAATCGCGTCGCACCGTTGCAATGCGCCTTTAAACTTGTCTTCTCGATTATAATCATGTGGTTCAACATTAAGTTTTCCTTTAAAGTATTGTTGTCATTAATATACTCGTAATTGATATTCTCTCAACGCAACGTCCTTGCTGGTTGAAAATATTGTTCGCGATCAATTATTCATAGGGGATAATTTTCCGCAAATTTCCACTTGTCGTCATCTTCACTGAGTTTCCATTTTAATGACTTAAGGGCAAAACCACGAGACGGCCCTTCTGTTTTCCGACGAGGTCAACACACGTGGTAATATCTCTAGTTCAATAGTATGAACATATTTTAATATGGTATCTGAAGAAAAATTACTCTCTATACTATCGCAACAATTTTTTTTTTCCTCTTCATGATATTCCGACATCTTAAAACTCAACAAAGGAAATATACAAAACGGTTGTTTGCTCAACTGACGTTGTATTTTCATGAAGCAAGGATGGCAGACGACAATTCTAATTGAAGGCTAATTTTCAGAGCACGACACTTGGTTTGCAGAAGCCTTCATATGTTTACTTATGAATTCGATGTCACATGAACATATTAAAGATATTAGAGTTAATGGACTCATGCTGAGATGGCGACGACTAACTTGTTTCTAAGGAAATGCAGCTTGGAGGTCATCCAAGATTAGAAGTGACCGACATTTCTTGAAATCAAATCATTACTTTAGTAACTAGTTTGTTGAAGTTAACTAGAAGATCAAATGATTATTTGGTAGATAGCATTAATTACATGTAATTCATTAACGATACCATCATCTGCCTAGCCTTTTCCCAACTACGCTGGGGTCGGCTTCCAGTCTAACCGAATGCAGCTAAATACCAGTATTTTACATGGAGCGACTGCCTATCTGACCTCTACAACCCAGTTACTGGGTAATACGATAACCCTTGGTAAGTCTGGTTGTCAGACTTTCGGGCTACTGACGACCCGTAACGACTGTCAAAGATCCACGAATGACAGTCAAGACCAACGGGTTAAAGTGATTTCCGAGGCATCGAGGGGACTTGGTATGTAAAGACGGTCACCCATCCGCAGAGCAACCGCGGTAAGTGTAGCTTAACCTGATCGGTTTACCTGTGCGGCTGTTATTATTTAGCCACGTGCCCCCTCTCAGTAACGATGCTAATTAAATGAATAACGGGGAGGATCATGATGAAGACAATTTTCAGGATCCTTTTGTAATTTTTATGCTATTAAGCAAGAATCAAGCAAGTAATCGTCCTTATGGTACGTAATGAACGCCATTTATGAACATTTGCAATACCTACCGGAGGGCCAAGGGCGTCCAAGGGCGTCGCCATCTAATTGAAATGGTTCATGAGCCCTTAGTTCACCTTCAAACCAGTGTTCTGGTCTGTTTTAACAACGTAGGCTCTAGCCAGCAGAATTAGAATAGAATAGAATAGAATACTCTTTATTATGTACACCATATAGATTACAGACATAAATATAGAAATTTTACAAAGGGTGACACAATGGGCGGTCTTATCGCTAAGAGCGATCTTTTAAAGACAACCTTTGGATGGATTGAAAAGGGAAGGAGAGACAAATATTGTAGGTAGTCTGTGGTGTACTATTTACACGATAAAATAAATACATACATAAAGTATATTATACCAATCTAAATAAATATATACATATAACAATAGACATGAAACAGGAGTAAAGAAAATATAATGGTGCTGTTTTAAGGAGAGAGGAAGTGATTTTTTATCATAATTTTAAAAGTGGACAAAGAATTAGGTTAGGGATGGTCGTAGTACTTCCCCGGACATGCTCTTTCGTAGGTACTTCTTATACTCTTAGATGGGATTCCAAATGTCTAATAAGTTGAGCGAGATAGTTTGAAATTTTTTTTTTTTTTTTAGTGCTAGTGGTCTGATCATTATCACGTAAACGATATTACGATTTTGGATTTTAATCATTGCGGTCATCGTTGAATCATTACCATCGTCATGATGCTTTGCGTGGCGCTACCTGTAGTAGATCTCTGTCAGATAGGTACTACATAAGTTCTCGGCTACAACGTACATGACCAGAATAATAAAATATTTACCTGTTGGTTTCCTTAACAGAAAAAGTCCCGAATTATATGTAATTTAGCGTATGATACTGACAGATGCTGTTCATCTTGCAGTATTGTCAATTTAATCAAGTTGTCGAAAATCATTGGAATTAACATAATTAGCCTATAATGTCCCTACTGTTGGAACACAGGCCTTCTCTCTATAAGATGGTTTGGGCCGTAATTCACCACGCGGGTGCGTGTTGGCGGATGTCACATGTCTTCGTATTTTTGGTTCTAAGACATGCCGGTTTCCTCACGATGTTTTCCTTCAACATTTTGAAAGCTGTGGTGATGAAATAATTAACACAAAGTAAAGCGCCCGTCTGGGTTCGAACTCCCGGCCGTTACCACTGGACCACAACTGCTCGAAGAAGAAGGAATTGCCAAGCTCAAATTATGTGGATAACATCTTTAAAGTTTTGCTCTGCTTAAGAGCACGTGAAGGGAGCCAAGGTGGGCTTAATGTCAACTACTTTGCATACCTACAGCACATCATTGCGCCAAGCAAGTCATCTACACTTAACTAAAATTATAAAGAGGAAAGATTTGATTGTTTGTTTGTATTGAATAGGCTCCGAAACTACTGGTCCGATTTGAAAAAAAAATTACCATTAGAAGCCAACATTATCCTTGATGAACATAGGCTACTTTTTACAGCGGGAAAATGTTTCATTCCTACGGGAAAACGGGTAATAGGACACCGGGTAGTATGAATTATCTTTCCGTACTTATCTTTTTCACATCACTTCTAAACGGCTGAACCGATTGGGTTGAAATTTTGTATGTGTATTTCCATGGTTTCACAGACACGAATGTATTAAGCCTACCTAATCTATCTTTCTACACATTATTATAAATAAACCAATTACATTAACCACATTATTTAAGCAACATATTTTTAAGCGGCGGGAATTCCGAATTCTACGCAAACGAAGTTGCGGGCAGATGCTAGTAGAATAATAAACCCACAATCAACTAATTTAAAGTTGGAAATGCCTACTTGACCCTTTTCACCTACCAAAAAACTTGCAGCAACAATAAAAAGTAACGAAGATATAAATCATTTTCCTCCACCATCTATTACACTAAAGAGGCATGGGTTTGAACACACAAACTTGACCTGTGACTTTCCAGAAGACGTTACACAATGAAATAGTGTAATAGATCAAGATGTTTAAGGAAACAATTCGTTCATTTATCATCAAAGATTCTGGTACCGACTCGACACATAAGGACGTCTGTATGGTCGGCCTCATGTAGTACGAGTACCATTATCCTTATGCCTTCCTCAGACGGCGAAAGAATTCTAATGGAGCCACATAAAACGGGAGACTAGTTACTAATTTATGGTTTGAATTAGGAAATTCTCGCCAGGAACTCTTTTCTAGAAGGTTGTATGCGCGATTTCTTCAAGGTGACATGAATTTTGGAATTTATTTGTCAGTTCAATCCGGTCAGTGGTTAGTACTTATTCTATACACGTTAAATGTGTATCAGATCAGGTTTCTAAAGGCTAATGTCCTTCTGATGTCTGGTTGAAGGAATTTTTGACTGGGTGTGCGACTATGGCATCTTTCTCGTGTAAGTTTTGTTTATTTTTTTTTTCATATTATGATTCACTCAAGATATGATTAAAATCTTTGGATAACCTAAAGTTTTTAAAAATATCATAAATATTCTAACGCAACAGATCTTCAATTTGGAACGTTTATATTTTCCTTCTAGTCAGTGATTTAAAAAAAAACCTTATTAAGTAGGCCCTATATAAACACACATGTACAAACAAAACAAATCTATAATTAAAATAGACATCTTAGATATACAGTTGAAAAACTTGATTGAATAAATCAGAACTACGAGACAGATAAAATGTTGCTCCCGCCAAACAAGGCAACTATAAAGCTAGGTTATAGGTTAATACGAAGAAAAACTCGACCCGACGCTTTTTTATATCACTACAGAAGTAGAGAATACTGAACTTTATTCTGAAGAAGTTAAGATTGAAAACGACGATAAATAATTGAAAGAACATGCAGTTACAGAGTATGGACTTACCAATAAAACACGAGAACATACAAAATTTATCGCAGCACTAAGTTGGGCGACTTTGATGAATATTAGATTTGGCCTAATTTATTTCTAATAGAATCTGATAATTTATGTAGAAGAGAATTTTACCTTGAGCACTCATGGATATAGAAATATTGAAGAAAGAAACAATGAAAATGCGTTTATTTGCATAAATACAAAAAATAGAAAACATAAAAGTAAAAAAAAAAGCGCTATGTGGGTGTAAATGTGCTATAAGAGCAGAGGAATGCCAAAAGATGTATGGATTAGCGATGATGAGTGATTTGAGATATAGATCGATCAGGTTAAGCTACGCTTGCCGCGGTTGGTCTGTGGGTGGGTAACCATCTTTACATACCAAGACCCCTCCGTGCCTCGGAAAGCACGTTAAGCCGTTGGTCCCGGCTGTCAATCGTAGATCTTTGACAGTTGTCACGGGTGGTCAGACACCCGAAAGTCTGACAACCAGTCTTACCTAGGAGTATCGTATTACCCAGTAACTGGGTTGTGGAGGTCAGATAGGCAGTCGCTCAATATAAAATACTGGTATTCAGCTGCATCCGGTTAGACTGGAAGCCGACCCCAACATAGTTGGGAACAGGCTAGGCAGATGATGATTATGATGAGTGATTTTAGATATAGGTAGCTAGAAACGGGGTGACAACCGATATGACGATTAATGGAGAAGTATGGAAGAAAAAAACACGTTGCGCCATCCCCAAATAAGTTGGGATAAGAAATGATGACTTATGATGTCAAAAACGCCTCAGCTCAGCATAATGTCAGATAGCAACACTAGGTAACAGACGCTGATTTTCAACTGCAGCCCACGAGTGCCATATACTCTAAACAATTAATAATAATATGTATTTAATGAAATAAAGGAAATAATAATAATATTCCACAACTTTCACACAACGCCATCGAGTCCTAAACTAAGCAGAGCTTGTGCTACGAGTACTAGACAACTGATAAACATACAATATATGTTTCTAAATACATACATATTATAGACAAATTACACCCAGACAAAGAACCAATGATCGTGCTTAATTGTGATTTTAAAATTCAATCAAATCAAAAATCCTTATGTAACATGTTTAAGAAGAAGTCGAATAAAAATAGCGAAATTCAAGACTAAATGTTAGTTATTCAAATCTCATTCGTGTATCTTGTTTCTTTTAGTTAGGTAAAAATAATAAAGTATCGTCAGTATCACCTTCGAGTTTCATAATAATAATGTTTTATGTGGGTTTCATGTTATCACAGACTAAGTACGTTGAAAATAAAAATAAAGTAGGATTTTATTGTGTCTCAAATTCACAATGCAGTGTTTTTATTTCAATTAATAGATAGAGGGGTAATGTTTGCTGATGACCAGAAGTGAAAACTTATATGAGCCGGGGATACATAGACTGTGACGGTTCAGTTTCGGTCAATGTTCAGAAAGAGCACCAAGTGCGTCAAAAGAAGTTTTCACTTCACAAAAAAATACATATATCTATATCAAAAGCAAAGTGAACGCATCCAGTCGTTCAACATTCTAGGACCTGTTTAGTGCTGCATTGCTCATGACCGAGTTGTAATTTTAAGGCAATCTAGCTTGTTTGGAGACGTAAACATTTGTTTATCCCTAATGTGTTTATTACGAGTTAACTACATAATATAGTGTCTTGACTAGTAATGCGCAGTCACGCTTATGAATTAATATTATGATGTTGATTGTGTTGTCTCTTATAGGATACTTTTGGGTTCTAATTTATGGAGGTGTTTTCCAACATTGTGAGAGAGGCGGGTGACTCTATGATTTCTAATCTGATAAGATTACTAGGAGAGCAAGATTGGCATCAACTCTGCAACCGGCTGCAAATCAATCAATCAACTCAGCCTATCGCAGTCCACTGCTGGACATAGGCCTCTCCCAGACTGCGCCACAACACCGTGTCCTCCGCCTTCCGCATCCAGTCTACCCCAGCTGCCTTCTTTAGGTTGTCCGTCCATCTAGCTGGGGGGCGTCCCACACTACGCTTGCCGATACAGGCTGCAATTGGTCGGCAAGAAAACGGTAAAGAAATTTAACTCCGGAGAAGAATGTGAACTCTTGAATGTACCTACACTTTCAACCAAAACATTTACAACGAATAATCCTGAGGGAATAGTAAAATCACCGTGAGTCACCGCACCTTGCTTTTTGATCTCCGAGTTATCTTCTCTCGTATCCGAACGAGTTCTAATCTGAATGAGAATAGCTTATTAGCGTCACTTTCACTGACTGCCCGGGGTGCGTCAAAAGCGTTATTACCTACTCCCGAATACTATTTTAAGACATGACAGATGATATTCTTAAAAAAAAAAAATAAACTCACCACCATACCGATCTAAACCTTATCACATAAGATTTCATTGCAGTTTAAATAAAAATCAAGCTACAACAGATAAAAACTGTCTAGAAAGAGATCACGCTATTTCTCAGACTGTTTAAAAATCGCTTGAGGATCTTGGGAAAATCAATCATTAAAATATCAGACTAATTGTTGGACTAAGGCACAAGACTAATTACTGAACTAACGTACCTATTATCTTGTACGTACTTTTTGCGTCATCAAATCGATTGAGTGAAGTAAGTAATGAATCACTGAACACTTTAATAATACAAATGTTCTAATTAAACGCCATTTTTATGTCGTACAGCCATTATGTGTTAGTTAGAAACAATTAATTGTCTCAACGCAAACCGTACAGGTTTGATTTATTTTGTATCACTCTTAAAGATAATGGTATTACTGTGATCAAACGCGTTAGCCAGGATTATCAACAGAATAAGAACTGTGACTGTGGACGAGTTGCTTTTCCATACAAAGAGACAAAAATAACTAGGTATGAAAAGCATTGGGTCCCACTAAACGCACGACGCAATCGCGGAAAGCCGACACAAGGATGGTTTGACGAGCTTGACTCCTGCCGAAATTACTGCCCTGCAGGACATCGCAGAATAGTGTGGAAAAAGAAGAGGCAGGCAACAACCCAGCACTGGGACAATACAGGTTAGTTATACGTAGATTAGATTAGATAAAAAGCATTGCAAGGCAAGAAAATGATCACAAAACGACCGGGCAATTTATTCTGTCTTTACAGACCTTTATCTCAAAAAAACTTAGGTGAAGGAAACTGTAACTCCTCCTGATGCCAGGAACTGACACTATTGACAGCTCACTTCCCCTACGTTGTCACGGTAAGGTTTTTACTGAATAGATCGACAGGAATCGATTCTCAGGATCGATGTAAAACTTACATGTTTATAATATTGTGAAACATTTATCTAAGAATAAATAAACAATAGTATGCAAGACAGACAATATTGACGTACAGCCATTTTATGAGCAGAAAAGAATAAATAGTTCTGCTTATGTTTTGACGTAAACAATAGCTGTTACAATAAAAAATACCTTTACCAAAGCATTCTGCTACTAAACTATTCGAAAACATATCACCAGTAGCCATTGAAGAACAAAAAATAAAGATCATCGCCCCAAATGACAGTTGCTATTATCCAATATCTCAGAAACTAAGGACAGAATACAAGACATCGTCAAAACGTCCTATACATACATTTACCTATTATTTACTATAAAGTAAATGGCCTAAAATACCTGTAATTACGGGTTTCATTTGCTAAGTCGTGTCAGTTAGTTTAAACGATCATCGTTATGTTTCATCCGTCATCGGTTTTGTCCTGGGCTACAAAACTAATTATCGGCCATTTATAAGTTGGCAACATGACGATATTGTTAGCAACACGGGCGTCATCTGTCACCATTTTCGATTGTAACTTATCTAATTTGAATGAATACAGCACTCTAATTGCGTAACATACTATTAAGCACGATCTGAATCATTTTGAAGTATATTGCTAATCCATTGCTTCGTATGTTCGTAAAAATTATCTGCTCAGCTACGTAAATAACGCAATGAATGTTGTTGAACTGTCAAAATGAAAACCATTCCTACTATTAGTGCGTTACGCAATTACACAACAAGATGTATTCAATTGAATTCATTTGTAACTAAATCTAGCAAAATAAATAATTGAAACAATTTCCTTTTCATTATTATTAGTTAAGACTGTTAGTTTGTATTCTGTAAATTAATATTATGTTGTAATGTAAATACTAATGTATTCAAAGAAAATAAATTATTAAACGATTACGATTTTGGTTCCATGGAGAAAGTTGTTCAGTTTTATGGTCTTTACCACACACTTAAATTTGACTACACCTTTCAAATACACGCTGTATAGATCTTACATGAATTCCCCATGTTTCTAGGTGATTCAAAAACATAAAACTCATGTTTAATAATTTGAACATTAAAATATAATAATTTCAACAAACAATACCAATACGTGTGTAAATAATAATTTAGTTAGGCACTGATTGAGCCATAAAACTCTGGCAATATAAATAATGCAAATATGGCAATCATTAATTTTAATTCTATTGTCATTCATTTTATAGTGGAAGATTTTTGGGCCATACAGAGCAAAAAGAATAAATCCTTGAAGTAACTATTCTGTAAAAATCTTAAGGTTGAAGTGAGCTGTCATTCCACCTGATGTTAGCGATTGACACTATTCACAGCTAACTTCATACCGAGAACCTACGTTCATGTGAGAACCTACGTTCTCACGGTGAGATTTTTACAGAATACATCGGCTAATAATAGTATGATGAGCTTGGAAAACGGTTGGAACGAAGTTTTGACTGTCACGACACTTTTGGTACGTAAAAGTATCGCGACGGTCAAAATGTTACACTTTTTGCGGTCTAGTTCTCATTCATCAAGTTAGCAGAGTATAACGTGCTATAGGAACTTTGTTCCAAAATCTTGTGAAAACAAACTGAACTGCCGGTCGATTCTGTAAAAATCTCAACGTGAAAATTTGCGTGGAGTGAGCTGTCAGCGTCATCCCACTGATGACTAGGGATTGACCAAGCAAACATTTACAATCATAATCGAGATTTTAATAAATGTTTTTATACTAATTCTATTGATAATTTTATATCATTTCAAAGCTAGTATTTTAGTTGTCAAAACCCACGTTTTATCCCACGTAGTTTGTGTGGCGTTATCACTTCACCCGAACGCCGACTCGTCAGGACTAGTCTTAGAAAAAAAAAAAAAAAATTGATATTCTGTCTGAGTTTCTGTTTTGCTATTTGATTTTAAAACCCCAAAAAATAGTAATAATTTGACAACTAAATTACTAGCGTTGAAATTATATAAAATGATCACTAGAATTAGCATAAAAATATAAAAACTGAAATAAATCATAATCGAGTTTTTATAGAGTAAAAACTCGATTATGACTGTAAATGTATGCTTGTTATTGACCAGCTGTCAGTGTCATCCTACCTGATACTAGGGATTGTCCTAGTATCAGGTGGGATGACACTGACAGCTCACTCCACGTTCACTTCACCTAAGTTTTCACGGTGAGATGGCTACAGAATCGCACTGCAGCAGTGGACTAAAAAGTATTTAATAGTGAGATTAGAAACTAGACCATGTTTATATCACCTACATCTGAAAAGTGAGCTCTTTGATGTGCACTTAATTTCATAAGTTTTAATTAGAACAAGGAAGGCAATGAAATCGGAACATAAATGGATTAATTATTTTATAACCTACTTTGATTAAAGCTCTGGAGTATGTAATATGTATGTGGCTAATGTAATTATTTATGTAGTTGCATATTTATTGATGAGACTTTATTTTAGTAACCTCACTCAATAAAGCTTTCGAAGTATTTATGTAAATGTGGTTTACATAAATTGTGTAGCTGGATTATTTGATTATTACTCTAAGATAATCATTTATTTTTATCTTGGATGATTAATGTGTTGATTTATTAAATGGTAATGCCGTTTGTTGTAACGAAGAGAGAGAGAGAGAGATTTATATTTTCATGAAGGGAGACCTGCAGTGGTCTGGGACTGTTTATTTAGTTGTTGTATTTAGTTTTTTAAACGCATGTGAATAAAAGAATGATGAATATAAAATTTAAATTCATTTATATTTATTTATATTCAGTCTTCGATGGATGTAGAGGGAGAGAAACTGTGTGAGGACTTGAGGAGTAATATGAAAGAGAAGTGACTGTTGACGGGGGATAATGGAAGAAGAAAACTTATTGCACCGATCCGAAGTAAGTTATATGTGACAAGGACAGGAAGATGATGATTTTTTTTTTAATCTATTTACTTTAGGTTCTAGCAAAATACTTTTTAGAAATAGAGAGCCAAGTGTAAGGTAATACGCTTTCAATACTTAATATTATAGTATCGCAAGCATCATCGCTAGTAACATATACCCAGGTGAAGTGAATATTAAAATGACTTTAATGGAAAGGAAACCAAATCATCTAATCAAACTCAAACTCAAACTCAAAGCATTTATTTCAAGTAAACCAATTACAGGCACTTTTGAATTGTCAAGGTAATGTCTAGGGTGATAATGTTACACCTTCGGTTAGCTCAAAACTATAAATATATAATTAACAGTAGATACTGTAGATGTTAGAGTGACATCTATCAACCCGCCCTGGGCCCCGTGCTAGATTAGTCTCGAAGAGAGGCGCCCTGTGTCCCAGCAGTGGGAACATTATAGGATGATTATCCTTATGCTAGATACTGTAGAGGTTATAGCCTGAATGGCTTTCCCATGCCACCTCCGCGAGTATTTTATAAGCTGTTGATGGCACATCTTAAGAGATAAACACCAATTCATATTTCATATTTGCTGCCCTCCCTCAGCGATGCCCAAAGCCAGGGCCGCACCCCACAGGGGATGTCCTTAGAGCGTATAGTCGCTTAGTTCGAGCGTATATGCCTGTTGGTCTAGTGGTCAGTGGCCCTGACTGCTGTGCCCAAGGTCGTAGGTTCGATTCCTACCTAGGACAACTGTTTGCGTGATGAGCACGATCATTTGTTCTTTGTCTGGGTGTAATTTATCTATAATATATATGTATTTAGAAATATATATGTATGTTTATCAGTTGTCTAGTACTCATAGCACAAGCTCTGCTTAGTTTGGGACTAGATAGCGTTGTGTAAAAGTTGTGGAATATTATTATTATTATTATTATTATTAGTTCATAAGTTTTATGCCCGCTCAGCTTGGAGAGCTGACAGCCCCCGTCATGATGTAAAATAAGTAATTTCAGTGCTATGATTACTATAAAAAATACGTCTTTTCTTGTACCACGAAGCTCTTGCAGTACCTGTTAAGCTTGAAGACGCTAAACAAACAGACATTGCAACATTTAATAATTGAGGAGCGTCGTAACAAAATCCGATATGTCTTAATTAAGACATTATTTTTTTTTCTGTTACAAAATGTTTAATTATACACCCTTCAGGAAAGAAATCAATTAAAAAACAGTTACATCCATCTTAAAAAAAATATCAAAATACTGTGGTCTAATCAAACCCGACAAATACATTTTTAAATTCAACATGTTCTTGTTGTTGGATTAAAAACCGATAATTCTTATTAAGTTTTACACAATTCAACAATAGTCGGTTCAAATTCAATTCAGTTCAATACCGACATATCCATTTTGGTTTCGTCAAAAACCGATATATCCAAATGATCGCGTCAAAAACCGATATATCCATACTTGTCCGCCAAGTATCTCCCTAAATGAAGTATCTACCCTCCGTCAAGTTTCACACATCAATCGATGTCACTTTAACTGCAAATTGACATGCTATAATTTTTCACTTTTGTAACATTAAAAAACTTACAAGTTTTTTTTTAATTTGTGAAAAATATGGTAAATTCGATATATCGGTTTTCGTTCCGACGCTCCTCAATTTTTAGCCTACAAGCAAAATAGATCTAAGTATATAAACCAACGCAACATAAATGCTCACATGAAAATATACGTTAGAACAATGAGGTAAATGACAATGGATTCACCGTTAATTATGGCCGAGCTGTAACTGTGCGTAAACAAATATAATTAATAATAAAATTCATAATATAATTGAGGCTAAATATTATTGTACTGGAGCTGGTAATAAATATACAACGTGTAACGTTAAATGCGCAAAACCTCAGACACCCCAACTGATTTTTATTTCAATTGACCTATTTCAGAGAGAAAATAAGTCATTAAAAAAATTTTTAAGGTTTTATGTGCTGTTTTAGTTTTACTGGCCATTCTGATCGTTTCTTGCGTGTGCGACGACGCTTTATCGAGGGAGGAGTCGTCACCGGACCGCTGCGCCGCGCTGACATTGGCTTGCTTGACCTATTAATAAATAGACACGGCAACGTTTTTAATGAAGTTTTTTTGGAAAATGAGACCTATATTAAAAAGTTGTTCAATTAATTCTGCTCGTTATTCTGATCAAACTATTTTCAGGTTTTGCGCATTTAACGTTACACGTTGTATATGTTGGGTGCGGGATAAAAATAAAAAGGATGTATAAACTGGAAAATTTTCTACTTAAAAGTATAACATTTATGTGTTACGCTCCGAAAACGCTCGTTGAGCGAACAATAAGCAATAACGCGTTCTGCCATCTTCAAAACGTTTTGTCGCACTCATAAAAACAGCCACAACAGCGGTAGATAAAGACTGAGCCGATCCAGTCTGTCCTTTGCTACCCTCTCTCAGCGATGCCCAAAACCGGGGCCGCAGTGCCGCACCCCACAGGGGATAGCCTTATAGCTTATAGTCGCTTAGTTCATAAGTTTTACGTCCTGTCTGGAGGCCTTAATTTATTGAGGCACAGGAAAAAAAAAAAAAGAAAAGAAAAAAAATGTTTATTCTGCACAAACTAAACCGCACATTACAAAAAAAAATGACATGAGATACACAAATACAAAGTAGCCAAAAGCCTCGTATTCAAACAGAAAAAGTTCATGATAACCTTTTTGATTGACCTGCGAGATGCCATTCACAAGAAAAAGGTAGATAAATATGTATTGTTGGAGCTGTTGTCAGAAGCTCGAAAGCCTAACAACCAGTCTACCCAGTTACTAGGTTGTGGAGGTCAAATTGGCAATCGCTCCATGTAAAATACTGGTATTCAGCTGCATCCGGTTAGACTGGAAGCCGACACCAACATAGTTGGTAAAAGGCAAGGCAGAGAAGAGAAGGGAAAGGAAAAGAAATCATTAAACACGTTTCCCGTTTATTCAGTTTTATTTCGTTTCCAGTGACTGAAGTGAGAATAAAGCAATCATCATTGCAAATTGCTATAGAATATAGAATTATCAGATCATTATTGCGAATTCTTTGAGTGATAGGCTTACGTTACCACATAGGGGCGTAGCACTCTCCAATGTCACTCAGTATAGGTATACTAGAAGTAGGTACCTAGTCATATACATAGATATGATGTTACATGTATCTATATTAGATAAGTAAGTACAATATAGGTAACTTCACCTATCTCCTTGGGTATTCCCTTCTGCCCTTTTTAATGGAGATTGTCACTTGTTTTTGTAGATAAGCCTGTTCTAAAGCTACGGACACGAACTCAGCGGGCGCGGGGCGGCGGCGGCAGCGGCGGCGGCTGCGGCGGTGTGGTGCCCACTTATTTTTTTTAATTTTTATTATGAAAAGGGGTTTTTATCCATTATTAGGAATAGAAGCCCATCCCTGATGACGCGTGTTCGCGGCAGCACCAACAGTATTCTCAGCGTGTTCGCAGATCGGTGGGATTCCCCGATGCTGCGGAGGTGGATGCGGCTCCACGCTGAATTTTTATTATTTATCTGTATCTTATAACCTGGGGGGCCTGTGGCTAAGTAATAACAGCCGCACGAGTCGATCGATCAGGTTAAGCTACGCTTGCCGCGTTTGGTCCGTGGATGGGTGACCATCTTCACATACCAAGACCCCTCCGTGCCACGGAAAGCACATTAAGTCGTTGGTCCCGGCTGTCATTGGTGAATCTTTGACAGTCGTTACGGGTCGTCAGTAGCCCGAAAGTCTGACAACCAGTCTTACCAAGGGGTATCGTATTACCCAGTAACTGGGTTGTGGAGGTCAGATAGGCAGTCGCTCCACGTAAAATACTGGTATTCAGCTGCATTCGGTTACACTGGAAGCCGACCCCAACATAGTTGAGAAAAGGCTAGGCAGATGATGATCTGTGTCTGTAACGTGTACCCTGAACCTTACCTATACCCTGTGTTTATAACCCTATGGACTCATGTCTGAAATAAAAGTTTCTGTTCTATTTATCTATTCGGATATGCCGACCCCATCGTACCTAATCAACAATTTAACTTTAATTTAGGTAACTACATACTATGTAACAGAAATAGGATCATTGCCATTCTAACACTGGTTTGCGCTCTCCTGTTCTAAAAATGGTAACTAAATGCCTGCAATAGGACTTATGAACATATCGCTCATCCAATAGAACAATGTCGTAATTACGTTTTAGCTATTTTACAGGAGAACGTTTTAAAAGTTTGAAATTGAAAATATGATATATTTCCAATGATTATGCTAAAATATTAAATATTTTTATGTATGTTACTTTAATATCAATAATAATTTGTAATAATTTCATGAGAAAACTCAAGAAAACTCAAGAAAACATTTTCGTAATTACTTCGTTATTCTATTGGATGAGCGATATTGATATTTTTGTATGTTCTCCCAGTAGGTTCAAAAGTCTTACACTCAAGGAGCTTTCTTGTTTGTTGTGTAAAAGAACTCATAAACATGATAGTTAAGTAAGTTTAGTTTTTAATATTATTATGTATTATTACCTTAGCGTTTAATTGTATATAATATTCCATAGTTACTGTGAACAGCGTTGTGGGCTTCAATATTGTTTAAATGTCTCTCTTTTTTATACTATAAATTGTAGCTGTTTGCTGTTCCTTTTGTTTAAAATAAAATAAAAAAACTTGACTAGGTATCCTCGCCAGGCTACCCAACCTCTGTGCAATCTAGGGTTTGCTAAAATATTTTGAATAAGCCCAACGTATTTATTATTATTTATTCACTATTTTAAGTGATCAGCCGTGCGGTTCTGTAACCATCTCAGCGTGAAAGCTTGGGTGAAGTGAGCGTGGAGTGAGCTGTTATTCGCTAGTGATTAACACTATTAAGTGCTCACTTCACTTATGATTTCACGGTGAGATTTTTACAGAATCGACCGGCAGAACCGTAATAATTAAGTAATGTTTACTTTTATTCTGTTTATTTTTATATCGTTCTTTCTAACAACTAGTAGATCTGTTTAGTAATATGTGGATAACGCTGTGAGTAGTGTATTTGTTGATTAGAACTTAATAATACAGTTATTGAGTTCTAATCCTTGTTACTTATTAATTACACTGCTGTTTGCTGTCCCTAAATAAATGAATAAATAAATAAACGTCCAAAATGTTCAATTTGAATTCTCTTATCAATTATTCTTCCATCTTGTTACCATAACACAAGCATTAGGTTGCTTAGCTTGGGACAAATGGTGCTGTGTGAAATGTCCAGGGATTTATTTATTTATTATTTATTTATTATTCCCTTTCATTCTTGCTCTTAACACACTCCAACAACATATGTTGCTCATTTTAAAGTTGCCCAAGTTACAGACGTATTTACAGAGAGAAAGACCAAAAACAAAATGATTAATTGGTTTTCATTCAGATAGTGTGCCATAATAACCATCAGTTGTTTTCGTTTCATAACTCACCGATAGCATCGATATAATTGCTTTTAAATAATCTAGGATAATAGCGTTCTGGTTCAATTCTTTCAATCAACTTTCGGGGGTTATCGAAATAGATACCGTTTAAATGCTCGGCTGTTTGAGTCTCATATTATTTATGTTAGTAAGTAGGTCCCTTCCCAATGGATTAAATCTTGGTTGTTAATTTGAACTTCAGTTATGAATTAAAATTATTATTTTTTGACGAGTACATAGGTAGTTTAAGAGTAGGTAGTCTCTCAAAACAAAAAATCAAACCAGTCTCCCAAATTTCATTGAAATAATATATGTAGTTTGTTGCCGAAAATTACTCTTAATATGTTTTACAGAATTATAACGATTAAATGCCCTTGTTGGCGTCAAACTATATTATTTCAATATTAAAATCCATTTTAAAGTTTCGTCCCAATTCACCCCTGCATCCCTATTCACCCCGTTACATGGGACTTATAAATCAAGAAGAATTTAGGTTATTCTGCAAATAACATTTTTACACCAATGCTTGCCATACCTGCAGGCAAGGCTATAAATAGCTGCCGTGCGATTCTGTAAGCAACTCACTGAAAGCTTGGGTGAAGTGAGCGTGGAGTGAGCTGTCATTCGCTAGGGATTAACACTATTAAGTGCTCACTTCACTTATGATTTCACGGTGAGATTTTTACAGAATCGACCGCCTGATCTAGATTTTTTATTTATCTCTGCGTGAAGCCAAATGAAAACAATCCAATAGAATAATTTACTCTCTTCAGGTCATTATTTTATATGCAACATGACTAGTCTAATTTTAAATTATAAGAACAACATACTCGTTATACTAAGGAATGTTTATCGACATCTCTGAATCTTACGTTAAAATTATACTTTTTTATGTTGCTTACTTCAAAAATACATTCTAGTTCAACCGAATTTTCAAGCGCACCTCAATATTATGTGGCCGGTAGTCTCATGCTGTCCCTGACACTTTGAGAAGTTTTGTAGAGTCAGAAATACGTTTATAAAAGTAAATTGTTGGTTGAGATTAGTCAATCAACTCAGCATATCGCAGTCCACTGCTGGAGAACGGCCTGTCCTTTGCCTTCCACACCCAGTCTGTCCCAGCGGTTCATCAAGCTGGGGGGCGTCCTACACTACGCTTGCCGATACGCGGTCTCCACTCTAGGACTCTTCTGTTCCACGGGCCATCGTTCCTTCGACAAACATTGTCACCTCGCCATCACACGTCATATTTTTTAACGTATATCGACAGTTCCCAAGAAGACATAATGTAGATTTTTATACGCGGTTATTTTTGTTGCTCATACTATATGTATAGGTATAGGTACAATTTTGTTATATCAACCTTTTAATGGATTTCGTTACTTGTGTCTCTTTGTCCTGTCTAAATAAATGTTCATTATTTAATAGAACTTAATTATGAATATGAATTATGCCTATATATTAGAGTTTATGTACAGAAGATCATGTGCAAATATAACTACGTAGCAGAAACCCAACTGAACGGAGAATTATAAAATACTTAATACATAAGATATCACTGAGATTATTTTATTATAGGCTATAATATATGCATTAGCGTCTTATAATTATTATTTACATATATATTAATATAAGCAGATTACAAGTATTTGTTCAAAGCGCATTTGATTTTATGGCTGTTTAACTCGTAATTATTATTGCCTTAAACATGATGTATTATTGTTTACGATTAAATAGGCCCAAGAGAGTAGCCGAGGATGAAGCTAAAAGGCGCTCAGTTGGAGGTGGTATCCAGCAGTGGCCTGCATTAGGTGAATGATGCCGATAACGAGGCACAAACAGGAGTGGTAGTGAAGTGGCACCTTGTACAGTATGGCCTACTCGAATATCCTTTCTTTGGTATTGTTCTTCGAGTCGTTGAGCTGCTCAAGCTCTGAGTTGAGCTACACGATTACTGACAAATGCTTGCGCTGACTGGACTGGCCCACTTAAATATGTTTAAATATGTATGGTACTTTCCTCAAAACACTATTTCAGACATCACTCAACTACATGGCAATGAAATGGCATGGAATCCAAAAGGAATGTCTGGAATTCAAAAGGGACTTTGACCTCTGAGTTGTTTCGGCCTTTCTTAGTCAGATAGTAAACGTCGACCTCATCTAGCTGATTACTATTTATTTATTTATTTATTCAGTTGATATAACGAGCTAACAGATTTGAAATCCAAAACGCTCATACAGTTAATTTTCTTACAACTAAATTAAATTATGGTTTAATATTTTACATATGCTTGTCACATTATTATAATATGACGTGTAAAAATAATACCGATATCCTATTTACAGGATAAAAAAAATCATCTCGTATGATGAACAAGGACATTATAACAGCAGTAATAGCCCGAAAGTCTGACAATCAGCCATACCAGAAGAAGGAAAAGTTTTACCCAAGAATACGAGTATCGCGTTACCAAGTAGCTGGGTTGTGAAGCTTACATAGGCAGACGCTCCATGTAAAGTACTGGTATGGCTGCATTCTGGAACTGGAAGCCCCTAGTTTTTGGGATAAGTCTACAAAGTTAAGATAAAGACATTGACTGATACAGCAGCTTTTGGGATCCGCCAACATGGAGTCGGTAATATGGGAACCAAAAAATGAAATTGTTTATTGAAATAATTGATTTACATAAATATTTACAAAATAGGACCTAAACTATAAAAAAAAAAAAAAAACTGGAAGTAGATAATTGAACGGTTTCTGACGGTTGATTTTATACATTTTAGTGATCTCGATAGATTGTGATGAAAGCTACCTTGAACCCACCCTGATCGAGGTGTCGATAAGTTTTTTTGTTGTTTCCTAATAAACACTTTTCTTTGAATCCGAAAATATTATTATAATTCAGATTAAGAATAAGAGAAGATTATTATGGGTCAGAATAATAAAAGTGTTATAAGTGTTATAGAAGGAATGCGTCAAATTATTTATTTATTTAATACTTCAAGCACATAAATGTACAGAGGCGGACTTAATGCCATAGGCATTTTCTACCAGTCAACCTTTGGGTGATGCAGAGACAAACGAAGGAATAAATATCTTAAATATAAAGATACAAATAAACCTATTAAAATTACATTACATTAATTTATTTACATTACAAGTATTATTTAAATTAAAAGTCACCCTGGACTTGTAATTTGACTTATTCCTTCCAGGACATGATAGTGTGACCCATTTGCAACAATTAAGCACCTCATACAGCCTAGGTGGACATTCATGGGATTCGAGAAAACTCAATATTTATATATTTTTGAAAATTTTCCAATTTTTTTTTTAAAACGTTGCCCCACATAAGGAATTTCTCCTGTATTGTGGGTGCGTTTACAAACATTTCAATTCACATACCTACACAAACAGCTAGACCCGGAACAACTACTTGTAGGTCATACAAATATTTGTTCCTTGCGGGAATCGAACCCGCGACACGCAGCGTAGCAGTCAATCGCTTAACCACTGCGCCAACCGTGCCGTCAAATACATAAATTTAAAAAAAAACATCACTAAATATCACTTTTCTCTAAACTCTCGTCTTTTATTGGCTTTTGTTGCTATTCCATTGGATACATGATGCTTTAACAAATTTTCCAATGTAACCAAATGTTCTAAAATATCAAACAATAAAAGTTAAAGGAAGAAGTTTATTGATTATTTACAAAAATCATCTTTATAAGTACATGAAATTTAACACAACTTATCTCAAAATGTTGTTGACATGACCATGACATTCATCTGCCTAGGCTTTTCCCAACTTTGTTGGGGTTGGCTTCCAGTCTAACCGGATGCAGCTGAATAAAATAAAATAAAATGTTACTATGACATTAAGCGTACAAATTACGGGGAAGACATCTTCATTTACTCAGCTATCTAACGAGGTACAAATATTAAAAAAAAAAATATATTTTTCCTTCTCATGCTCTAAAGTATTGTTTCCCAACCTGTGGTCCGCGAACCCCTGGGGGTCCGCGAGTATATGTATGGGGGTCCGTGGTGTCATCTCTGGACCATACAACAGTTATGAGTACCTATTTTGTATCTGTAATAACTAAAATAAATACCTAATCCGATTTTTTTTGCTGTTTATTTTATTAAGGGGGTCCGTGAAAACTGTGCTTGATTTCCTAGGGGTCCGTGGCTGAAAAAGGTTTGGAAACGCTGCTCTAAATGGTTCGTCTTATGTTTGTGCGTAGGCGACATAAAGTCGCTTTTTATGATCTAGTGCATAAAGTATTTTTTTTTTCTAAGACTAAGAAAATCAGGCCCAACACAACGCACAATAAAACGTCGCAGATTAAATTCGTTTTTTATTTCATTTGCTTTAATTTATATCACTTCCGTGTTTTCTATCGTTAATTAAAAAAAAACCAGATGAAATAGTTGTCATGTATTATTTAAAAACGCAAAGAAACCTTTTTATGACTTGGCAGCATGAAGTGCCCAAGTCGAATGACACTTAAAAATAAAAAAAATAAAAACTTTTAAAAAGTTTCGTGTCGGGAATTAGCTATTCTCTTCTTCAATTTTGCAACATTTTTTAACAGTGAAAATACTGATATAGACTTTATGCCCGTTTCATTTTTCGCAATCGAAGTGAAAAGCAGAGTGTGTATAACTCATACATAAACGAGCCATTTTACTAAACTACTGTACCTTTAAGGACCGTTGTTGGTAAAGACTATCTTTTTCTTCACAAAAAAGTAGGTAGGTACGATAAAGGTGTCACCCCATTTCTTTATTGATTGGCAAGTTGAAGTGCACGTTGCAGTCAACAGTTTCACATAGCCATAGACAATAGTCTCAAGTTTTTTATCTGGTCGCGTGGTAATAACAATGGCATGACACATTGATTATTATGTAGAGAGGTCTCCGAGTTACGAGGATAGGCTTAATTGTATCGGTTGAAAGGAAAATATTCTGTCGATACACTGAAGAAGTTTTTCTTTGCTGCTCTTTTTCTTCAAGACTGCCTGCATTTTGCGATACATATTTTAGTATTCCTGGCAATCTTTACATAAGCTAAGCTAGATAGGAGCCGTGGGACTATTGGGGTCTTTAAATTAAGCAATAGTAAATAAACCTTGACAGCCAAGGGCGTGCCGATGCGGTACTGAACGTCTTAACGGCCAATTAAGTTGAAAGTTTTTACACGACAAGTAGCTTATGCCGAAGGAAGTCGCTGCCCAAATATACTGCTAAGAACATTTGTCTATGAGCTTCATATACTGCCAAAATCTTTAAACTATACCATGGAATAATTTAAGTCCCTTATGGATTTCTATATTGGTAGGAAAGTACTATAGGCTGGCGCAACCTAGTTTAAAAATATTACAAAAAAATATTGACGTGTAAACGTGTCTTTATTTACAGAAATACCTAAACATATAATTTCATTTAAGTGGAATCTACGTGGATGTTGCGTGTTGAAAGTTAGAAACAAATACACACAATCATACGAGTATAACATTGATGAATATAATAAAAATGAGAATAAGAATCGCGTGAACCGATGAAGATGTTTTTTTACTGAAGACCACAATGATATTGAAAGAAAAATAACACAAAACATTTCAAAAAACAATTCAAATATAAATAACGATAATATTAAATAAACAATCGTGTTTATTACTGTTTTATCTTTCTATACTAGAGATACTCGTACTAAAATAAACCAATCGCACCTGATGTTTGCAGGAAAAAAATATCGATATCCTTTTAATCGCTCACGTTGCAGAACAATGACCATTAAACGCAGTTTCTGTATCTATTAATAACTATCTAGATAGATATACCTAAAGGTTAATTTTCAGGCTAATTGTCATGAGTTTAGGGCAACAGATACACAATGTGTATAGTTAAATTAAAGTGAGGTCTCTCTAAAAATATTTCAGAATATACCCAATTTTTAGTGTCAGAGATAACTGGCTGGAACACATTTCTATTTTATTTTTTCTATAGAACGCCTTTAAATGCTATGAGTATTTATTTGAAAATAGAATTACTGTAAGTCAGAGATAATATGCATTCATTTCCATTTGTTTTTTTTTAATTTTTTATCAAGATAACACAGTTATTATATAGTAATCTAACATTTAATTAATAACCAATCACGCTTGATGTTTCATTTGTGATGCAAGTCGAAGAAAAATTTAGGTATTAAATATATTTGGAATTAGTAGACGTTTCCATAATTATATCTTCTTCGTTAGATCTATCCAGTATTAACCAATTACTATAGTATCATTTCTTGGTAGTAACACTAATATAATTTATCTCGCTTTCAACGTAAACTAATCTGACACGAAAAAATATAAACAATTAAGAGTTTCAACGCAAAAGTGTTATTATAAAATCGTTTGTATAAATGAATATATTAGACAGGTATTGAAATGTTGACTTACTTTGAATTTCAAGCCTTTCTAGTTTATCTTCTGCCCTTTGCTTGACTTCAAGTGGGCTCTCGATGTGGTAGAATATGCTTGCACCCACCAACAAATACATGATATGAAGCACAAGCATGCAGGTCAGCTGTTTTTTGGACATCATCTTGACTAGCTTCTTTAATATAAATTTCTCCGAAAAAAATCTTTACACTTATAAACACTTCTTCGTATCACAATTTGTTTTTTATACTATTGTCACATACAATCACAAATGTTTCATAATCCATATCGTCCCTTGTAGAGGGATTAATAACTGGAGTAATAAAAATCTCAAAATCTCCAATGTTTCTATGAACCGATTTAGGGGTAAACTGAGATTTAGCTGACACACACTCTTCTTTTTGTACCACATGATAATAAGGTCTTCATTGAAGATAATTACACAGACACTTGATTTTTTTTTTATTTATTATACTGTTCGTATGTACATCGTGGTAAATACTAGTGATTTGAGATGACACTTCCCGATTGACCGACGTTCGGCCCGAGCGGTCGATGCGTTAGAATGAGTTTCCCAGCGCGCGCGCCTGCGAATCGTGCGCCGTTTGCTCTTACGTCCTTTTTTTATACGGCAAGCTCTAAATATTTGTGTGACAACGACTCGAATTAACTCGTCGTAAAGGATAATAAGTAAGGTTATTAGCGACATAGTTATAGCACTGGTTCTGACGCTGTGATAATGCTAACACTTCGAGGCGAAAGATTTCGTTTATAACCGGGGATTAAAGGGGATTCTGCGTTTGATAAAGAGAATATTTACATCACTGGCTGATAGCGAATTCTTCAGGCACCCAACTTTGACGTAGCCCACGGACGATTAATTAGGATTCCCAGTGTTGACGATGGAAGAAACTGTTCAGTGATAAATTGGAAACGGTAAATATACAAAAATTATAAGTTGATAAATAATTCTGTTTTAATAGCGTATGCAATTAGTCATTCATGTACCGTGATGATGTAGTTTGATGATTTCGTCTACATTTTACGTTATTGATTCAAAGATAATCAGGGAGTTCCGCAGATAGAGTGCTCACGAATAATGTTAGGGCTGGGTGATGCATTGTATGAAACCATAGTACCTACGTATCGACATTTGTTGTTACCTTTAAACATTGCCCAATATTATTATTGCTAAGGTATGACATCACAACCTCGGGATTTCATTTCTCTTATCCTGTTGAGTCGAGCCTACGTGGGGCTCAGTCTTTGGGAATTACTAGAGTACCACGTTCTGTCTGTTGCAAGAAATGTTTTTTATTGCATTTCTCTTTACTCGAGTGAAGTTCTTGTGGGTACAGAAATAATAGGATCATTGACTTATATCTATCTCGACGAAACGACAACAGGGTGTAGGGGACCCACACTCCAAGTCCGTGAATGAAGATACGGGGCCGTCTGAAAATAGTTGTTCCATCAAAACAAGTGTCTAATTTCATTTTTTGAACGATCAAACTCATAACATAATGGCACTAGTGACAACTGTCCAATTGTGTTTTCATTAATTCAGTTTGGGCCCCGAACTAATCTTATGTCCGTTAGTGATACGGAGTAGGAAACACCACTTCGGCTAAAACGGCGGATTTCTTGCCTAGGAAGTAGACCCCCTTATGCGGAGATGTGTTGCAAACTGTCTCAACACCTATTTCTCTGTTACCTGAAACCTCCAACCGAAGTAACCCCTGAGCTGTCACCGACAATGATTTACAAAAAAAAAAAAATTAAAACTGTTTTCCCATCGTCACAAAGAAGATTAGGCGAAGGACTCGACAAGACCAACACGCTTGAGCTGCTTAGAGACGTTGTTCGTCCTTGCCTTCCTGAGATATTATACTCGTACCAGGAATGTTGAATGAGTATTCCATTGAATTGAAGGTATATCGCTACAGGTGACCATTCAGTAATAATGTATTGGAGGTTAGTGTCAAAGACTCGTGACTTAGTAATTACAGCCGCATGGGTCGTTGTTCAAGGTTAAGCAAGTTTGGCCCGTGGATGGGTGACCATCCATTACATACTGAAATCCTTTCATGCCTCGGAAAGCACTTTAATACCAACTTTGAGTTTGTCATTTGTAGATCTTTGACAGTCGTTACAGGTACCTAGTCAGAAGCCCAAAAGTCTGACAATGAGTCTTACCAAGGGGTATCGAGTTACCGTCGTGGAGATCAGATAAGTGGTCGTTCCATGTAACTAGAATACTGGTATCCAGCTGCAAAAGTCATTTATTCAAACTAGGCTGAGAATCAGCACTTTTCGAACGTCAAAATTACAAAAGACAGTCCCCCAAAACGCCCGCCCTTCACCACTTCCTAGTGCTTTCGCTTTAGAAAGCGACCCCAACATGTTTGGGAAAATGCTAGGCAGATGATGAGGCTCCTGTTAATGACGTACGAGGGAAGCTAAAAGTTAGGGACTTTCCTCATACGTCCCTACATATGAAGTTATGCACGTATATGATTACGTATATGAAGTTATGTACGTATGTGAGTCAGTGGACGTCTGAATTAACTGGTTTTTGGAAAACCGACGTCTGTCTGAGTTTTAGTAAGATGAGTCACTTGAAATGGTCATAACGTTTCTAGTCGTACGGTTCACGAGATTTCTCAAAATCCGGAATTTAATCAAACAAACATTAAACATGTTTTTTTTTTTTCATTGAATAGCAATGGATATTTCATATTTTTATTTTTATGCATAATTTAATGTTTTTATCCTGTGCTTTGTCTGTTAGTGAATTTAATATTTATATTAAGTATATACCTGGCTACCTATTGGCTACTGGGCTACATAGAAGTTTGTACTAATAACGGTACCTACCAACTTTTACAGGAACCACTTCAGCATTCCACAAACATCTTCAAAAGCGTTTTATTCGAAGTAGTCAAATAAAAAATATGTTTAAGTTAAAAAAAAAAAATATGTTGAAGTTAAAAGCATTTGTTGGTTTCGGAAGTACTTTTTTGCATGAACCCGGACGTTTTCCGTGCTTTTGTAATTTCGTACTTAGTTCTTAGGTACATCTGTTTTATTCTTAAGAGTACTAGAAAAGTGAACAAGTACCTATGTCATTGTAGATGTCATGAGAACATGAAAATAAATGGTTGATAGATCCATTCGTTCGAATTTACTCGCCCAGAACGGGCGAATCGACACTTTATTTCTTTTTTTTTTCTGTAGTCTATTCGCACGAAATTAATTAATTTGTGGGCGAACCGACAACTCCAGAAATACGTATTAGGCAATTGGCACATCTTGAGTTTATGCAATAAATACTCAATTTATAAATATACAATAAATAATCTATAGAAAATAATATATTATTCAATAGTGTCGATTCGCCCGTTTCGGGCGAGTATATTCGTGCGAAAGGACCAATAAGTCAAATAAATAAATTGGTGCTGTAGGCCATTTTTACTTCCAGGAAAATTAAACTTTTTATATTTATTATGACAGACTCAACTTTTTCACAGCCATTTAGAAGCTTATGTATATACAACGTGTAACGTTAAATGCGCAAAACCTGAAAATAGTTTGATCAGAATAACGAGCAGAATTAATTAAACCACTTTTTAATATAGGTCACTTTAAAAAAAAAATCATTATTAAAAACGTTGCCGTGTCTATTTATTAATAGGTCAAGCAAGCCAATGTCAGCGCGGCGCAGCGCCCCGGTGACGACTCCTCCCTCAATAAAGCGTCGTCGCAGACGCAAGAAACGATCAGAATGGCCAGTAAAACTAAAACAGCACATAAAACCTTTAAAATTTTTTAATGACTTATTTTCTCTCTGAAATAGGTCAATTGAATTAAAAATCAATTGGGGTGTCTGCGGTTTTGCGCATTTAACGTTAGACGTTGTATATTTCAATGTAGATAATTGGTAGTATATGTACGTGATACATAGGTACAGCAGCCCATAGCAGTCCCCGGCTTAACAGAAGTTGTAGTGCTATTCTATGTATAAAAATCTCACCGTGAGAAATTAGGTGAAGTGAGCGTGAAGTGAGATTCAGTAGACTAATGCTAGGGATTAACACTATTGACTGCTCGCTTCAATCTCACTTCACCTATGATTTCACGGTGAGATTTTTACAGAATCGACCGACTCATTACTAATGATAGAAGACAGCTGATGACTAGACGACGAAGACAAAGAAACACAACTTGGTAAGCTTGGAAGAGTTCAATGATCGATAACTTTAACTGTTAAAGAAATTTTTTTAGATGATTATATCAACAGTTTTGCAACACTTATGGTGGGTCCACACGATACAGACTTTCATACAGACTTCTATAGAATTTTGTTAGCGCAAACTAGACAGTACAGACAAATGTCGGTGTGATAAAAAGTCGCACAGACAAAATTCTATAGAAGTCTGTATGAAAGTCTGTATCGTGTGGACCCACCATTACAGAGCGCGGAATCGCCGCGCCGGCACCGTCTGGAGACGGCAGTACCTACCTAAAAAATTCGTGGCGCTGAAATCGTGTTAAGCGCGTAAAGGCTTCGAATGATGGCCCGTGGGGGAAGCTGTCAGATTATATACGTCATTTGTGTCGTAGTGTGAGCAAACGGTGATACGCTTGGTTTGTATGGAAAGGGTTGACAATGCCCCGCCTAGCAGCGACCGCCGAGGCATCTCTGAGCTAACTCGCATCTACTTTTACATCAGACTCTTCCAGGTTATTCCCGGCATGTGCACTACGTCACCTCCTTTGTATTATCAGGCCAATGATCTTGCCAACACTTCACCAGTCAACTCATCAAAATTACCTTACTATATCACGTGTATTTTCCCTCTATTTCTGTAATAATTTAATTTTCAGTATACATGGACTGCGTGATCAAACACACAGATTAACAATGTGTCAATAAGAACAAGTAGGTAACATTTTTTGATGAGATAATTAAAGTTATGATAACATTAATTAGTTTTACCGTTGCTAATAAACGAGTTATCTTTAATAAATTACGTTACATACATTTCTGCATTGTTAACAAGATGTTTTGCCCGGAATGCTGAAAACGTAACATACGTAAGTGATGTGGCATGATGAAATTACGCGACTTTCCTGGTAGATAAGTTGTTCTTGATTACATTTTTAACAGTCATTATGTATCACCACATTTGCTATCCTACTTCTAGAAGTGTGACCCTCCAAATAATTTTACAACCCTTGAATGGGTTGGAACATTAAAAGCAACAAGAGAAACTGACACCTAAAGCAAGACAAATGCCATACGAAACTTGGCGGTCAAAAACCTAATGAACCGCGTAACAATTTTTGATTCATGAATGCCATAATAGCATGCAAGCTGCTTGCATACATTTGTGCAAGTTACAGGCATATGTGTTCCGGGCTTTATAGCAACCCATAAAATATACATACATAAAATATACAATGGTTCGGCAGATGTATACTTTAAACCCACATTTTGTCAGTTATGCTTCAGTCCCATGTTATAGGGGCGAGCCTGTTGTCACCAACTGGGCACAAATTCAGGCTCCTGAGACAAAAAAAAAACATAAAACATAAAATAAAATAAAAAATCTACCATTATATGTTAAAAAAAAAAAACAACCATAAGTACATCCGCACCAGAAACTAGGGTGGTCATCTTGATTAGTCAGCCAAGGAAAACACAATACTCTCATAAGTAGGCAATTGTTTAGAAACTTATTACCAATGACGTTGGTGCATCTACGTCATTGATATGTAGCACATTTATAATAAAAATAGTGTGACATTTACTAGGTGTTCTAGGAAGGATACACAAACGGTTAAATAGGTACTAGGAAAAGCCGGAAAGGAAAGGTTGAAGAGAGAGGGAAGGAAGTAGGTAAAGGTAACAGGATCTAGTGCTGATAAAGAAACGCGTTGTTTAATTAAAACACTTTTTGATACATGACAGGATAAACCATGTCTTTCTCCGCGTTTACACGAAGGATAAAATATTATTTCCAAAGGGGGTAGCGGGTTAAGGGGGGTCTGGCGGCCCCCACCGAATCTGGTAAAATCGTTCCAAAAATCTTGAAGAGGGTCGAAAAACAAGCAGTATAAGCTTTTTACCGACATTACAACCCCAAACGAAAACACAGTAATGGCGAAAAATATGATTTTTTGTGATTTTTATTTTTTTCAACCAGTTTAATTTATTTTTAAATGGTTAAAACTCAATTAAAAAATTGTTTTGGATGTGTGGAAGTCCCCTGAATTTTTTCAGATTTTTTGGTCAAGTAAAAACATGTGAATTTTAGGTTTAAATGCGAAAAAATCGTGAAAAACGCGTCATTTTCAAGATACAACCCTCTTATTTTTAGGGTTGTTTTCATTTTCCCGAGGGGTGCTGTATAGTATACATAGCGGCAATCGTCCTCTTTCGAATGCAGGCAATTGGACTCAATTTGGTCAAAACTGGTGAGCGGGGCGATTTTTTGAAGAAAACTCGAATTTTTAAACTTTCGGTAAATTACGGCGCGTAGGTACTTGGTATAATGCGTCTTTGCTATAAAAAATACATCTCTATAGGGGTTTTTGAGATCGCTGATCACGAATTTGATAAAAGGTAATGAATCGTTATTTCTTGTACTTTCTGGTATAAATCATATTTTATTCAAGCTTAAATAAAATATGATTTATACCAGAAAATTTAGTTTCATTGATTATGTTAGTTGAACACGATATTAAAATTGTATAAATGCTGTGATTCAATGATATTTTTTACATTATCAAACCTGTGTTAATAAATATGCATGGGTGAATTTGTTGTCAAAAAATTTTTTTGACCTCAAATTCGTGATCAGCGACCTCAAAAACCCCTATAGAGATGTATTTTTTATAGCAAAGACGCATTATACCAAGTACGCGCCGTAATTTACCGAAAGTTGAAATTTCGAGTTTTTTTTTTCAAAAAATCGCCCCGCTCACCAGAATTGACCAAATTGAGTCCAATTGCCGGCATTCGAAAGAGGACGATTGCCGCTATGTATACTATACAGCACCCCTCGGACAAATGAAAACAACCCTAAAAATAAGAGGGTTGAATCTTGAAAATGACGCGTTTTTCACGATTTTTTCGCATTGAAACCTAAAATTCACATGTTTTTACTTGACCGAAAAATCTGAAAAAATTCAGGGGACTTCCACACATCCAAAACAAATTTTTAATTGAGTTTTAACCATTTAAAAGTAAATTAAACTGGTTGAAAAAAATAAAAATCACAAAAAATCATATTTTTCGCCATTACTGTGTTTTCGTTTGGGGTTGTAATGTCGGTAAAAAGCTTATACTGCTTGTTTTTCGACCCTCTTCAAGATTTTTGGAACGATTTTACCAGATTCGGTGGGGGCCGCCAGACCCCCCTTAACCCGCTACCCCCTTTGTTGTTTATCGTTTACACCTAAAACAAGTTGTATACAAAACTTGTAAAAAAATTACTGAATTAACGTCAATACTAGTTTTATATACGACAAGTCTTTTTTCAAGACTTATTGAACTAGCTCCCGGTTTCACCCGCATAAGTCTCGATCCCGTGGGAATATCAGAATATAAAGTCATGGTCTGTCCGTGTGCCTAATTTCATCCAAACCCGTTCAGCCGTTTTAGCGTGAAAGCGTAACAAACAATCGTAAAAAAAAATAATCTATTCTCGTTACAATATTATTATATTATATGTAGTTTAGATAAGTATCACAACTTGTAGGTATATGGATGTATACGTGGGGTTACGATACGAAACAGAATGACTGCCATTTCAGAAACCCTTTAAAATCAAATGAAGATGCGGCCAATGACGCAAGAGGCAAACCGAAAATGGTATCCTCTAAGTACTTTTGGGTCAGGTATTAGGGACTTATTGATTTCACCACAAACGTCACATTTTCAGTTTGTGCAGTACAAGAGTTTAATCACGTACTCAACGTCGAAGTTTAAGCTACAGTTTCACAATTTTACTATTAATTACGTTCAACATAAATCAACTTCCAGTAAGGTGAAATTAAATTAATTGCGCGCCATCAAAATGATTGAAAATTGTATATAAATAATATGTTAACAAGGCGATGATCAGTACGATATTTGTAAAATGTTTAGATCACATGGCAGTTTCAAACTGCATACGTTTTAAACAATATGAATAGTTGGATGTTGATGTGTGATCCCAACTTTGTACCATAATACACCATATATTATAGCACCCGCAATCGTAGGGCCCGTTTACAATGGGCTCGCGAACACAGAAATTGGGAGGAAGAAGACTGGCGTTGTGTTTGCTTTTCTTATGAATCTCGTTTGGGAGTGAGGCTGGATACAAGACGTACTCGAGTATGAAGGACCTTTGGACGTCAAGAACGTTTGATATTTTGTCAGGAAGTTCATTAATATGCAGGAGGAACAATAATGGCCGGTATTTGGATCGGTGGAAGAACCGATCTCATTTGAATCAGGGGCAACCTCAATGCTCAGATTTACGTGGAGAGGATTGTTTCAGACGTGATCATCCCTTTGCGAAGCCGGTTGGGTGATTCGTTTCGACGACTAATGCACGACAATGCACGTCCACACACGGCTAGAGTCGTAACATCACGGACTCTTGCCGATGCTCGCATCAACGTTCTGCCGCGGCCTGCTCAACCGCCGGACCTCAACCCAATTGAGCACGCATGGGATATGCTCCAAAGAAGAGCTCTGCCGAGTACCTATGGATGCCGTGCATACCCCACAACAACTTTTTGACTTGTTAGAAGAAACGTGGGCGGCAATTCCTCAAAGTGATTTTGATGAACTGATTTGAAGCATGCCAAATCGCTGTGATTGTTTAATTTGTGTCAATGGTGAAAAGACAGTTTTCTTTTGCGTTTAATGCCATTTAATTGACGACATTAACTTAATTGCCCACAATTTGTAAAAAAAATTGTTATATTTTACAAAATATTGGGATGGGTTGTTAACTTAAACATAGGAATTAAAGTAAGAAGCAATGGCAATGCAATGGCAATTGGCAATGGGAATGCTGGAAGACTGGATTTTGTAAATATTTATTGGATAACTTTGTATAGTTAAAAATCTAGTTGATCCTCAGACACTTCTGATGTGTGTATATCGCACCTACTGATCATCGCTGTATGAACGAGGCCTTAGTCTACAAATGCTGATCAAATAAAAACTTTGATTCCTACAGCTACAAATTACAAAACTCACAAAGCTCCCCCTCACAAAGTAAAAGCCTATAATGGGTGTCCGAAAAGTCATGGATTACCTTTTACCTGCTGATGGGCCACATTAGGATCTAACAATTAAAAAAAAATGACCGACCAATATATATATATTTTTTTTACCAACATCAAACAACCATAAGACTTTTATCATGGTCATTTTTTTTTTATTGGTAGATCCCAATGTGGCCCATCAGCAGGTAAAAGGTAATCCATGACTTTTCGGATACTCGTTATATCTCAGCAGTGAGAAAGCTAGAGGCTGTTTATGCTTATAAGCAACAAAACATACCAAGCAATCCTTTGTGGCCAGCATTTCAAAATGGATTATTCGAAGACTCGTCACCACGGAAATCTTCCAATGTTTCCAAAAAAAATCAATGCCCTTGAAATGCCGGTCACAGGCAGTCACAGGAGTAAACTCGTCACTATCATCAGTCACAAATATTTGCCTCGCCGTGCTAATCTTCGCTTTAATCCTTCTTCAGGTTTAAAGGTATTAACGAGAAAGCCCAATCTAGTTCACGCGTCACTCTTGTTGCTATCTGAAGGTTGAACAATGGCTAATTAAGGTTTATAGACTGTCATTTGAATGACAGGCAAATATTCAAAAATAGGACAAGGGTCTTCAATGTGGTGAAAAGCGGAAACAACTAAAATTATATGAAATTATGAATGTTTATTTCTGTAGATCTAAAACACTTTTACACGTAAATTTTATTCGTCAATATTTTAAAACTAGATGGCGCCCTTATTTCCTAGCTGACTGATCCCTGAGATGATATGCTGAAACAAAGTTAGCGGACATGGTCTCTTTCAAAGTCCAAACATTATTATTTAAATTTCATGTGAGTTTAACAATGCAGGGCCATGTCTGAAAGGGCCTTTTGAAGAAAGAGCCATAGCAGTTTTGAGTTGACCTATCCCGAGAGATGGTGTAACTGTTTTAGGTTTGAAAATTACTCTGTTATATAGTTATAGTCTTGCTTGATTGTTTTGATATTTGTTAACAATTTCCATGACTATGCTAAATACTCGGTAGAGAAGTCTTTGATCTGCTTTTAATCACATTTCACTCTATAATCCTGTCCCTCTATATTGTAAACTCACTCATTAACTCCAGTCATAGCTTCCTACTGTGCATTTAATACTCATAAATAGCTTTCTATATTATGTTGAATTTTCTACCATTCGCAAGTATTTTGGCACGAAAATATCATTCTGAGTGCTGTTATCCATTAATATTATTAGTATTTATGAGTCTATTGTTTCAACATGTCTTTAGGTTGACTGATTTTGGTACTCCTATTTCCTTGAGACGCGTTGTGACATATAGACTTGTATTTTTGGCAATAAATTCAAGGTTCCAATATATTTGATTCATCCTTGTTCCGTCATATTTCCTTGTCATCTTCAAGACGAGGTAAACATAGTTCATTGTTTGCAAATTTTACAGGAATGTGGTCAATGTTTCGTATTTTGAAGTTTTATCATTTTATTGCAGCGTCTTTAGCATTATAAGCTCTTAATCAGGTAAATGATCACGGCCATTTAGCTCAAAGCTATCAATGTTTTGCCGAAACCATAAGGCTATAGTTATTGAAACGAGGAAAACGCCTCATGGTTCATGTTTATTCCCCTACTTATGATCTTTTTACGATTGCTTTACTGTTTAGGAAATTAAAACAACCTACATACATTTCCTTCTAAAATTCGGTTGAATGAAAATGAAAATGAAAAAAATGAAACTTTTGTAAACAGCAATCATTAAGGCCCCATGCCTTAATGATTGCTGTTTACAAAAGTTTGTTTAACCCACGTGCCACGAATTTTTGATCTAGCTATCCGTCTTGATGAAAATTTTATTACGAGTCTGTCTAGTTCACAGATCCAGTTCGTTAGATCTGCTCGCGTAGCATGACCAATTCTATATCTATTCTACCAAGAATAGACAAAGTTCTTTCTATGTCACTCGACATCTTCTGTTCTGCCCAAATTCTGCCCGAGCATGGGGCGAGTAGACTTTCGTTTCTATGAAGACAAGACATATTATTCATTCTTAAAAATCAATATAGATTCATGTCTACGTCCAATGTTATGTCATATTTGACACTTGTTGAGAAGAAATGTTTCTACCACCAAGTGTCAAAAGTAGAGAAAAATTGGACGGGAACGGCATTGTAGACTTTTGTCGGCTGAAGTAATCTTTCTACAATCTGTCATGTTGTCTATTCTTCCGTCGATAAAACCCGTTTCTTTGGTGGTCATGCTACACGTGTTTTAGTTATTTTGAAAATATACCCATCTACCTCGATAGTTACTAACATTCTACTATAAATGCATTACTCATGCGATGAAAGATGACTTTGACGATTCACCACTAGTTAGTTGCACTAAGTGGCTTCTCGGCTTTGGTACCAGGATTCTTGTCATTTCCTTTATTACCATAATTTCTTATTATGAACATAGATAGTTACTTCAGAACCAAAGCTAAATATATATAATGTCATCATTCAGAAACGTATGCCGCTGCATAAATCATGCATTATTCTAATTGGTAGTGAGCAAGTGATTAGCACTGATTGGGTACTGTCGTCGTCTGAACCAATTATTTCACTGATTGGGTACACTTCCCTGTGTATTTAACTAATATTACTTAGAGAGGTAGATATTAGCGTGTTGCAATTAGCATTAAAGCTATGTTAAGCAATTACTGGAACACGACGATTATCGGCCGAGTTGGTGGCTTTGATTGACTGGGTGTGAATAGCAAAGAGTACCCTTTGTGGTGCCACGTACAGCCAAATTTTTAAAAAATTTTGACGGTTCGGCAAATGAGGCGAGTCGCTGCGTAGTAAAAACTTCATGGGTCAGCGGGTGAGGGGCGGGATACTGCGAAGCGAGAAGCACTTCAGATCCGCCATAAAGTTGGTCGCGATTGTCGCGAACAATAAGTACCCAAGAAATGCTTAGCTCAAAAGTCGGCTTGAAAAATGCTGAATTGATGGACGCGTATTTAATTTTGTTAAGTAAGTTAAAAATATGACTATAACCGACTTCCAAAACTGACACTACAAAGTAAAAAATAACTTTATATAAACTAAGTGGTCAAAATACGTATTATTGAAGCTAGCTCAAAAACTACACAAGCAAAGTTAGTACAATGTAAACGGGATCACCCCTGAGGCATACCCAATCAAATAAAAAAGGATTTTTGGTATCGATTAACAATTGCCTGAGATATCGTAACAAACATACAAAAAAAAACATGCAGTTAAATTGAGAACCTCCTCCTTTTTTGAAGTCGGTTAATAAAAGCATATACCTAGTACCTACCGATGATTCATCGTAAGGATTGCAGTGAAATGCGAATATAGCTGACGAATGCGTAAATAAATCTAAGCCAAATAGCCTAATTGTGGTCACAATTTTCAAAAACAACGCGTATATGAAAATTCTAACCACAATTAGGCTACTCTGACCTTTATCCAGTGAGCAATTTTATCAATTTATTATATTAGTAGGTAGGTAAATTTATTGATCTTGAAATCCCGTTCATTTATGGTAAGTATGTGACGTTGTTCAGCACTCCTATATATCTACTTACGTTCTTTAATAATAATAATAATAATAATAAACATTTATCTCAGACCAGGTCCATATTTTGTTAGTAACAATATGCTTAAAAAACTAATGTTAGTATTGGGAACAAAATTAAATTACGACATGGAGCCGCGCCCACCTTTGCAGCATGGGGGACTCCCACCGATCAGTAAAACAACCAGTATAGTGTTGGAACTGCCACGAACGCGAGCGAGTAGGGAGGCGCATATTTTCCTAACGATAGCAGCAAAGCCATCCACCCGCATCTCAGTAAACATCCCTGACGCACTGCAACGCCATGGCAGCCTACCTACCTCCCTAATAATAATACCTACCTGTGCAAATAAGCGAGTAAGCGAAAAAGCGGCAAAACAAATGATAAATTAACCAGAGGTTCCCAAACTTTTGTTTTTCATACACCACTTTAAAAATTTTGCTGGCTCCGGTGGACCCCCTGCATCTACATTTCTAACACTCGACAAAAAATGTGAAGATTAGATCTAACGTAGACCCCCGTCGAATCTCCCGTGGACCCCTGAGGGTCCATCTGGACCACTTTGGGAATCAATGAGTTAAACAATGAATGACAACAAAACCAAACCTTAGTCGTCAAAAAACTTAGGTATAGGTATATGTAGGTAGGTATGCGCCATTCTTGTGCAGCGTAACACACTACCAGTGTGCAATGGCTTTCATTTTGTAAGTTCAAAAATATTCATTGTTTTATTTACGTTACTGAGCAGTGCAGTTGGAGGGGCCCGTGGCTAAATAATAACAGCCGCACAGGTCGGTCGATCCGATTAAGCTAAGCTTGCCACGGTTGGTCTGTGGATGGGTATCTTTACATACCGAGACCCCTCCGTGCCTCGGAAAGCACGTTAAGCCGTTGGTCCCGGCTGTCATTCGTAGATCTTTGACAGTCGTTACGGGTAGTCAGAAGCCCGAAAGTCTGACAACCAGTCTTACCAAGGGGTATCGTATTACCCAGAAACTGGTTTGTGGAGGTCAGATAGGCAGTCGCTCCATGTAAAATACTGGTATTCAGCTGCATCCGGTTAGAATGGAAGCCGACTCCAACATTGTTGGGAAAAGGCTAGGCAGATGATGATTTACGTTGCTGAGCAGACAACTTTTTCGAACTTACGTAGCAATGGATTAGCGATATCCTTCAAAATGATTGAGATTGTGATTGAAAGTGTATTACGCAATTTGGGGGCTGGGCTTGGGTTAGTGGGGGGTTAGGAAGTGCACTTTGTGGCGTCGCTACCTATGCCGCTAGCATAAGAAAAAATACTATTAATTTTCACAAGAACCGGAGAATAATGGGAGCATCTAGGTACTATGCAATAGCGACTAACAATTACTTACGTGTAAAGTACAAGTACACGCTATACTTTTGGTATAAAAAATTTTATATATAAAAAAAACAACCGACTTCCAAAAAAACACTACAAAGTGAAAAATAATTTTAATTTTGGAAGTCGGTGTCGTTGGTTCCGCATTTTGGTTTTTTGACACCGACTTCTGAAATTAAAATTATTTTTCACTTTGTAGTGTTTTTTTGGAAGTCGGTTGTTTTTTTTATATATAATTTTTTTTATTTTTTCTTTTTAGTTATATCTACCCCAATCAAATTCATATAAACACTACTTGCTATGTAAATATCAGTGACAGGAAGCTGCATCTGCGTTTATAGGGTACAGACGTGATGTTATGTTGTGCGATTGCGTAAGCAGTGCATACATATGCGATAGCAGCAATCGCGGTTGTTTTACTGGTATTAATTATTATTATAATAAAAAAAAATTATAACCTTTGTAGCGAGTACCTACAGGCGTGATATTATGTTGTGTGATGGTGTAAACAATGCTTAGATATTCTATAGCAACAATCGCGGTTAATCTGCTGTTATTTATTGAAGAGTTCCCCCGATTTCTACAAGATCCCATCATCAGATATTGAAATGGTGACAATGGGACCACACGGGAAGCACCAGCTTTCAAATAAAAAAAGAATCATGAAAATCGGTTCACCCAGTCGGTTATTATGAGGTAACAAACATAAAAAAAAAAAAAAAAAAATACTGTCGAATTGATAACCTTCCTACCTTTTTTTGAAGTCGGTTAAAAAGATTCACGTAATTTTAACCACTAACGGCTAGTCATTAGTCAAAAATAGAAGCCGTTGCTACTCGTCTTATTCAAAACACCCATCTGGAACATACTCGTAGGGCTACGAGCCGTAAAACCGAGGGTCTCCATGACCTCACCATTCGCCATCAATGCTAACGTTTCCGATCGTCTTCCGATACGAGATTAGTATTCCAGTCGGCTCCTTAATCGCTGCTCTGTGCAATATTGCATTTATTTGTATACTATTTAACGAATGCATGTTCGAAGTGAATGCTAAGAGGTGGAACAGGGACATTTGGCAGCTGGCAAAAAATATGGGAGATTTGCGTTAAGGGGGATGGATGCTCTATGAGAGCCTGTGAAATTCAAAACTTACGATTTTTGCAACTTACAAGTCAACCTGACGCTTGCGCCTTAAGGTGGTTTTACCAAGATGCACCAAAGAATTGTTGGTGCAGAATAAACTATCCTAGATCTACGCTCAGGCTAGTTTGAAGTATTTCCTTCTTCTATTATAGCTGGATGCCTAATCGATCTATCAATATTGTATTGGTTTGGCACTTACCTCTCTTTCATATATTCGCCAATATCTAACGAAGCGGAATTTTTATAACTCGTGATCAGCTTGCTTGATACTTACGTACAGGTAAAAATGCTTCCAGAATATTTTCAACCTAGTAAATACCTTTAAATGCACAACTGTAGCAGTTATAGCGTCATATTGGTTGATTGATTCAACCAAAGGCTGTCACACATTCTTGCCCTCTTTACTCTACCCATACGTTCCGTATGTCTCGATTCAGAGGTCGGGATTGACCGACAGGCACAACAATTCTATTGACAATAGTCTGATTTATGTATTGATTGACAAAAGCTAGTAGGTAAAGCTAAGCTAACGTAGTACATGCTGGCATAAATTATATGGGACCAGCTGTGTTATACCAAATAGGTACTTTTTATCGCGTTTTCTGACGATATACAACGTGTAACGTTAAATGCGCAAAACCTCAGACACCCCAACTGATTTTTAATTCAATTGACCTATTTCAGAGAGAAAATAAGTCATTAAAAAAATTGTAAAGGTTTTATGTACTGTTTTAGTTTTACTGGCCATTCTGATCGTTTCTTGCGTCTGCGACGACGCTTTATCGAGGGAGGAGTCGTCACTGGGCCGCTGCGCCGCGCTGACCTTGGCTTGCTTGACCTATTAATAAATAGACTCGGCAACGTTTTTAATGAAGATTTTTTTTAAATGTGACCTATATTAAAAAGTGGTTTAATTAATTCTGCTCGTTATTCTGATCAAACTATTTTCAGGTTTTGCGCATTTAACGTTACACGTTGTATAAAAAATGAACAAAGTCAGCCGCGAAAAAAAATCAACTGTTCCCTACATTTACTCGTATGTTTGCATAACTCGTCAAAATGTAGGGAACAACAGGGTAATTGCGTAACACACTATCAGTAGCAATGGGTTTCATTTTGACATTTCAACAAATCAGTTCTGTTCTGTTTAAAATCTGTTCTGTGTTACAAACAGACACTTTAATATATTTTTTTTTAACAAGTTCTTGAACTATCATCACAGGCTTACCTAATACAATAGTGGAGTTATAATAGCTTACAATGACTTAGACTTACAATTATATTAATGAGGAAAATCAAGAGTAATTTTACAAAACGCGGCCCTTGTGAATTCTCTCAGAGTACAGTTGAAGCAGTCAATCTCTTGTAACATCGTATCGAGTGTAAACAGCGCGCGTCAGCGCTGCAGCAGATTGGTGCGAGCGGACGGCACCCACAGCAGCGGCGGCCGCCTCCGCCGCCCCGCTTGCCCATCAGGTCCTACACACAACCCAACTGTGCGTAGAACGGCTGGGTTGTGTATTTTACCACGAACCTTAATCCTTAACTGCATCGTGATAGAAATTTCCATCAACCAATCCAATGCCATATTTTCGTTTCCACAGAGCACGGGGATTCCCCAATTGTTAGAGATATTCAATTAATTTTGTTCCCAGTAGATTCGTTCTGATTACATAAAGAAGTAAATTTCCACCAGGCCACTTAGAAAAAAAAAAGTATTTTTATGAATATATTTTTTTTAATATTTTTTCCTTACTATAGAGCTAATGTTCCGTCCAAATAAATTTAATTTGCTTAAAAAGTAAAAATCATGCAATTAAGGGCTAAATAAGTAAGTGGCGAGAGCTACTTCCCTTCTTACTTCCAGTTTATTGTAGCCTACCATGCTCAGAACAAATAAAGTACAACATACACCAGTGGATACCCTGGATACACACCATACTGCGTCAAGTACACGGCGGTTGGCGCAGTGGTGACTGCTGCGCTTCGTCTCGCGGGTTCGATTCCCGCACGGAACAAATATTTGTATGACCTACAAGTAGTTGTTCCGGGTCTGGCTGTTTGTGTATGTGAGTTTTAAATGTTTGTAAACGCACTCACAATACGGGAGAAATTCCTAGTGTGGGGCAACGTTTTTAATAAAAAAAATATATATAAGGTCCCATTAAAATAGGTGGACAAACTTTTACAAATCATTCAGACCACCAAAATAAGGACAATGGTAAAAAAAAAAATAAGAAAAATGCATTAGATACTTTAAAAAAAAAAAAAAAACAGTTAGCGAAAATGCACTAAACATTTTGGTTACCCAATGCATAAACACATCCATGTCTGCTATCTCATAAATTCTGATTCTACGAAATAATGGTCCAGGCGCACGTGGCCATGTCACCACCCGCCGGTTTCATTGTCCAACTCATGCCATCTCACTCTAACATAGCCCTTCACCGCGGGGATGCCCGGGGCGAAGGGCCGCTGACGTAAAATATGACAAATTGACAATGAAGCCATTTCAGTTTTCGTCGCGCAACCGAGCCAACAGAACATGTTACATGAAAGTCTGCGTGTGTGTTGTTACGTAGTTATCACAATCGACAACAATGCCTTATTACGCGTACAGCAACCAAGAATACTTGGAAATGGTCCTGTGTTATCGTGAGTGCAACGAAAGCTTACGACAAGCCCAAATCCTTTATCAAGAAAGATTTGGAAGGCGGCCGAGCCTCACCATAATCCTGAGAGCAGTACAGCGCCATCGTGAATGTGGCACCTTCATGCCACCAGCGGTTGACGCAGGAAGACCGCGCTATCCGGTGCGCCTTGAAGAAGACGTTTTAGATTTCTTTAGAATACACCCCACGGCGAGCACTGCCGATGCCGGTCGTGTATTCAACGTCAGCGATTTTTACGTGTGGAAGAAGCTCCTTCGTGATAAAGGCCACCACCCATATCATTGCACTCGTGTGCAAGAACTGAATTTTGTAGGTGGCTACTGCAACAACCCCAACGTCACATTCTCTGGACTGATGAATGTACTTTTACACGTGTTGGGTTATTTAACATACATAATTCCCATTACTGGACAACTATTAACCCAAATAAAGTGAGACCGGACTATTACCAAACACGGTTTAGTGTAAATGTGTGGGTAGGAGTGCTAGACAATAAAGTTTTAGGGCCTGTTTCTTAACCGTTTAAACAATAATACGTACATAGACTTGTTACGTAACGATGTTGAAACAATGTTAGAAGATGTACCCCTGGTAGTCTGGCGTGACCTCTACTTCCAGCATGATGGCGCGCCAGCACACTTCGCTAGAAACGTAAGAGACTATCTCAATTCTCGGTTCGGAGACCGGTGGATTGGTCGGGGTGGTCCTGTCCCGTGGCCTGCTAGGAGCCTGGACTTGACTCCGCTTGATTTTTATTTCTGGGGTCGTGCTAAAGATTTATTGTACGGTGAAAATGGACACTTAATAGCCAGCGTGAATGAGCTATGTACGCGAATCACCCTCGCATTTGAAACAATAAAAAGTGAAAGTGACACTCTTTTAATAGTGCAAAGAAATTAAACGCGCTCGCAAGTGCATCGCTCAAAACGGTAGGCACGTTCAACAATGAATGTAATTACGTACCTATCCACCTATCGTCGTAGAGTAAGTAGTATTTATATTAATTATTGTAAATAGGGCTGATTCTAATTTTTAACCATGACTGATTCAGTGTTTTACTGTTATCGAACTTTAAATAAATAAAAAAGATTCATAACACTACATTGTATCCACTGCGCGCTTGTTTGGTTACAACTTTCTGCATTTGCTTTAATACTTTGATAACAGTTCAGCACGCAATTAGACAGTCCAAAGCCTGGTAAAGTGTGATGGGAAATTAGAATCTTTTCTTTTCGTACCTAGACGGTTCATAATCATGTGTTCAAGGAAAGTTTATTCACCCCCAATATTAGCCTGTTTTCAAATTGCGCGTCTTAGGTTATTTATTTTCGACTTTATTTTAAGGCTCACAATGTTGATTTTTGTTTGACACTGACAACCGCGCAGCACCTCGCCATATGTGTCGGCCCTGTACAACAGTACTGGCCGCCCGAGTGCAAGTACCTACCCATAAGGATGGGTTTATTCTAGAGTGCCGGCTGTGGTGCCGAACAATTTATTATTTTCGATCAAAATAAAATCACTTTAATCATTGTTTTTTTTGCTTGGATATCTTTGGTTAGACGTACTGAACGCTGTATTAAAATTTGTCCAACTATTTTAATGGGACCTTATATATTTATAATAATAAAATAAAAATAATATAAAAAAAATAATAATAAATATTCTAGAATTAGTTTGCAGCATTGCATTCCAAATGACTTTTTATTAATATTTATTTGTATAGATGTAGATTTGCTACCTCCAGTAAATTACCTACGAAGTACCGGTCAGCTTTAAGATTTAACCAAAAGTAAAAAGTCATCAATAGATGTATAATTCTCCCAAACACTTTTAATTTTCCTTCCCTACACGCTTTATTGTTCGATGAAATACAAAACCGTTATTATAATTACTTGGTTACCACCGTAGTACCTTCGTCATTCAAACCTGGGCGAGTCCAAAATGTTTTCCCAAGCAAGTCATAGGTACATGACGTAGATATACGTTATAAGACAATTAAACCGTGTATTAATTAGGTACATCCACAGCGTACGTCCATCGATGGTCGGAACTAAGGAAAACGCGAAGACAGGAAAAGTTATTAATAAATATGCCAGGCAATTGAAGATTCCCTAAGCGTACCAACCTACTGATAATTTTTTTTTTTTTTATCAAATTCTAAAAAGTCAAAAATTACTCTCTAATATTAATTATCGCCTCTCAGGCGATCGCTAATAGTCAATATCTCGGTAATAGTGTGAGCCAGCCAGGCGCGGGATCAGCCTATAACGCGTTGTGGGTTACCCTGAGTCGGCACGAACGTGCAATCCAATGCGCCCGCACACCAAACAAAAAACCGACTGCACGCCTCCTCTCGGGCGATGATTAAGGTGATATGTAAAAAATAAATCATCGCTCGAGGGGGCTTAACCGAAGACGCGGGGAGCGCCCCCGCTTGAATACATTGAATACATTGAAGCCGGATCCACACCTATCCACACTTTTGTATAAGGTTGATAAAAAAGTTTTGTTGCAAAAATTTCAACGATGTTTTTTTAAGTATTGACACAATGTGACATCGAGCTATGTAAAGGATATTCTAGAATGTTTTCTACTCTTCCGCGTGACAGGGTATAAAAGAGCGAGCTTGCGTTCTAATGGACAGAATTGGCTTTGATCTCGCAGGTGCAACTTCGGGCGATCATGTTTTATGTGTGGCGGCGCGGCACGAACGCAAGCACTACTGCTAAAAATATACAGGATGCATTCGGGGAGGACATAGTTTCTCATCGAACAGTCCAGCGTTGGTTCAATCGTTTTAAATCTGGAGACACAAGTTTTGAAGATAAGGAACGTTCCGGACGACCCTTGAGCATCGACGACGACGCATTACTCTGCTGCATCAAAGCAAATCCGGAAGCAAGTACGCACGAGCTAGCCAGAAAACTTGGTTGCACCCAAGCATCAATAGTAAATCACTTACTCAACTTGGGATACAGGACAGTTCTAGCTCAATGGATACCACACCGTCTCACCGACGATAATAAGAACTGCCGCGTGACCATCTGTCAGTCTCTGCTACTTCGTCATCATCGCAAGGAGTTTTTAGAGGATCTTGTGACGGGGGATGAAAGCTGGATCTTGTATGATAACAGAAAGCGTCTAGGCTATTGGCTTCCAGTCGGAGAAAAACCGCCACAGCATCCGATTGATCCTCACCCACAAAACATTTTGTTGTGCTGTTTCTGGGACGCAAAGGGAATGCTGTTTCACAATTTTCTCCCTGCAGGCACACGATCTCCTCTACAAAATACATTGAGAATCTCCAGGAATTAGCAAAAGCTATAAGAGAAAAACTGCCAAGACGCGCAACTGTCCACCTTCTCCACGACAACGCGAGACCCCATGTCGCAAAGGCAACCCACAAAACAATCACCGAACTTCACTGGAATACCGTTTCTCATCCACCATACTCTCCCGACATGGCGCCACCTGACTACCATTAATTGTTGAAACATTTAAAGGCATATTTGAGAAACAAAACTTTCAAAAACGTCGACGGTCTCAAGAAGGATGTGTTCATATTCTTCGAGTCACAGCCGCCGTAGTTTTGGGCAAAAGGAATAAACGACTTGCCGGCTAGATGGTCCAGTGTCATAGAATTAGATGGCGAATACCTATATTGTTGATTAGAAATTTTGTGTATAAGATATATGAATAAATTAATTGTAATGAAATTATTGCGACAAAACTTTTTTATCAACCTTATATTTGTGACGGCTTGTTGAGGTTTGGCAAGCGTGTGGATCCATTGCGTAATTTAGAACTTTATGGAAAAACATTATGAAATAAAAGATGTTGAATTTTTTTTGTCATAACTTTTGCACCAACCCGATATTTTCTTTGTTTGTATCCTTGCCCCTATTTTTATTAATTACATATTCGAGATAAAAAATATAATCACGATTGCGGGAGGAACGACACAGGTCCGTTACTGACAAAGCCCGCAGGCGATCTGGGCGGGCATAAGAAAGTGACAGAGTCAATTACTTCCACATGCGAAAAAAGAGATCGCAACAATGCGCTGGAACCAAAATAAAACAACGTAAGCGCCAAACCAAATAAAAATTGTTTAAAAATAAATTAAGCTATGTATCAAAAATTTGTTCAGTCAGAGTTTTCAATTACCTATTACGCATATTTTAAATGCAATTTTGCAATGAAATTAATTAGGATTTTAGAATTACAGGAGAAAATATAAAAAAGTAGACGTCTTTTCGGAATTAAATTCTATCGAGGAAATTTGAAGCAATTGCGTTTTCCTTCAGTCAGAGTCTTAATCGAATAGTCAATAAACATATAACTAAAAATCAAATCCAAACATGCTGTAATTGTGAAATAAATGGATTCGAAAAAACACCCAATTTATTTTGATATCGCCTTAAGTAGTGTACGACTAAACGCCGACAAACACTACGCCGACAGACAACACCGACGGGGCATAATATAATATACATACATAATCCTTATTACAGCAAACAATCTTTAGATAATAAACAGTTACTCAAAATCGAAACTGCTAGGTGAGGTTAGGTTAGCACTGTGACGGGAGGACACGGCGCGGCATACGCTGGCAGAGTGTGTCGCTTGGGAGGAGCCGCGCTGTACCCTCATCTCAGGAGTAGGCGGGGACCTGTCGCTGTCGGCCGTAGTCGAGTCTATGGTCGGCAGCGAGGATTTCCTTCTGCGAAACAGTCGTCTCGCAGAAGGAGGCTGCGGAAAGGGAGAGGGAGATCTTGTCCCCTCGCCCGGCCCGCAGCAGGCGCACCGGGCGTCGGCGGAGGGCGGACAACGCCCTCTTCCAGCTCCCCTAAATGGGTCCAGGGGCGACGGACTTGGGGACGTCCGTCACCCCCCACAAATCAGGACCTGAGGTGGCGGCGCGTAATGTTCCACGCGTGCCCCTCTTAGACGTCGCGGGGGGAATTTAACACCTCACGGCAGGTGTTGGCCCGCAGGTGCCAGGCCCCCAGGCCAGCACCAGCCGGGGGTTGCGGAAGTATAGTTCGTTCCCGCGACCCCCGGCGTAGGTGAGAGAGGAAACACCGGGGTGGTTTTTAGTCAGTAAGAGTCTGACAGACCCGGACATCCATGGGGATTTTCCACCCCGAGAACAAAAAAAAAAGGTTAGCACTGTGACCACACACACAACGCGCGAAGGCGAGCGAGCGAAGCGAGCGTGCCGCTGCACAGCGGCCGCCGAGCGCCAGATTTCCTAATTATAAATATAACTTAATTATAAACATATTCCTAATTATTAATAGCCCTGTCGGCGAATAGTTCCGTCGAAGTAAAGTCTTGTCGGTGTTCAGTCTATCGGCGTAGTGTCTATCGGCGTTTAGTCGTACACTGATGATTAAAACTCTAGGATTTAAAGATCACTGTGATTTTGGACAGTGATAAGAAATCCGATGTATTATGAATAACTGTGAAAGGCCTGATTACGGCCCAGACTTTCACACTGAGACGACGTCTAAGTCCCAGCAATGTGAACATTATAGACTGATTGTGTCAATTTATTTATCAATTTAAGTAGTTGATTTATCTTAAGCGGTGAACATTGCTACTGATATTCCAAACTGAAGTGTTATTACAAGTAGCAGGACTAGTAATGCTATTGTCAAGTACTTCCAGCGCCATTTAAAAATTATGAAAATCTTCATACCAGAATCAATAATTCGAAAGAAAACTTTTTACGTACCTATATAAATAGGTGCTTACAATATATTGTTCTTCACAGTTATTTTACCTTTGACAGCAGTAACCTAACAGCAACCTTACCGTGACGAAAATAAAGATCACAATAATTTTGACAGACTTGTCAGTGGCAGCAACCCAACAGCAACCATATCCGAATGAAAAAAAAAAAAAAAAAACCGACTACCAAAAAAAACTAAGTACTATGGTGAAGTGGAGCTGTCACTTCTCAATCAGCTCCAGTTCTCCTGGTTGTTATTAGGAGAACTCCTCAACAATTAACGTCCCTGCATCGGGAAAAGCACAATATTTTGTAAAAGGTGATGAGCAGTTGACATTAGGCTATAACTTAAATAAATTACAAAGTGACCCACTAAAAAGACAGTGAAAAATAAAAAACTATTTTTTCAAAAAAAAAAAAAAGACAATCGACTTCCAAAAACCACTACAAAGTCAAAAATACTTTCATTTCGCAAGTCTGTGTCTTTATATCTGAATTTTAGTTTGTGGCCACCAACTTCTGAAATTAAAGTTATTTTTCACTTTGTACCTAGTGTTTTTTAGAAGTCGATTGTTTTTTTTTTTTGTAAAAATAGTTTTTTATATTTCCCTCAATTTCCACGGGATTCCCTCATCAGATTCCGAGCACCTCCGAGAGCATACCCTTTCAAACAAACAAAGAATTTTTAAAATAAGTACACAGTTGACGGAGAAATCGGTGAACATACACCTGTCATCTAATTCTTCTACATCTAAATCTAATTCTTCACCACCTTTGGTTGACTGGTAGAGAATGCCTAGGGCATTAAGTCTGCCTTTGTACCCGTTGTGCGAAAAGTTTAAATAAATAAATAAAATAAAAAAAACATACATAAAGTCGAACATATAACCTCCTCCTTTTTGGAAGTTGATTAATAATATCACTGTGATTTGGACAGTGACGCAAAATCAAAGGTGAAATATCTCTGAACGGACTGTAATTTGACAATATTTGAAAATAGTCAAATGCCCTCATTAGCAGAAATTGTTTAGCACCAAAGTTAGCAGTAATAAAAATATAAATTGGTTTCTACCGACACATGAAAGACGTAAAAAGCTCAATTTTGAGGTCCATTGCGTGTCTTTCACATGGCCATCAAACAACAACAGTAGGAATGCAGCGTCGAATGCGAAAATGTAATGATTTGAAGGTTTTTGATCTCTGAACATCGTTCTAGAGCGTGTAATCGTACGTAGCTGGCTGTCTATTAGCACCCTGACGAAATTGACATTGTGAACTAATAGACTCGGTGCTTGCATGCTCGTCCTCCGTAAAATGTCTAGTAGAGCCTTTACTATGCGCACACTCCGAAGGAAAAGGGATAGGTAATTAGGCTAGGCAGAGATAGAGAACCTGGATGAGACTGGCACAGGAGCGTAAAAATCGGCTCAAGCATAGAGCGAGGCCTATGAGTTCCAGCAGTGGGTGAAATAGGGCTATAGATACTGATGATGGTGTCGAGACGTTGATAAATCACTTACCTAATATCTAGGGATAATCAATAGGGGTGATCAATCAATGTCTTAAATGATTATATACTTATTCTGACATTATAGGACGTCAGGTACTTATAGAACGGTGTGTATAGGTATTTTTTTAGTAATCTTTCTAGATCTAAAGTCAGTACACGCATTTGCAATGCCATGTAGGAAGATACCCAGGATTTCAATTGCAAATTATCTTAGGTAATAAATGATCAACAACATCTTATTGTACATACCTAAGCTAAACACGTTTTTAGAGAAAAACCCTTTTGATAAACAAACGCATTGATTGTTATTAGATTTGTAGCATTGTGATATCGCATACGTGTGTGTGATCAACCAAGATTTTACAACAAGAATCATTAGCCGTTGGTCTTTAATTTATTATAAATAATCATGCGGTTACCCCGCATTCTATATAACTAGAATGATCGTTCGCGCTAATACGCGATCCTCGTTTTCACAGGGGTCGTTCATTTGTGAGAAAAACATGAAGGCGCCCTCTGTCGGTGCGAGCAAGCGTTTGGGTTCGCCAAACAAAATATACGCGACGTTCGTGTGTTCCCGCGACGGTCGTTTCGGCTAGGACGCGGCCATAGAGTTGGTCACAGAGTACATTCTAATATACTGTAGTTGGTAGTTAGGTACGCAATATTACTATACTCTTTGGGTACGCACCTTATTATTGATAGATATCTGGAATATGCTTATTATAGGACCTCTATACATATATAAAAAAAACAAACCTTCTACAAAACACTAGGTTTTATTTTATTTATTGAGGGATAATAAACAGCTACAATATAAAATATGACAAGTTATAAGAATATTATGAGGAGTATTAACAATATTGTGGCCCACTACATTATCCACATATTACAAACAAAAATGGTAATGAGTGCCACTAACTAAATGAGCAATAAAATTAATTAATAATTATTCCATCATAATAATACAATAAAAATAATAAGAAGAAGAACAATAAAATAAAAAATATAGAACAGTAAAAAGTTTGTCGGAAAATATAAAAATACGCTAGACCAAGAAGATGGTATGCACTCTGGACTAACAATAGTAAAAAAAAGAAGATTCTCATAATTTCTGCATCGAACGGACTGAATATTTGCTTCGTTATGTTTTTCTTTTGCTAATTTTATCTATAGCTATTGTAATTTTGTGAGAAACAAAAAAAAACACAAAAAAACAGAATAATAATTTCTGTTTTATATAAATAAAATAAAAAATGTTTATTTATTTACTACATTATTTCAAAAACAATTAAACTTAAAGACTTACTGTGTGACGTTTCGTAGTCTCTGGGTTGAAACTAAACGCATATTTGACAGCAGACTTAGCGATTTGCCTTGCCGCACACGTCTTGTAAATTGTACTTTTTTGTCATAGTTTTTGTCTACGTTTTCGGTTTTATAATACTTATTTGATTTATTAACAAGAATGGACCATGAAAGCAGACAGTTGGCCCAGGATTTCTTCCTCCGGGAACCGGCGGACCCTCGGATACGGTACGTTAAAATACTTACATCTCACAGCAACTTGTTCCGTCTATAAAACAATACGTTTTTTTTTTCCAGGAAGGCTAAGGTCGAGCCTCAGGAAGAAGACCCTCATCCTAACCTTAAGGTGGAAATGCAAACAGTCCGATTAAATTCAGATTCACAGAAACTTGTTTTGGACACACTGAGGTTTATTCACGGCCCTGACTTTAAACTTGGAAGTGCCAGTGTTTATAAGGTAAGATAAAATGTTTACGTATTTAAATAACGATTATTAAAATATTAATAAAGCGGTGGATATTTTTAAAATGAAATTTAAATTCTATTCAAATATAAAATTAAATTAAATCTTGTATAGATTATCTGAAAGTACATAGGTCCTAAGTTCATGGAGCTGTCATACAGTTGTGCAATATTTTGTATTTCTTTTAGTGGTGAAACATTGCCTGTCTCATTTTAATATGAGAGTATCAACATCATGTTGGAAACCAACAAATTAGATTATGAGTTCTTTTAAGTCATTGTATAATATTTAAAGGCTAAGGTGCTTTAAATGTTAACTTTATAATTAGTTATCCCTTCATCTGTGTCACTGAACTGCTCCGGGCGAGTGCACAGATTACCATGTGTGTGTCTGTGTGAGCAAGATAGATACAGTTTGTATAAACAAATTTACTATGACAGTGATTAACTTCCCCCTCCGGGTGGGATACAGATGCGGTAATCTGTGTACCCGCCCGGAGCGGGCGAGTGACACAGATGAGCTAATAAAAACTGTATTTATCTCGCTCAAACAAACCGGCCCCGTGCCGGTCGGCCATTTTTTCCATCATCCGTATGGCCACCACAGATGAGTGGTTATTGCACTTGCATTTAAAAATGTTCAGATCGCATAATGTGCACTATAAAAATGTTGCCTGTTGGCCTATATTGTCCAGACACTTCACCTGAACCGTCTTATTCCTTTTGGTCTTAAAAAAATAATTTACTATTATTTTTACCATAGAATTCACAAGACAAGAGAAAATTAAGAAATAGGTATCCTAAATGGAACAGAATGTATATAGAATGGTATTTTCTTTTATATTATTATTATATACAACGTGTAACATTAAATGCACAAAACCTCAGACACCCCAACTGATTTTTAATTCAATTGACCTATTTCAGAGAGAAAATAAATCATTAAACAAATTGTAGAGGTTTTATGTGCTGTTTTAGTTTTACTGGCAATTCTGATCGTTTCTTGCGTCTGCGACGACGCTCTATCGAAAGAGGAATCGTCACCGGGCCGCTGCGCCGCGATGGCTTGACCTATTAATAAATAGACATGGCAACGTTTTTAATGAAGATTTTTTGAAAAATGTGACTTATATTTAAAAGTGGTTCAATGGATTCTGCTCGTTATTCTGATCAAACTATTTTCAGGTTTTGCGCATTTAACGTTACACGTTAAATGATAAATGATAAATGATAAATGATTTATTTTCTGTAAGTAGGTTTGTACAAACACTTTTACATGTCAATCACATTTTTTTTTTTAAACTAGATGAGGTCGGCGTTTCCTATCTGACTACTCTGAGAAGAAAGGCCGAAACAAACTCAGAGGTCACAGTCTCTTTTAAAGTCCAGACATAATCTTGGTCAGATCATGTGAAGACCATGTAGATTGGTGTCTGAAATGGTCTTTTGAGTAAAGAACCACACAGATTGAGAGGACCTGTCCAGTCAGTGCACGCATTTGTCAAAAATCGTGCAGCTCAACTCAGAACTTGAGGAGCCTTACGATTCGACGAACAATACCAATGAAAGGACATTTGGGTAGGCCGCATAAATTACTCAAACTGCCAGGTCATGATTAAAACTAACTAAGAAGGAAAACAGAAAAAAGAAATGACCCACATAGTCTTCACACTCACAATAATAATAATAAAAATAAGATACTTTACAAAGTAAATATCCATGTCATTGTTTATATAATATTCATCGTTGTATGTATATTTATTTAGATTAGTATAATATTCTTTATGTATGTATTCATCAGAGGGGCCCGTGGCTAAATAATAACAGCCGCACAGGTCGATCGACAAGGTTAAGCTACGCTTGCCGCGGTTGGTCTGTGGATGGGTGACCATCTTTACATACCGAGACTCCTCCGTGCCTCGGAAAGCACGTTAAGCTGTTGGTCCCGGCTGTCATTCGTGGATCTTTGACAGTCGTTACGGGCAGTCAGAAGCCTGAAAGTCTGACAACCAGTCTTACCAAGGGGTATCGTATTACCCAGTAGCTGGGTTGTGGAGGTCAGATAGGCAGTCGCTCCATGTAAAATACTGGTATTCAGCTGCATCCGGTTAGATTGGAATCCGACCCCAAAATAGTTGGGAAGAGGGTAGGCATTGTATTATGTAAATGGTACACCACAGACTACCTACAGTCAGTGGCGTGCCTAGTGGTTAAACTTAGGGCAAGCCAACATACTTAAAAAAAAAAAACTAAGTACCTACCTACCGTATCGCCTGTCACAAGTTGTGCCTACCGACTGATTCGTTTTAGTTCTTACTAATATTCTTATTTCATAATTGTAAGTTTTTGCTATTAGCAATTAAAATGAAATTTTTTTTAATAGCACCATTTTTTTCTTATATTATAAATTATATACTCAAAGTATTGGTAATCCTTTACAAAATCGCAACTTTTTCATTTTCATATTATCAGTTTCGTGTAAAATATGATAAGACGTATAAGAGCCATCTATTAACATTATTGGCACAACAGAGCTCAGAGTTAGTTCATATTTCACTCGCTCGCAACAGTCGCTATAGGCAAAATATTACAATCTGGCCACTAGATGGCGTACAAGTTATTGATTGATTTCTATTACGATATTGATAATATTTATAATTATAATTACTCACAATGTGAACAGCCATAACTCTTCAATTTTCGTTTCTTTATCACAGACAGATGACAAACACCACACACACGCACACGGAAGGCATGGTAAAAATTACTAGACAGATTTACTTTACCTTCAGTAGCTTTGATAAAAGCCGTTTTTTGTCAATTCATTTAGAGAACATGATCCTGGCGCCTGCTTTAATTTTTACAATTAATTAAGCGGCCTTTACAAAATATAAAAATTATATATTCTAACTCAAAACGGCGTAATCAGTCGGCGTCAAAATTTGGTGAACGTTTTATTTCTACCAACAGCTGTTTTTCTATTGCAATATTCGATAATTCGGAAAGCCGTTCTTGTTCTTGAGTACTTATTTCTTAATTAAATATGTGTGAATACTTATTTAACACGTTCCGCGAAACAACTTGTCGCAGGAATGATCACAATTAAATGAGCTAGGTATCTTTAAAAGTTCCGGAAAGGCACCCTGAAGGCAATTTTCGACTAAAATGCCTATTACGTAATTTAGATTTCTGAGAAATAGGTACTCAAAAAGTAGGTTTAGGTGAAGTAATGAGATTATTATATTCGTCTGTAAAACTTGAAAGTATTTACCTTTCCGAATAAAGATTGCACATACTTTAATCCATCACAAGGCACATTTGCAAGCGTTTCCAAATTCATTTTAATGTCAAGAAACTTTTTAATCACTTCAAAACAAAGATAATCACCGCAAAACTAATCACAACACTTCATTTCACAGAAAATGTCCAAGCAAAAAATGCACCAGTAACCGCTCGAAACGAACTTGAACTAATTTGAAATTGTATCATTCCATTCCATAGATCGAGCTTTGCACAGCGACGCGCTCATTCATACTATTTACACACACACACGCTTCGTTTTACGTTCCATTCATAAAAAATCAGAAGCCAGGCTTAAAAATCAGTACAATTTGGAAAATAAGTACATACTGATGTAATCAACAACGTGAACATTTGTATACAAATAGTGACAGGTCCAGAAGCCTCATAAGAAGCCAGCTGGTGCGAGCGAGACGGGACGATGTTTATTGTTGCGTTCTCGCAATAGCGGTATTGGAGAGGTTTGGCAACGGTGCGCGTGATGAAAACTGTGCGGGATTTAAATATTATTCTTCGAGTATGTAAACCTGGCAACCTTGCATCGAACGTATAGCAGGCGGCCGCCGGCCGGGGCGTGCAGTTTTTATTATTCTTATCAATTCTTGCGACATGATTGAGTTGGTTAATTTACAAGTTTACTTGTGTAGTTTTATTTTTTTTTTATTTTTTATTGTTAGGCTCACGTTTGACTGAAAGCCGGGCTTTTCGGCTTTAATGAAAGGAACGCCCCTGCCTACAGTATTTGTCTCTCCTTCCCCTTTTCAATCCATCCAAAGGTTGTCTTTAAAAGATCGCTCTTAGCTATAAGACCGCACATTATGTTACCCTTTGTAAAATTTCTATATTTATGTCTGTAATTTATATGGTGTACATAATAAAGAGTATTCTATTCTATTCTATTCTAATGTACACGAAATAACACAGCTCTCATACAATATTCTTATTTGTATTTGTTGTCTCTTCTTCGTTTACTGAAGTTTTACAAATCGAAATATTGTGAAATGTATTTTGTTTTCTTTCGTGTTACCCAGTAAATGTGTGGTGGAAATCAGATAAGCAGTTGCTCCAGGCAAAATACTGGTATTCAGCTGAATCCAGTTAGACTGGAAGCCAACCCCAACATAGGGAAATGCCAGGCAGATTAAATAAAATATTTTTTTTTTTCAGGATAAAGGTTCAAACTTGGGGAACCGCTACTGGATGGAGAGAGGTAACCTGATTGTCCAAGGAGGATGTGACTACTCATTGACTGTTAAACCTGAGATTGAGACCTCTGAGGCCAGGCTCAGGGCATTTGCACTAGCCAAGTTGGAGAGGTTTGTTGTATTCTGTTTATATCTGTTAAAATAAGGAGAGTATTTTCTGAGCAGTACTTTGCTTTTTAATCTGCAGCTTTGTTAGAAGACAAAAACAATTACGTAAACAATAATTTTCTTTATTTTTTTTTATTTTTATTTAATCATTTATGCACACACATATACTTAAACAGACAAAAAGAATATAACAAAAATACATACTATGGTTTCTTTATTTTACAAGCATTCTCAATTTTTATTATGTACACTATTATTGTGAAGACTTATCACTTTTAATTTTGTTGTTTCTATTTTGCATTTCACGAAAATTGTACAAATAAACATCATTCTTTCTCTTTACCATCTTAAAACTTTCAGTAACATTGATTATTTGTTTTATATATATGTATTACAGGTACAATTTCCACAAAGTCCACTGTTCTGAAGCTCTAGAAGTGGCAGCTGAAAACATAGAGAAAGCACTAGAAATACTCTTCCTCAAATACTTCAAAATTGATTTCCAAGATAAACCAGAAAGTGCACCAAACAAAAATGAATTGATTGAAATGGTAAATGACGAAAGGGCCGTTCTCGATTCGATTTACGATACCAGCTTCAAAACGAAAGACAACAACGTATGGATTGTCAAATTGAACCTCGATTATCTAACGAAAATGTACGAAAGCAAAGATGTAGATGTCCCTAAGAAAAAAACTAACACAAACTACACAAGCAGTGTTAAAACGAAACAGAAAGAGGTCTGTAAATTGTTTCTCAGAGGTCCTTGTAGGTTCGGCGCGAAATGCAAGTTCCTACACGAATCTAAGGAAGAAAAAGCATCAGAACCAGTAGAAACGAAAGAAAATACAAAAATAACATATGAATTAGAAATAAGGTTTCCTGACGACACCGTCTACCCATACCAACCTCCTTTAATATTCTTCAAAACGGAGAACAAAACTAAGATAATACCAGAGCTTACCTTTCTAAAAATAACGTTAAGACTTCTAGATGAAGCCAAAATCCTAGCACAGGATGGTATACCATGTGTATACTCCTTAGTCGAACTTCTGAATAATGAGGAAGAAATATTAAACTTTATACAATTTGATACAAGAACCTTTCCTGGTACTACAGATGCATTGTTCCCCCAACTAATAGAAAATTCCGGTATTAAAAAGAATTTACCATCACATTATAAAAAGGGTGGGAACAAAGATAATAGGGCCAATATTAATTTCGAAGAGATCTTCAGAGAAAATAAGGAGATAGCTAAACGGTTTTCGGAGAAGAGAGACAATGATAAGTATAACAGAATGATGTCCAGTAGAAGAAAATTGCCAGCTTGGAAGAAGAGGAATGAAATATTGAATACCATAAAGAAGTCGCAGGTTAGTGTTATTTTATCAGAGTTTGCACATACATCCAGTCTGGTCCCGAAAACAGGATGACCCTTGTGGATATAACTAAAAAAAAATACCTATTTCACTGTCTCATTGGTCTATTGGTTGTGTAGCGGTATTTTCAACGCCACATGCGTCATACTGACGTCACGCGAAATCCTACATCTTGCAAGCAGAGTTTACCGCGCAACTAGCATATATACAACGACCTGACATGAATCAACGGGCAATTGCCTGCCAGATACGACACCCGTCTGGTCCGCTGGTCGGAGGATCGTCCCTTTTCTAGGGAGGATGAGTGATGAGAACTACACCCTGTTCCACATACCTCTATACTGCTGACCCCGACGTGGCAAGCGTTACTGCTGAGCAATGAGGTCCTGGGTTCGATTCCCGGGTCGGACAAACTGTGATATTGGGTTTTTTTTATCTGGAATTTCTGAGTAGCAGCGTGGAGTCTGGGTTGGTGCTCGGTTGAGGGCCACAGGCTCGCCCCCTGTTACATGTGACTTTAACTGGTGAAATGTGGGTGTACTGCTGCCTAACCCTTTAGGGCAACAAAGCGTTATATGTTAAAATGCCTATTTCACCTTATATTCAAATGTAAAGAAAAAGGTTGAGATATGGATATCAACATCTGAAATTATAACTCTTTCCTCTGTATTTATTTCCACAAAAGTAGGGGCTCCTGGCTAAGTAATAACAGCTGCACATGTCGATCAGGTTAAGCTATGCTTGCCGCGGTCTGTTCGTGGATGGATGACCATCTTTACATACCGAAACTCCCGTGTGTCTCGGAAAGCACGTTAAGCCGTTGGTCTCGGCTGTCATTTTTAGATCTTTGACAGTCATTACGGGTCGTCAGAAGCCCGAAAGTCTGACAAATTGTCTTACCAAGGGGTATCGTACCCAATCACTGGGTTGTTGGAGGTCAGATAGGGTATTCAGCTGCATCCGGATAAACTGGAAGCCGACCCCAACATAGTTGGGAAAAGGCTAGGCAGGTAGTTTTCCACGAAAGTAATAATCTTAGAATTAATATTTTGTTGATTTCTATTAGAGATGGTTGAGTATACAGATAGTACCATTCACAAAGACGCGCCCCGCTCTTCTTTTTAATTCTTACAGTACAAGTGTGCAACATTCCGCTGGTATTTTAGTTTTGTGGATACATCGTAATTAATGACTAGTAGGTAATTAGTGAGTATCATCAAAACTAAAACACGTGCGGAATTAACTAGCGATAACCACTAACGATTAGGAAGAGAGTGGGAAGCGTCTTCGTGGATGGCACTATCTGTACTTATTACACTGTAAAGTGCAGGTAATTATCGTGGATTTCCCATCTGCATAATAATCGGAAGCATAGTGATAGTAATCTTATTACAAGTGTTATTGATAACACAACAGTTCCATCATAGAATGACATTAATATGACACGAATTAACTACCTAAAGCTTCTAATTAACGTCAATGTTGAGTTGTAATCAAATAATATAGTGTTATAAAGAGCAATTAACATAATCTGGTAATCTCAGTTGTAATCTATTGCAAATATTGTAATTAATTTCCGTAATAAAATCTGGGGTACTGCTAATCTGTAACACGCATAGTCTGCATTCGCGATTTATTTACCAAAAATGTAAACAAATATGAGCTTATGGAAAAATACCTTTAAATCCTACACAATAAAGTTCAGTTTACGCTACAACTTCAAACATATTTATAACTTTTTCAATAGTGCTAGTCACTCTGAAATCAACTTAATCAACATTAAGATAAAGTTGATATTTGTTTGACTTTAAATAATATTAATTTGAAACATAAGTTTGATTAGAAGTTAGATGGTCTGCTTTGGTTATGCGAAACTCTTAATATTCGAGAAATGCTACCAGACGAAAGCACTAGGAAGTGGTGAAGGGCGGGCGTTTTGGCGGACTGTCTTTTGTAATTTTGACGTTCGAAAAGTGCTGATTCTCAGCCTAGTTTGAATAAATGACTTTTGTTTTTTTTTTTTTTGAGACAAATTGAAAATCGGAGTATTTCGTTTACATGCCTTAAATCGTCTTTTAGGTAGGGCCATTTTTATTGCGACCGAACGCAAAGAGTCTCCCAATCTCCATGCAGCTGGAAGTGCTTAGTAATAATAATAATAATCTTTATTTATCCATAACATACAGAATTTGAGTACAGTTTGATAAATGGTAAAAGAAAAGTAGGTATTGATGATGTTGTAAAATTGCCGTGCGCTGAAAAACAATCGTGGTTACTATAGGCCCTTACGATGGCCGTTGCATATCAACTTATCCTTTTCGGATTAGTTTGGTTAATTTTTAATAATATATTTTTACTAGCAAGATTAAAAATAACTGTTTTTCCCTCAGGTCGTCGTCATAAGCGGTGAAACTGGGTGTGGTAAGAGCACACAGGTACCGCAGTACATCCTAGACAATTGGTTGGAGAACTACAGCAAAGATGGCACCGAGCACGTTGAGATTGTGTGTACGCAGCCCAGGAGGATATCAGCTATTGGTGTGGCTGATAGGGTGGCGGAAGAGAGGGTCGAGAAAACTGGGCAAGTTGTTGGCTACCAGGTATGTTGCAAATCACACTTTTCTTTTATGTTTATCAGCAAAAAAGTCTTGTTAATTTGCCACTTTGACAGCCACCCACGAACTCTGTCCGTGCTCCTTAAATTTATTTACAATAACTTCTCCCGCTCTGGGCGGAGCGGGAGGGTGTGTCACACGTAATCTGTCGTTTAGCAGTGCAAACCTAGGCAGACCCACTTTTGGATGGGGATATTCAAATACTCAAAAAGGTCTCCTGTCTTAATTTTCTCTCTTTTACTTTTCAGATAAGACTAGAAAGCAAAGTATCGTCCAAAACTCGTCTTACATTCTGCACTACTGGTATATTACTTCGAAGGCTAGAATACGATCCCAAGTTGAAGTCCGTCACGCATGTATTAGTAGACGAAGTTCACGAAAGGTCTGAGGAGAGTGACTTCCTGTTATTGATATTGAGGGACCTTGTCAAAGTTAGGAAAGACTTGACCGTCATACTCATGAGTGCTACATTGAACGCTGACCTGTTTTCGGAATACTTTGATAAGGTTCCAGTTTTGGAGATTCCAGGTATGTAACGGTTTATTCAAAATGTAGTAGTAGTACATTGCATAAAAAAAACCGGTAAAGTGCGAGTCGGACTCGCGCACCGAGGGTTCCGTACAAACTTGTACGTATGTTGGATGTCAACGCCACGCGGTGTTCCCAGGCGGTCACCCATCCAAGTACTGACCGCGCCCGATGTTGCTTAACTTCAGTGATCAAACGAGAACCGGTGTTTTCAACGTAGTGTGGACATTGACGAATGTACAGACGCCAGCACATCAAGCTACCCGAAACTGTCAAATTTTCCCAATCAACTTTGAACATAAAGTTGAAATCGATTAAAGAAATTTTATTGTAGTAGCTTGATGTGCTGGCGTCTGTACTATCAAATATATAGCCAGTATCTTAATTAAGTAAAAGTGAGTTATAAACATACTTTTAAAAATACTTTTTCTTGGTTTCCAGGCAGAACATTCCCCGTGGAGCAACTGTTTTTAGAAGACATAATGGAGTTGACCAACTATGTATTAGAAGAAAATGGGCCTTACGCTAGAAAAATGAAGAAAGGTAAATTCATTTTCAAAGGAATTCAGGGATTTACATTTTCGTAATGATGGAGAAATTAAATTAAAATTCCCTTTCTTTCCACATACACACTTTCCTCTACTTAAAATATTCTGAGGGGCCCGTGGCTAAATAATAACAGCCGCACAGGTCGATCGATCAGGTTAAGCCACGCTTGCCGCGGTTTGTCTGTGGATGGGTGACCATCTTTACGTATCGAGACCCCCGTGCCTCGGAAAGCACGTTAAGCCGGTGGTCCCGGCTGTCATTCGTGGATATTTGACAGTCGTCACGGGTAGTCAGAAACCCGTGTCTGACAACCAGTATTACCAAAGGGTATCGTATTACCTAGTAACTGGGTTGTGGAGGTCAGATAGGCAGTCGCTCCACGTAAAATACTGGTATTCAGCTGCATCCGGTTAGACTGGAAGCCGACCCCGACATAGTTGGGATAAGGCTAGTCAGATGATAACTTAACATATTTGGAATAATACACCTTCAAAATATAGAATAAAAGCTAGTAAAAACTTTAACTTTTCACAAAAATCTATTATTCCTTCCTGTCGTATTTCTTTTTATAAATGTTTGAAATTAGTGTTACTAAATGTTAACAACACGGTAATTTATTACAATACTTTTTACTTTTTAGGTGACCGAAAACACGACCTAGAAACGGAGCTAGAAACCTGCGACGTCAGAGCCGACGCTAACGAACCGCCTAAAGTGTCCATACGAGACGATAACCTTAATATCGGACAGATGGTCGCTCGATACCCCAGTTGCAGCAAGACTACCTGCAAGAATATGTATCTTATGGATTCTGAGAAGGTAAATATTATGACGAATTATACATTAACTTGATGTATTTATGATTATAATTCTATAAATATACACTCTAAAATAACTTTTACAATAAAAGGGCAAACACAGAAACGTAGTACTAGACGAAAAAACATTTGCTTAACCTGTTAACCTGGCGGGACGTATAATAAATACGTCAAACTTAAACAGTAGCGTGTACGGAATTCCCCGGTTAACAGGTTAATAAATAAAATATATTTGAAGTTTCGATTGTATTCTATATTTTAGAATGACTAATTCTAATCTAATTTAATAATTTAACCTGTTAACCGGGGAATTCCGTACACGCTACTGTTTAAGTTTGACGTATTTATACGTCCCGCCCGGTTAACAGGTTAAGACCACCACTAACTAATTACGGAAGAAAAAATATACTATACGAAGGAGCTGAGTTGTATAATAAATGACCCAATGACATTAAGGAGATGCAGTCCTTTACTTTATACAAAAAAAAAACCATAAAGCACCACATCTTAAAAGATTTTTCTAGGTTTTAAATATAACCCACCACAACAATTTAATTTACATCTGTACCAATTTGCTAAGTATAAAGATAACTAGGATACCTACTCTGTATATCCGAAACATCACTGTACATACAAATGGTAGAATGTGTAATTGCTACTGACTTGCCTTCAAGAGTCGATATGTACACTCACTTTTTCCCTTTACACACAACACTGTAAAAATTGTGTGTCTACTAATTTATCTACAAGTACCTTCCTTCTTCAATTAATTCTTATATTTAGTTTTGACAAATGCGTGCACTGACTGGACAGGTCCGCTCAATCTGTGTGGTTCTTTACTCAAAAGACCATTTCAGACACCAATCTGCATGGTCTTCACATGATCTGACCAAGATTATGTCTGGACTTTAAAAGAGACTGTGACCTCTGAGTTTGTTTCGGCCTTTCTTCTCAGAGTAGTCAGATAGGAAACGCCGACCTCATCTAGTTTAAAAAATATGATTGACATGTAAAAGTGTTTGCACAAACCTACTTACAGAAAATAAATCATTTATCATTTATCATTTATAATAATAATAATAATAATAATAATAATATAATATTCGACAACTTTCACACAACGCCATCTAGTCCCAAACTAAGCAGAGCTTGTGCTATGAGTACTAGACAACTGATAAACATACATATATATTTCTAAATACATACATATTATAGATAAATTACACCCAGACAAAGAACAAATGATCGTGCTCATCACACAAACATTTGTCCTAGGTGGGAATCGAACCCACGACCTTGAGCATAGCAGTCAGGGCCACTGACCACTAGACCAACAGGCCTGTCAAAATTTATAGTTTATAGTTTTATTTATAGTTTTAAGATTACCTTGTATTTCTCATATTAAGTGAATTGTATTCTTTTTGAGAAATAAATGTCTTAAACCGTATAAATAAATATCTGTTGCGGTCGCGAATTATATTTAGATCAACATACAACCTGATGTTGATCTGCAAATTGCATAAACCATAAGAAAATTTGAATTTCGCGGGTTTCCCTGACGTTTTCGCCTTAAAATAGCATAATTTAATAACAATAATTTAGTTATTTAATTTGACAACATAGGTCCAATGGTTAGTACAACAATAACTTATCAATTAAGGAGTTAGTAATATTTATTATTAGTATTTTTTTTAAATTAAATGAGATTAAACAATTTATACTATTTATATTTATACACGCCCTGCTGCACGAGCAACCGGATAGTGTGTATTGGTGCATCGTGTTTTTCGGCTAGGGTTTTAATTAGTAGGATGTTAATTTATACTCCAGCACTTTCTGCCGACACTTCTCTCGATGCCATCTTGGTCACAAAACCGATGAAGGAATGCCGCTATTATCATGCATAACTACCGTCTTATTTTGGAACTTGAACGATAGTCTTTGACACTTTTGTGTACAACAGTACTCGTACAAGGATCTTTTGGTGCGTGGCCTAAATTGGAACTTCTTTTTCTAATACAATTTCACAATTGTTTACCAACAATGTCATTCGGCGCCAAAAAAATGTTTGTAGCATTCTATACGTTTATTCATAGTAAAATAATCATCAAATGAGATAGAGTGGGAACCATTCTGGAATAAATACATGCTAAGGTATTTCCTACATTCAAAATGTAGTCGTATTACAATGGAATACGTCTTAGTTTCCTATATTTTCTGACTGATGTAGTATTTCATGTTGCATTGTTAAAAATATTGTTTTTTTTTGTTTTCAGATAAATTTGGAGCTTGTAGAGCATGTGTTGACATACATAGTACTAGGTGATCATGAATGGCCGCGAGAGGGCGCCATATTGGTGTTCTTACCAGGCATAGCAGAGATTATGTCGTTGCACGACCAACTTGCTGAGAGTCATACTTTTAATCCTAAGTAAGTTATATTTTCACTTGTGACTGCATAAATGTTGCTTCCTGAGAATGCCATATATTTTTACCTCTTAAGAGTATATTATTATCTTAAAATGTTCTTTACTTCTTACTGAGATACATTTTTCCAGACGACGCTACTCGTCTGGCAAATGCCATACAAATTCTCAAAGCTTTACTGAAGAATATTTCAATGTAACAGTCAAAATGTGAAGCATCATCGTCTGCTTACTTTTTTCCCAACTACGTTGGGGTCGGCTTCCAGTCTAACGGGACGTACAAGTGGTAATTCTATAATAGTAAAACTCCACAACCAAGTGACTGAAGTTAAAATAAATAAATAAATAAATAATATGATACCCCTTGTTAAGACTGGTTGTCAGACTTTCGGGCTTCTGACGACCCGTAACGCATGTTAGGGACCTAAACTAAGGACTGATATAAAATGCAATGGACTGTAATTTAAATCCAAATATGTACAATAATATCGATGTTGGTAAGCGTATGGAGTGCGTGCGCGTGCCAAAGATCAATGAATAACAGCCGGGACCAACGGCATAACATACTATCCGAGGCACGGAGGGGTCTTGGTATGTAAAGATGGTCACCCATCCACGAATCAACCGCGGAAAGCGTAGCTCAACCTGATCGTTCCACCTGTGCGGCTATTATTACTTAGCCACAAGCAAAATGTGAAGCATACAAGTGTGATATAACATAATCACCTTCAATTAATATCATCTGCAAAGCCTTTTCCCAACTATGTTGGGATCGGCTTCCAGTCTAAACGGATGCAGCTGAATATCAGTATTTTACATGGAGCGACTGCCTATCTGACCTCCACAGCCCAGTTACTGGGTAATACGATACCCCTTGGTAAGACTGGTTGTCAGACTTTCGGGCTACTGACGACCCGTAACGAAATCATAAATCAATAACAATCAACTTCAAATAATTCCCTTTAATTCCACAGATTCGGCAAATACCTCCTAGTACCGCTCCACTCAACATTATCAAGCGAGGAACAAGCGCTAGTATTCAGGAAGCCTAGGCCGGGAGTCCGCAAGATAGTGTTATCTACTAACATTGCCGAGACCTCCGTCACTATCGACGACTGTGTGTTCGTGGTTGACTGCGGACGGATGAAGGAGAAAAGGTATTTTTGCAATCATTTTACGAAACGGTTGATTGAGTCAAATAAAGACATAAAATAAAGTAAAATATGTTAACAAAAATAGAGAGGGCTTCGCAGCGCCCCGCGGTTTCACCCGGTTATGTGTCGGGATAAAAAGTATCCTACGTGTTATTCTGATGTATAAGCTATATTAATGTTAACTTTCATCAAAATCCGTTCAGTTTTTGCGTGAAAGTAACAAACACCCATCCATCCCCACAAACACGCATTTATAATATTATTTATTTATTCCTTTATTTCAGACAACTAGGGCCCATAAAAAAAACAACATATACTACTACAAACATAAGAGTACTTATAAATTAATACATAATAAATTATCACAAATACAATACTATAATAATACAACGTGTAACGTTAAATGAATTAAATTTAACGATAATCGCTTTCCGTACGCAAAATACGCGCATTGACGTAGAGTTGCGGACACCAGCCCGTATTACCTACCTATTATCTAACGTTAAATGCACAAAACCTCAGACACCCCAACTGATTTTTAATTCAATTGACCTATTTCAGAGAGAAAATAAGTCATTAAAAAAATTGTCAAGGTTTTATGTGCTGTTTTAGTTTTACTGGCCATTCTGATCGTCTCTAGCGTCTGCGACGACACTTTATCGAGGGAGGAGTCGTCACCGGGCCGCTGCGCCGCGCTGACATTGGGTTGCTTGACCTATTAATAAATAGACACGGCAACGTTTTTAATGAAGATTTTTTGAAAAATGTGACCTATATTAAAAAGTGGTTCAATTAATTCTGCTCATTATTCTGATAAAACTATTTTCAGGTTTTGCGCATTTGACGTTACGCGTTGTATAACTTAAAAATACTATAAACACATACAACATAAAAAAAACTAAAACTACTGCACACGAAGTGTCGGCGTCGTGTTTCGCTGACTGGTGTCATATTAGTGGGATGGTAAAAAGTAGGGGTCAAGCGGTGTTCCCCGGCGGTCACCAATCCTGTAGTCTAATACTGACCGCACCCGACGTTGCTTAACTTCGGTGTAGTATCGACGTTGACGACTGTAATTGCGAAATGCATAGCCACTTTCTAAGTAAAGGTGACGTCATTATCTTGTAGTTAAATTATGATTTAAAACAATTGTCTAGTCTTGGACTCCACAAAATAGTCTGAAAGGCCTTTGCGACGTTATATCGGTACAAGCAACATTTTTCCCGTGGCCTAAATTGGAATTAACGCTGTTATCTTATTTTTTATTCCATCTTTATGATCATTTCAAAAATATTTACCACCAACGCTTTCCTGTTAATATCATTCAGGTGCCGAAAGAATCTCCTTACTAGCATCTCAAACTAGGACTGTTAACTAAGATGGGGTTTTTTTTGCAAGTAGCGCTCCCCTACCACTGATTTTACTATTCGGGTTTGTGGTCTAGCCGGTAAAGCAAAAAAAAAAGAAAAAATCACAATTTATTTCCCACCAGATTCGACTCCAACCGCAACATGGAATCCCTAGACCTGGTCTGGGTATCCCGCGCCAACGCTAAACAGCGCAAAGGTCGCGCGGGCCGCGTCATGCCGGGCGTGTGCGTGCACTTGTTCACGTCACACCGTTACAACTACCACATACTGGAGCAACCCGTGCCCGAGATACACAGGGTGCCTCTCGAACAGCTGCTGTTGAAGATTAAGATCCTGCCGCTGTTCCAGGATATGAGTATACATGAGGTTTTAGGTGAGAATTTTATGATAAGCATCTGTATCTAAATGACTCTTTTCTGTTTGCTTATACAGTGGTTGTTAACACAGCAAATGGAGTAAATGATTGTGGTTTTGTATCTAGGAGTTGTGTATATGAGTGTAGATTGTGTGTAGGGAATGTGAAGTGTGAATCTAAAACACTGACGGTACAAACATGGAATTTGGCAGACAAGTTCCATGGGTGTGAAGGTACGCTTAGAAGGTTTTTTAACAGAGGTCCAACTTTATTTGCGAATCTAATTAATAATTTCTAGTTCTGTTTAATTATTTCTAGTTCGAGTACACTAGTAGGCAAGAACAAATTGGTATCAATTCTGCAAGGATTCTTCCGCCATAATTTTTTCAATAAATAAGTTTAAAAAAAAACTTGGACTCCCCCCCCCCCCCCCTCCAATTGTCTTACGTATACATGAACGGCCCCATATCAATAATTCCCCTATACTCAGGATAATAGACAGCAAATCGTCCAAAAGACCGGCGAAAGTCATTCTAACCTTCATGATTTTTAACGCCTCCATTTTCTATTTTTCCAGGCAAAACAGTCGAACCACCAACAAAACAGAACATAGATGGCGCTCTTTCCCGCCTCCAAGACATAGGTGCACTCGACAAGGCGTACAGCCTCACCGCGTTGGGCAAGCATCTGGCGGCGTTGCCCGTAGACGTCAGGATAGGCAAGCTTATGCTGTTCGGAGCTATTTTCTGCTGTGTGGACTCTGCACTTACTATGGCTGCGTTTTTGAGCCATAAAAGTCCTTTTGTTGCTCCGTTTGGGAAGAAGGTGAGGTTTTGATATTATTATTATTATTTAAAAAAGAATTTACAGTTTGCAGGTTTAAATATTTTATGAGATACATCGACTTTTAGAATGAGACTGGCAGGTATGTGCCAGAGACGTTCTACAATGGCGCTGATTCTCTTGTTCACAAACTAAACTAAATTGAAGTTCAGTGCATCTTTTTCTTTCTATTTCATTAAGAAAAGGACAGAAGACAAATATTACTTTAGTCCTGTCAAATTAGTCAGCGCCTGACGTAAATTGACGTATTTTCAGTAGCCAATTTTTTAATCACGTCTAAACTTGTCTATGGAGTATCTTAAGTTGACAGGACTAAACTAATATTTATCTTCTGTCCTTTTCTTAATGAAATCGAAAGAAAAAGATGCACTGAACTTAAATTTAGTTTAGTTTGTAAAAAAGGGAATCGGCACCAATGTAGAACTTTTTCAAAATTCGGAATATTTTACTAATTTCAATTTGTAACGTTCAATTAATGCTGTCTGGTTTCTGATTTTAATCTTTTTGGTTCCAGACGGAGGCAGACGCGAAACGAAGAGAATTTGCATGTTCTCAAAGTGACCAGCTAACTACATTGAGAGCTTATAGGGTATGAATAGGATACTATTTATTATGTACACCATTTAAATTATAGATATTAAATTTAGCTTTTAATAAGTTATTCTTTACACTTAAGTACTTTTTAATCTTTTTTCGTCGCCATGACACGGATGCTTAAAATGTTCTCTGTTGACCCGGCTTATATTATTATAAAAAAATATAAAAAAAAACAATTTTTTCAACTTCAGGCCGACTCGCAAGCAGTAGTAGCTTTTTGCATCGCATTCGCGTCAACATGAAGATTTTTGTTCTCCCTATGACGCCAACGAATCCCAAAATTTTCTGTAGATTGTTTATTTACTTTATTTCCAAGTTTGCACCAGTGATTCGTGCAGTAAGAATACTGAATAGTGTCTCTCGGCGTTTGGACATATTTTGCTGCTCTTTGGCGAAAATCCAGAGGGTGACACTTAGTGTGTCGTACACTGTGTAACTTATGCTTTTACCCAGACCCGTTACTTGGGGCTGGTCAGTTAACGATTTATGACTACTTTTGTTAGCTTAGGTGTTACCTGTTAAAACAAATGTATGTTTTTTTTTTTTAAACACGTTGCCCCACACTAGGAATTCCTCCTTTATTGTGGGTGCGTTTATAAACATTTAAAGTCACATACACAAACAGCTAGACCCGGAACAACTACTTGTAGGTCATACAAATATTTGTTCCGTGCGGGAATCTAACCCGCGACACGCAGCGCAGCAGTCAATCGCTTAACCACTGCGCCAACCGTGCCGTCAAAGATTATTTATATACAACGTGTAACGTTAAATGCGCAAAACCTCGGACACCCCAACTGATTTTTAATTTAATTGACCTATTTCAGAGAGAAAATAAGTCATCAAAAAAATTGTAAAGGTTTTATGTGTTGTTTTAGTTTTACTGGCCATTCTGATCGTTTCTTGCGTCTGCGACGACGCTTTACCGAGGGAGGAGTTGTCACCGGGCCGCAGCGCCGCGCTGACATTGGCTTGCTTGACCTATTAATAAATAGACACGGCAAAGTTTTTAATGAAGATTTTTTGAAAAATGTGACCTATATTAAAAATTAATTAATTCTGCTCGTTATTCTGATCAAACTATTTTCAGGTTTTGCGCATTTAACGTTACACGTTGTATTATATTATGTGTTGTTGAATAAATAAAAAGATAACATAGCTTATACAATAATCTAATCTATCTTTACAGAAATGGCAACAGGCAATGAAAAGCAGTACCCACGCCGCCCTAGTTTTCGCAAGCGAAAACTTCCTATCCCACAAGACGTTGTTAATGTTGGCCGATATCAAGCACCAGCTATTGGGCTTGCTTGCGTCTATTGGGTTCGTCCCTGACATGCCGGCGTTACGGAAGAAGATGAGGAAGGATTCCGTGGCTAGTTTGACTGGAGATGAGGTAAGGGAACTTTAGAACATCGAAAATATTATGTAAATCTGATCAAAAAAAAAAACATGCAGTCAAAATTTTGTAATCGTTTTCAGAGTCGCCCGTCCCTTGTTGCGTCCAATTACCTTTCGGGAAATGTTTGAAAAAATTGTTCAAAGTGATTGATATCGAAGAATACTTTTACTTCTTATTTTTTTTCAATTTTGTCTTATTTAAAGCGTTTGGTTTCAGTTAAACACAAATGGAAACAACGACAAGTTACTGGCAGCTATTTTATGTGCAGCTCTGTACCCGAATGTAGTCAAGGTAATTAATTAATTTCTTGTTTTATTTATAAATGTAACATAAAAACATATGCTGCAAATGCAACACTCCAAAACTCTGATGTTATACACACATCAACACGGTCTAGGGATATTTTTAAAAAAGCGAATTACTATCAATGTGTTAATTATTTATATGACATGTATATATTTCAAAGATACGTTATTTAATATTCTACCATTTTTTAATAATGGTTAAGGTACTTACATTAAAATTTCAGGATTTTATGGAAAAAAATGAAGCATAGACGGAAACCGTATATGAATTAACTTTTAATTTGTGAGTAAAAACTGAAAAAAATAGGAAAATCATTTAATTTGTGTTTATAAACTTGAAGTTAGTAGTCTGAGAAAGCGCCCATGATGTTCATAACACATCGGCAACGATTCGGCATGCTCAGAACAAGGTTGTCAATGTCTTGCTGCGGAATATTGTCCCATGTCCTTCTGAGGTGCGCAAAAAGTTGATCTTCTGTAGCCAGATTTTCAGGAACTTCCTTCAGAACTCTTCTTTGCAGCATATCCCACGCATGCTCAATGGGATTTAGATCTGGCGATTGAGCAGGCCAGTCTAAGGCCCTAACATTGTGTGTATGTAACCAAGCTGCTACCGTTCTCGCCGTGTGTGCCCGGGCATTGTCGTGCATGAGCAGGAAATCTTGCCCCATTTGTGTTCTGTGGGGCAAGATTACGGGCCCCAGCACCTGTTGGACGTATCGTTCTGCCGTCATATTGCCCCGCACCCAAACGAGATCCGTCCGTCCTTCAAGACGAATTCCTGCCCAAACCATAATTGTTCCTCCTTGGTATGGGTGAACTTCCTGAGGGTTCTGGAGACGGCTCCATCGTCCAGGAACTCGTCAAACACGCGTCCTTCGTGAATCTGGATGGAAGCCGAACCTGGATTCATCCGTGAACAGCACATTGGACCATTGCTCACGGCCCCAGTCCACGTGGTTCCGAACCCATTCTAATCGTCGTCCACGATTGCCTCTCCGTAAAGGTGGGACCCGGAGTGGTCTACGAGAGCGTAGATTGCTTTCATGCAGTCGCCTTCTTACAGTTTGGTCACTCACAAGCACTTGGTGTTCCACTCGCAGCCTTTGGACCAATTGAGTCGCCGTTGCATTTGGTTGAGCTCGCGCAGTAATTTGCAAAAATCGGTCTTGTCTGGGGGTAGTGATGCGACTTGGCCCCCGGTGCCTCTCCGCTACTTCACCTGTGGCACGATAGCGTGTCCACAATCTTGAAATTACATTTTGGTGGGTCCCTATGGCCTCAGCAACATTACGCTGAACAGACCCAGCTTCCAGCATTCCTACAGCTCGTAACATCTCCGCCCTCGTCAAATGTCGGCGTTGCATGGCTACAATACCTCAATTTTAACTTTATCTTTCGTTTAAAAATGAAAAAAAACTTTAACTAAACGTAATTCGTATTGTTTTCTAAATTACGCACAAATGAAAATTCCCTCTCCTACACATCAAGACATTTTTATGCCACAGAAACAAAAGAATTTTCAAAAATTTGAATTTGGAATTAGTCTGAGATAAATTACAAACAAATCGGTGTATAAAAGATTCCAATGCGGCCAGTACTTTTCGAGTTATTTAATTGAGTATGAAATATCCCTAGACCGTGTTGATGTGTGTATTTGAATAGTCAATATAACCGAATTCATTTCTCAGTATTTATAGATACTATACAGGATAAAATTAAATTCATGGGCATCCTCTTAAGGGGTCATTGTACTCATCATTATGAACAACTTTTACTACGGGACTAAACCTGAAATCGCGAAAAATAAAAAATCTGCTGCTCCTTGCATTTATGTTCACATAACTTGTAAAAAATGGGAAGAACTGATTTTTGTCGCGATTTCAGGTTTGGTCCCATAGTAAAAGTTGTTCATAATGATGAGTACAATGACCCCTTAAAAGGATGCTCATGAATTCACCCTGTATAAAAAAAAAAAGAAATACAGTGGAAACTCAATTAATTAGACTAATTGTTGTCGTTTGGGATTCGGATAATCGAAAATCCGGATAATGGCAAGCCCGTTTAACTGGAATCCGTATAACTGAGAGCCGGATAATCGAGTTTCTACTGTAGCAGAATTCCGATTATAGGATATACAACGTGTAACGTTAAATGCGCAAAACCTCAAACACCCCAACTGATTTTTAGTTCAATTAACCTATTTCAGGGAGAAAATAAGTCATTAAAAAAATTGTAAACGTTTTACGTGCTGTTTTAGTTTTACTGGCCATTGTGATCGTTTCTTGCGTCTGCCACGACGCTTTATCGAGGGAGGAGTCGTCACCGGCCCGCTGCGCCACGCTAACATTGGGTTGCTTGACCTATTAATAAATAGACACGGCAACGTTTTTAATGAAGATTTTTTGAAAAATGTGACCTATATTAAAAAGTGGTTCAATTAATTCTGCTCGTTATTCTGATCAAACTATTTTCAGGTTTTGCGCATTTAACGTTACACGTTGTATACATATTGTACATATACTACATAATCATCATTGAACACAGAACAGAAATTCCAATTATAAGAACAGAATTTCCAATTATGAGAACAGCCGGTCGATTCTGGAAAAATCTCACCGTGATAACTAAGGTGAAGTGAGCTTAGAGTGAGCTGTGAGTCATGTTTCATGCTGATGCTAGGGATTGACACTATTGGCGACTCACTCCACGCTCTCTTCACCCAAGTTTTCACGGTGAGATGGTTACAGACTCGCACGGCAGAATTTCCAATCATGAGAACAGAATTTCCATTTATGAGAACAGCAAATTAATCATTTACACTTACATTATCATTGTCGGGATATCATCCATGGTATACTGTTCAAATGAAGTCTAGATATTAAACAACTAAAATTCCCTTTCCAGGTCCTAACTCCAGAAAAATCTTTCCACATGCAAGCAGGCGGGGCTATTCCACGTCAGCCGACTCCAGACGAATTAAAATTCAAGACGAAAACCGACGGCTACGTGGCATTACATCCGTCTTCAGTCAACTCCTCCATAGGCTACTTCACCAGCCCTTATATGGTGTACCAAGAGAAGGTTAAAACAAGCAGGGTGTTTATAAGGGAGTGTTCCATGGTACCGCAGTTGCCGCTGGTGTTGTTTTCTGGTTAGTATTATTAAAATTTAGTTGTTTCATAAGCGGATGATAATAAATACCTAGTATATTACATTTATAGTTTTTATAGGTTTATGCGCATGTTCATGATTGCACCTACTACTGTTTCTCTCTGCATCACCCAAAGATTGAGTGGTAGAAAATGCCTATGGCATTAAGTCCGCCTCTGTATATTTATTCTGGATGATGACGATGAAAATAGACAGAAAATACTACCTTTTCTGGATGAATGATGTTTTAAAAATAAGAAGAAATTATGGGATCTGCGAAGTTCCTATACTTCAATCTAAAAAAATATGAATAAAGCTTTAGTTTTGATTTATTAAGACTCTAAGTACAGACGCCAGCACATCAAGCTACTACAATCTGTCAGATTTCTTTAATAGGTTAGGTCCGATAGGGCCGAAAGGTTCTGGAGTGGCGACCGACGACCTTGTGAAGGCTGCAGGAACCCTTTGGATACGAGAAGCACAAAACCTGTCGAAGGGAAGGTGCTCGGGGGAGGCCTATGTCCAGCAGTGAACGTCTTTCGGATCAAATAATGAAGTACTAACTAATCTTTGTACTGTTTTCAGGTTGCAGTTTGTCAGTAGAACTTCACAGTGGGACGTTCATAGTATCGTTAGAAGACGGTTGGATAATGTTCCAAGTGGAGAAACACGAAGTAAGTTCATACAATGTTTATTTTTTATTAATTATCCGCTGAATAACCCAGACTCTTAAGCTGTCGGGAGACTTTTATACATCCTATAAAAGTGAGTTTGTTCACTAGGACTGTCCTAAACGGGTAAACTCTATTCAAGGAATATAATGAGATTCTCAAATTGAACGAGAAACCTTTACACCTGCTTAATGACTTCGATGGTAGCCACACTGGTAGCTCCCTGGAAGATCAGCATGGTGCACTATGACTAGATACTAAACGATACTTTTCATATTTCCAGGTCGCAGAAATGCTAAAAACGATACGAGTGGAACTTATAAACTTACTAGAGGAGAAAATCAACGACCCAGGTTTGAACCTCCTACATTACGAGAAAGGTAACCGGATAATAAAGACTATAGTGCAAATCGTTACTAAGGATTAATTTTACCTTCAATTCAAAATCTCAGATAATTATCACGTCATGGAACAACAAACTCAATGTAATACACTACAAAGTTCAAATTCCATAGCAACCAAAATTTATTTTGAACCTTTGATCATTCAAAAATCAACTTAAAGTAAATTATCTAAGGTTCAGATTTTAATTTACTTATAGGATACAATGCAATAGGGATCTGTTATGTTATAACACTGATGAATTTAATACAGGTGCGGTTCAATTGGGTAATTAATTTATTTTATTTATTATTCAGGTGCTAAACTTAAGTTTAGAGACAGCAATACACAAAATTATTGTTTTAATTTCATTTTTGTGCTGAATCTAAGTTCAGAATTTGTTGTTATCAAAGGAGACCAGTCACGTTTCATACAAAGTTGGGCCCAAAACTCAAAGTGCCGGACAGCGAAAAAAAAGTGTTGCCCTGGTCGGGGAAGTTCACCATAATATTTATTATTATTGCGCCGAATCTCTACGACCATTCCTTCAGCTGTTTTTTAATGTAGAAAAATCTAGTTTTATACATTTCAATAAAGTATACAACTACCGATTAATGAAAATAAATGAAAGGTGACCTTGAACAAGTATAACCTACTATGACAACATACTTTTGCGAGTGTTCCTATAACAATTTTATGCTATAACCAGGTTTGATTTTATATAGAAGCCCAAAAGAAGTAAGAAACAACTGGGTATTGGTGAAGTTCAACTTAATACATGACTTCCCTTAATGCCACCATATCACAGCGATATTATATTTTATGCAGGTACCCATAACCACTTCATTTCTAGAAATAGAACAAACTAAAAATAATAAAATAAAAATAGACTTAAAGAAAACAGCTGTAGGAACGGTCGTAGAAATTTGGTGCCTTAGTGCCACCCAAGCGCTAAGGCACCAAATTTCTACGACTTTCTCGATTTAGGGGAGTCACTTTTTTTCGTTGGCCGGCCATTTTGGATTTTGGGCCCAGTATGGCTATTCTCCTTTATATACTAATGTGGAGACAACAATAAATGAAAACACTAGCAATACTATTTTTTAGGAGTCTATTAAAACTATCACATAAATCCTAACAAGCAAATTAAAAAAGGTTTTTTTTTTTTTTTTCAAACAAACTAAGTAAGTAGTCACTACTATTTAGAATGTTTGAAAAAAAAATGGGACTACTATGGGTTTTGGCAATCTAGGTATAGTGACTATTAGTTATAAACTATGGGATATATTTGGATGATATTTTGTATTTAGACTGGGAACGTCATTAGAAATACGAAGTTAAATTTATTGTGGTATTGTCGTCTCCATATTGTATAGCAATACTTCTCCATGACCGATCATATTATTATAGCCTGTGGGATACTATATTATAGGCACTGTTATACTATAATGATAATTATAAGTAAACAAATCCAATAGAAAATTAATTTACACTAGTAAATTGTAGTTAAACAATAAGTATATACAAATCTTTTTTATAGTATCTAAATTATCTTTAGTGTAGTTTTTATAGCCAATTAATAAAATATCACATAAAATAATCACTTTATAGTAATCCATAAAATGATACCATTTTGGTAATTAATAGATACGTTTTCTAAAAGCGCCATCTGTCTTGAATGTATTAAACAAACAAGTAACTAAAACGCTGTAAGTTCTTTCAATAGCGGCTAGATGGCGCTAGTGTCAGCGGCATTTGTGTGTATTGGAAAAGTAAAACTTATTTGGCCCCAGTAATACAAGGGTTTTATCCAGTTTAATTTGATTTTCGTTCTTGCAATAACTTTACTGTTCTTGATGAAAAAAATAAACATTAATAAAATGCTATAAATATCATGATAATTAGCCAGTAAATTAGTATTATGACTGCCATCCAATATTAAAAAATAATATTAAGAGATTATTACTTAAATACAATTTTAGTTGTATCCTTATTAACCGTCTTTAAAAAAGGAGGTTATGCATTCGGCGAGATTTTTTCCCTTTTTTCATTTGTCTGAATTCCAATACCCTGTTCTTGACCACAGAAATGTACCTGATTAATTTTTCTTACACAAATTCAAGATCTCTCATACTAATATTACCTGAAAAATTGTTATGTCCAAAACCCAGTTCAATGTAGGCACTAGATATTATTAGATATCCACTTAGTTAAATAATAATATTTATGTTTATGTAATAAATTAAAAAAGTATTCATTTCTGTTAAATAATGTCATTGCCAGTTAGAAATAAATTAGAATTCGCAAAATATCCGTAAACAAATATGTAAAGCCTAGACAGTTTCTAGTTAATTGCACATTTGATAGGTCTGATAACAGTGATAACCAACAATATGATGTACAACCGACGACATATCAAGCTACACATTCCCAGTTTTAGGTGACCTCGAATTGTATAGCCTTTTCGTACAATGAGAAGTCAGCTTATACTGGAATTAGTATAAACTTATACAGGAGTGTATAGCTTGCCAAGTCGTCGACAATTAAATCACATTGACAATAACCATTTATTTGTATAAGTAGACGAATTGTAATTTATTATCAGAATCGTGTAAATAAATTATTTTTTTTTGTTGGAAATTGTTTTAATTATTTATTCCTTGTCTACTCTCTAAGCATGAAATTCGCAGTTTCGGCCGAAATTACGAGGGTTCCCTAACCCTTATCACCTTCGGACATAAGATTTGTACGGGGCCCGAACTAAGAATGTATAAGGACACAATTTGACAGCTGCCTTACTCCCGATGTGCAATTATTGTCCGTCCGAAAAAAATAATTAATCGGGGGTAGGGTTAATTCCGAAGTATCGAATCACTTGGATGAGCCCGTATCTTAGTTGACGGACTTAGAAAGTAGGCCAGCAGTTGCCCCGGGGAAGATAAAAAATATTTTTAGGGAATTGTGACCCGTGTCAGTGAAAACGAGGACAGTGACTAGCCTAACCTAAAAATATGTACCTAAATAAAAATAATAGTCTAAAACAAACACCAACGACCAACAAATGACTATAATAACACCAAATATTCACACACAAAAGATTGAATAACCTGCATCCGACGCCCACATATCACTTATTGGTCGGGTAACCCGCAAAATATTGACACTATCAATCATTTACCAACATTGTCCGACATCGTAGGTACGTACCTATGTCCCGTGCAAACAACGGCCGGTTTAATATTTCACAAAGGAAAAAAAATGGCGTTCCATTCGCGAACGATTTCAGTAGTTTAGTGAGCGTCCCTAGTCGTAAAACGCACGTGTTTTGGTTTGTTACATGTGTACTTTAAAGGGCGAACTTTTGGGTTAGGACCGTCCGAGTTGTTTTGGCGTGAAGTGACAGTGGATGCGGCTTGGAATTTTCAATAAAATACGCTACTTCGGTAGTTTTTAGTATTTTATCTTTAAAATCGATTTTTTTACACTTCAGTAATAATCAGCCTACTCATAATTATAGATGAACATAATAATTTTTACTTTAATGAACACGGTACCTTATTACAGAAGTTAAATACAAAAAATAATAATTAGGTACCTTTGTTTGTGTGACCAAACCTTAACTTTGAAGTAAAATTCACGTATAGTGCCATCTGTCAGGGAATAGTCAAACAAAGAATTCGATTATATTTTAAATTCGAAATATAGATTTCGCTACTACATTTCTAATTGGATTCCAATTCCTGGAGCGCTAAAATGACGCTCTTTATTGAGGTTTTCTTTTACAATAATCCTATTGGAAATAGAAAGGTCTTTCAGAGTCAAATAGAATTGTAGAATTTTGTTTTTATTTTTTGGGACTTCAAAAGAATAGAAACAGACAGGTTCACCTCAAAAGTACTGCTAATTGCAGGTTTTTTCTTAGAAACGAGAGAGAGAGAGAGAGAGCTTACTAAAACAAAACAGTCTTCAATCATTTTTAGTCCTAATAACTACAAATATTCTACAAAAGATGTAGGATATTAGTAGTTATTAGGACCCTATTTCGGCGCCCCATCCACACTCATCCAACCACCACAGCCGCGCCATCTCGAGTCGCATCACGTACCGGCCGGCGTGTAATTGGCGCCATTTAGGTACCGTCCCGCGGCCGACTCGCATTGCACGTCCGTGCCCTACAACCTTGCAAACCAATATGTTGTGAGAAACTTTGTACAAGTAGGTATGTCGTGTTCAATTTATGTGAGCGATCTTTTTAGTTTTTGAATAATAAGATCGGCACCGGAGGGACAAAATTTACTCGTGGGCTACGAGTAAATTTTGTCTTGGCAACTAATTTGTCTCTCACATCAAGTCTACAGGTTTGTATGAAAGTGCTCTCTTTGTCGCGTCGCTACATGCGCGCACTTGTATACATACCCGTAGACTTGATGTGAGAAATAATTGCGTAGCACTCAATCACAACTTGCAGGGTAATTACGTAACACACTATCAGTAGCAATGGGTTTCAATATGACAGTTCAACAACATTCATTGCGTTATTTATGTTGGTGAGCAGACACATTTTTCGAACATATGGAGCAATGGATTAGCAATATGCTTCAAAATGATTCAAATTGAGATTAATAGTCTGTTACACAAATAGGGTGCTGAATCATTTTGAAACAAATTGCTTATCCATTGCTTTATATGTTCGAAAAATATGTCTGCTCAACAACGGAGGTAAACAACGCAATGGATGTTGTTGAACTGTCAAAATTAAAGCCATTCATTGTTTTTCTTAGTCTGTTACGCAATTACCCCGCTGCTTCCAGTGCTCAAGAAACACACAGACACAGATGACCGGCGTGGCGGCGTAAAGCAGGTGGCGTACTGTAGTTTCTGCTTACCCACATGGGAAGAAGGCGTGAGTTTATGTTCAGACGCCAGCACATCAAGCTACTACAATCTGTCAAATTTCTTTAATACATTTTCAACTTTATCGCTAAAGCATGAGGTTCACAGTTGATTGGGAAAATTTGACAGTTTCGGGTAGCTTCATGTGCTGGCGTCTGTACGTATGTGGAGATGACCGACAAAAATAAGTACTTAGACAGGTACGTTGTTTTTTCTAGTCGGTTATGTAAGTATTAAGTGGACGTGACACAAGTCTGGCAATGGTCCGATGGGACTGGCGTGTACAATCGTATAAAAGTCCCTAATAATAAATAAAGAGAAAAAAAAGTCTGGTAATGAAACCGTCCTTCTGTCTGCTAATGACACTGGTTAGGTATCTGTATATAAACCAAATTGCAAATGCTTGGCCTATAATGACCGTTTATTGCAATACCTCTAACAGTGTTTGGAAAGTTTTGTTCTCAAAATTAAAGGCAAAAGTTTTGTCAGGTACTCATTGATGAAGAAAACTCTTGAATTATTACTAGAAATGGCAAAACACAGCTTACGTAATCGTAAAAACACTACACTTATCCTAAACGCAGACAAGCAGTCAAAGACCAACACACCTACAAAAATCCCTCACCCTCCCAATTTATCAGCATTAAACATTTTCACATAAACATGTTCTATGCCTACGCAGGAACGTCGTACCAAGCGTTATTATCAACCGGTCCGTTGATTCCATTCACCCGGGGCCGAATAAATCAACGCGAAAGCCGAAAGCCGACAATAAATTTGGTCCCAATCCTGGTCATCGTCGACCCAAAAGGCGTTTTAGCGTTAACCCAGGGACGGACCTTTCCGCTAAATAAATCCCTTATCTGCATACGGCAAACCTTTCTAGGGTCCAGCTTAATACATTCAGGTTGGGCCTTCCGAACTTTTGCGTAGAAAGTTTATAGAGCTGCTGTACCTACATGTTGCGAATATAATAATAATAATATTCCACAACTTTCACACAACGCCATCTAGTCGCAAACTAAGCAGAGCTTGTGCTATGAGTACTAGACAACCGATAAACATACATATATATTTGTAAATACATACATATTATAGATAAATTACATCCAGACAAAGAACAAAATGATCGTGCTCATCACACAAACATTAATTGTCCTAGGTGGGAATCGAACCCACGACCTTGCGCATAGCAGTCAGGGCCACTGACCACTAGAACAACAGGCCTGTCATATCCTTCATATTTTTCAATTCCAACCTTTATGTATTTTTCAGGTTTATGTGAGAGATATGGTATGAATTTTGATTTATCGACACTGAAAAAACAACATAGGGACTACATATTTACACACATTTTAATAAGTTTATTAACTTTTCGTACCTAACTGTCATTCTCGTTAATTACTTCGTTACAATACAATGCTCTCCGACTTTCCAAACGTAAGTTCCATTCGGTGTAGAGGCACTCCTCCTCCTTTACTTTTCTGCCTTTGGCACTTACCACGCCAGCTTTGACAGAGTGTCACATGAAGAATTTATAAAACTGGTTCTTTCAATGTAATTAAGGACTTGTCAACCTTTCTTCTAAACTCTACTCGTACTCTAATATTTTTTTCTGACGTTTTGTGTGTAGCGTACGTGCTACACACAAAACGTCAGAAAAAAATATTAAAATGGCGTTACCAACTCTAGAGCAATACTTTCGGTCTGCTCATTTGGAAGGCGGCCGAGCGGGTGCGCTCCCAAATCAATAGTAATTCTGTGGGTAATCCCTCGGCCCACTGAAAAATATACATACCTATCTATAGCAAGCCGATGTAAAGTTTATTAAGTTAAATTACTCTTGGATATAACTTTTGTTCTCATGTCGCTGGCTATGTGGTGGGAAATGGAGTGTACATGAAAGTTGGAGCTCGTTCAAAGTTGTGTAGACCTTCCATGCAGTTCTTTTAGTTCATCTTTTGTAGTTTCACTCAACAAAACTTACCTAAGTAGGTATTTAGGTCATGCGTAGATTGATTTTGGTAGTTTTAACGGCTTTTCTATCTGCCGAAATATTTCGACAACAGAAGCGAATTAATAAAACGGGTGTTGGAGAAAAACATCCAGGCTGGGAGTGGGTCGGACAGGACTCATGAATGCACCCGGGGAGATGGGCAGAGATCGTCACTCACTGGACGCCTGAGGGAGGACATCGCCGTTGAGGTAGACCAAGGTGAAGGTGCTGTGATCTGATAACGTTTGCAATACCAACATGGCCAGAGATCGCACAAGACGGAGTTTTGGAACGATAAAGGGCAGGCATTTGCCCAGTAGTGGGACACAATATGCTTAGGCTAACAAAAAAAAAAGCGAATAAATGTCCAAATAAAAGTCTCAAAAATTCAAGATTGGTAACGAAACCCAAGAGTTTTAAAAACTTGTATCGATATTCGCGTTAATTATTGACAAACTAGTGCGTGCAAAGCGTTAATTTTTATTTGGGGACTCAAATAAAAATGAAAGGGTTGAGCTCCCCTCCTAAATCATCTATCTCATCCACACCAATATTACAATCGATCTTTCATCTCCCTCTTGCGCTGACCGCTTGACCATTGGCTGATAAAATGGGTTCACGCACACATGCTCATGAGTTTGTTTACACACTCGTATGTTTGTGTGTCGTGGGCGGAGGAAAAAATATTGTAGGTAGGGCAAATGGGGTTTTGGTGGGATAACATCAAGCGAAAGAATTTTCTGGTCTCATCATTACCCAGAAAATATTTCTCTGTTATAGAATACTCATTTTTCAAAAGCTTGCCAAGTGTCTCTAGGTACTGGTGCAGTAAGTAGAATGAACGGTTATTTACAAAACAAATGCAATGATGAACACAGTATTTTTATCAGCACCAACATTGTGAGTTACACACAATACTTGTAGCTATTCCAGACTATTCCTGCCAACCTTTCCAACAAAGCTTGGCTTGAAGATAGATTTAAGGAATTGAAGTATTAGAATGGACAATGGCGCTGGATTTTACTACCCGTAACGACTGTCAAAGATCTACGAAAGACAGCCGGGACCAACGGCTTAACGTGCTTTCTGAGGCACGGAGGGGTCTCCGTATGTAAAGATGGTCACCCATCCACAGACCAATCGCGGCAAGCGTAGCTTAACCTGATCGATCGACCTGTGCGGCTGTTATTATTTTAGCCACGGGCCCCTCAACCTAGTGCGGATTGGTAAATGTCACGTGTCTTTCAATTTTTGATTGTAGAACATGCCGGTTTCCTCACGATATTTCCTTCACCGTTGTGGGAGCAGTGGTGATGAAATAATTTACACAAAGTAAAGCGAGTGTCTGGGTTCAAACTTGCGACTTACAACTCGTATGTCGCTTACCACTGGCCCATCACACAAAAAACGTCCGTCCTTGCGGGCTTAACAAAATCTACAGAAAGAGACCTATTTTGTCAAACCGTCAATAAATGTATTTGACTAGTTTTTTTTTTATTTTTTTTTATTTTTATCATCGTCGTGCCAACGAAAGCACCTGCCATCTAATCTCTTCACCGCCCTTGGTTGACTGGTAGAGAACGCCTAAGGCATTAAGTCCGCCTTTGTACCTTTTGTGCGAAAAGTTTAAATAAATAAATAAATGAAACATTTATCTATACCTCAATAAAAACCCTAATGACACATCGTATCTCGTGTACCGCTGTATAATGTGTATTCCACGTTATCAGCACCGGGCCCTATTCCGGAGGTCCCGAACTGTCCCTAACCTAAAACTTTAGGGTGGAAGGGTACTTTAAAGTGATCTAACAGATTTCAAGCCACTACACTAGGAATATAACATGGTAATGCTGGGTATTCCGCCATTGTGTAGGTTGGGTCACTAATGTGGTATTAGTAGGTATCCGGATTCCTTGGTAGGTACTTGTCTGGGTATAGATGTAACTAGAGGCAATAAAATATCTCTGTACGTAAGTACGATGTCATCATCATCATCTGCCTAACCTTTTCCCAACTATGTTGGGGTCGGCTTCCAGTCTAACCACATGCAGCTGAATACTAGTATTTTACATGGAGCGACGGCCTATCTGATCTCCACAACCCAATTACTGGGTTATACGACACCCCTTGGTAAGACTGGTTGTCAGAATTTCGGGCTACTAACAACCCGTAACGACTGTCAAAGATCCACGAATGACAGCCGGGACCAACGGCTTAACGTGCTTTCCAAGGCACGGAGGGGTCTTGGTGTGTGAGGATGATCACCCATCCACGGACCAACCACGACAAGCGTAGCTTAACCTGATCGATCGACCCGTGTGGCTGTTATTACTTAGCCACAAACCCCTCGTACGTAAGTACGATGTATTAGATAAAAATAGTAGTCATGAATATCCGCTACGACTGTTGCTACGAAGTGTTACGACTACTACGCATTTATTTGCATCTTTTCATAATTTGTGCCTGTCACGTCCACACTGATATTATAAAGAGGAAAGATTTGATTGTTTGTTTGTATTGAATAGGCTCCGAAACTACTGGAGCGATTTGAAAAATTGTTTTACCATTAGAAGCCGACATTATCCCTGATGAACATAGGCTACTTTTTACCGCGGGAAAATGCTTCAATCCTACGGGAAAACGGGTAATAGGATTTAAACGGGAATTCCGGATTCTACGCAAACGAAGTTGCGGGCGGATGCTATGGTTAATATAATACTAGCATAGACTTCGTCGTTTACTCTATCTTTAAATTACTCGAATCTTTGTACAGACGCCAGCACATCAAGCTACCCGAAACTGTCAGATTTTCCCAATCAACTTTGAACCTTATGCTTTAGTGATAAAGTTGAAAATCTATTAAATAAATCTGACAGATTGTAGTAGCTTGATGTGCTGGCGTCTGTACATTGTGTTTATGTTTAGGATAGATAGGCAACTACCCATATTTGATAAAAAAAAAAATCGTGGAGGAACATCGTCAGAAGCAATGGAGTCTTTCTACCTACTGATCTGCCTAATTCTTCGAAAAAAAACAGGCGTGATGTACGTGTGTGTGTGATGTACAAATAAGCCTATTTTTATTTCTTTCTTGATGTTATAATATTCGTACCTAACATAGTCGTGTTCTCCCGTCAGGGCTGAGAAGATCAACGTATCGAGACGTATATCTTCTCACTCTTTCTCTACTGTGACCCATTTTCACCTATAAACGTTACCACAGTTCGTTCACAGTTTTTACTTTTGATTTTGCATCATAGGCAAAATCATATTGAACTTTATTTTTGTTACGATAAGTTTGCTGCTGTCAAAGGTAAAATAACTATGCAACGACTGTACCTATACACGTGCTGTCAATGTTCCTTTTTGTGAAACGGCATCATGATTTACTGATACCCCATAATAATTAACACACAATTTTAAATAAGAAATGTTGTGCTTTTTTGGTCTCTAGAGCTCTAGTATAAAATTTTCAGGGAAATTAATGTTCTTCACGAAGGATAATTGTTTACGTAGAGTGAGGATTTATTTAGTCGGAGATGTTGAACCTCCGTGCTTACGATCAGCTTGTTAAATGTGCGGACGAAAGTGTCTATTGCGACAGAAGAAGCTATGGAGTCGAGTCAATTGTTAAACTTTTATGGCTGACAAACGGGTGGATAGTGTACCGGGTGTATTTTAGATCCAACCAAACAGCCAAAGACCAAATATAACCAATGACAATGGTTGGAGTAGGTTATCAAAATAATATTTTTGTCTGTGCTGTTTTGAAATAAAATCACTACATAGTATAAAACAAAGTCGCTTCGCTGTCTGTCTGTCCCTATATATGCTTAGATCTTTAAAACTACGCAACGAATTTTGATGCGGTTTGTTTTGATAGATAAAGTGATTCAAGAGGAAGGTTTATATGTATAATACATGCATAATATAGTAGAGAAACACTGATAATTTTAGAGGTTTCTAATGTAATGTCGTAAATAAACACATTTTTTTGCGCTTACATTGTAAACGCTGGCTGAACCCGTCGAGATAGATCAAAATAATGTACTACAGTATTGTACACCTTAAAAAGGTCTACAAAAAAGTCCGCGATGGTATATGTCTATCTCTTAGGGATAACCCACAATAACCATTTTTTATCCTATACTTTTTACGAGAAATAATGGCTCTAAAATTATCAGTGTTTCTCCATTGCACCCGTGCGAAGCCGGGGCGGGTCGCTAGTTAATAACATAAACATCAACCAGCATGAGTATCAACTAAGTTCGAAATAGTTATCTCACTCTTCTCTCAGTACTTACGGCTGTATGCAGATTTATAGCAAAGTTTTTATAAGGAGAGACACATGAAAAAATAATATTTACCTATTAAAAGTGCACTTACTTAAATACCGTCTCGCTCTCCATTTTAATGAATAATTCAATCAAATAATTTTATAATTTCGGCAGTCATATTATTTATAACAATAATAATAATAAATTTATTTCAGAATTTGACTTCCATATATTTGTTAGGCTTATAAGTTAAATTTCACTGCACCAAAATAGACCAAGCTACGTACAAAAACGAAGGCCACTCCACACGCGTCTCTGTGCTATCCATTTCCGTGAGTCCGCGGCGCGTGTTTGGTCACTGCCTGAGATATACATATGGCGTGTTTAACTGTACCTGTAGGGCTGACACGAGGATGAAGGAAAATAAAATTAAGGAAAACACGGATTCACACGTGGAAATGTAACCATCGTATTAGTGAATAGATACATCAGCTCCCTTAAATATGTAAATGTAGGTATACAGTCTCGAACAAAGAAACTAACAGCAAACTGAAGTGGCAGTGGGCTGGTCATGTTTGTCAAAGGACCGATGGCCGGTGGAGCAGACGAGTTCTGGAGTGGAGACCACGTATCGGCATGCGTAGTGTGGGACGCCACCCAGTTAGATGGACCGACGACCTATAGAAGGTGGGACAGATTTGATGCGGAAGGCGGAGGACAGAGTGTTGTGGTGTAACTGGCTGAGACAGGCCTACGTCCAGCAGTGGACTGCGATAGGCTGAGTCAATGGATACAGTCTCGAAGAGAAAATAAATCATAAGCAAATATACATTTCTAGAGAAGCGATTGATGTCTTTGTTTTAGAACTATCTAAATCTCTATGGTCGAAGTTCGACGAGAAGAGACTTCAACATGAGTTCTATGACGTACAAAAATGAAGAAAAGAAACACCCCTCAGAGTAATTTATGCAATAATAGTACAGATTCTCACCCCTGATCAATCCCCCTAAAGTTACACAAATTCCACATCTCCATTGGTGTATTTAAATCAACCAAGCTCCATAAAAAGATGAGTATCAAAAGATGACCTAACCTGACCTAATTTTTGACCATTACAGAGGTAAATAAACATCAAATGTCCATCACAAAAGGTCTTACTATGACCAACACAAGATCAAAAGTGTATCAAGGGGATGCTGTTAAAGAAAACCGGTTTCGAATGTACTCGTGGTTTAAAGGTGGATGCTGTAAGGTCAAGGGTCTTATAAGCAGGGCTGTCCGTTACAATAATTGATAAAAATCTTATTTTTTCCTGAAACTTTTTTATTATCTTCATGTCATAAGTAAGTGAACCTGGCCATGCAGCCAAAACCCATACACCTCTTTTTGCAACCTGATAGTCTCGCATATGGTCACAGCATTATGCTGAGCGATGTACAGATGCCAGCACATCAAGCTACCCGAAACTGTGAATTTTCCCAATCAACTTTGAACTTTATGCTTTAGCGATAAAGTTGAAAATCAATTAAAGTAATTTGACAAATTGTAGTAGCTTGCTGTGCTGGCGTATACATATTCCTTTTGCTTTGTTTACGTTCATACATTTGTGGTGTAATAGCGTAACTCACTAACAGTAGCATTATGGCAGTTCAACAACATTCGTTGCGTTGTTTACCTCCGTTGTTGGGAAGACAAATTTTTCGAACAAATGTAGCAATGAAATAGCAATATCCTTCAAAATCATTTAGATTGTGGTTGGTAGTATATCACGCAATTAGAGTGCTGCCGTGCGATTCTGTAACCATTTCACCGTGAAAACTTGGGTGAAGTGAGCAGTGTCAATAGTGGTATTAACACTATTGACACTGCTCACTTCAAGCTCACTTCACTTATGATTTCACGGTGAGATTTTTACAGAATCGACCGGCAGGTCATAGACGCACGCTCGTTACGAGTACTACTGCACATGACCTTTGGAACCAGCAGGGTAATTGCGTAACACACTATCATTAGCAATGGGTTTCATTTTGACAGTTCAACAACATTCATTGCGTTATTTACGTTGTTGAGCAGACACATTTTTCCAACATATGGAGCAATGGATTAGCAATATGCTTCAAAATGATTAAAATTGAGAGTAGTGTGTTACGCAATTAGGGTGCTGATGTTGGTATTAAAATCACCGGCATCAAATTCCAAACGATCAACATGAAAAGATGACCTAGTTTGACCCATCTATTGACCACAACAGAGCAAGTGTCCAACACAAAACGAGCCGGACACAAGATCAAAAGTGTATCAACGGATGCTGTTAACGAAAAACCGGTTTTGAATGTACACGTGCTATACAGGTGAGATCAAAATGAGAACAGGGGATGCTGAAAGATCAAAGGTCAAATGGAAAATTTACATATTTGGGGTATTTTTTGGTGATGATGGGTAATGGCTCAATGAATATTAATTTGTTGATTTATTTACAAATAAATTCCCCTCCCCTTGAATATTATGACAATTACCTTTAGGTAATTGTAAGAAGGGAATAGGGTAAAATTAATATATGTATTTTTTAAAGAAAACTTTACTCACATCAGTCAAATAAAACAGAAGTGAATAAGAAGATCCAAAAAAAAAAAGTTAAGATCCAAAGTAACAATTTATTTCCATGGAATATGTAGGTTGAATTTTAATTTCTTAACTTTTCTAGTTTATCAAAACAGCTCTATGCGATAAAAAAGTACGAGTAGACCAAACTAAACAACGATTCTAAAAAAAAAGTAATTTATTTAAATTAGACTGAGGAATCAGCTCTTTTTGAACGTCAAAGTTACATAAGACGGTCCCCCAAAACACCCGCCCTTTACCGCTTCCTAGTGCTTTCGCTAGGAAGAAGAAGTGGCGCAACAAACTCCCCAGCAGCATAGCTATCGGTTCAGTTAGAAGAACTTGATCCTATATGATCTAGTAAGTATTTAACATTAAGAAACACAAAACATTAAATATGTATGCCAATATACCAACAAAAACATTGAAAACTATAGATACACAAGCAGAAATAAACAATAAAAACGTAAACAGAACTTAATGCCTAAATTAGCGTCCTATTTGGAGGTTAACCATCCCTAAAATACACTAGCCCCCTTATTAATGGAAGAAAGCTTTTGGCCACAGGATTTGGTATTCCGCCGCTTTCGCGGACAAGTGAGCGCGCAGACTTAGTGCAACTAAGTGATACTAACATAGTTTTTAAGTTTTATTTACTTACACACTTGTTATATTGTTATATGTATATTTAAGTTAAGGTCTATGGGTCTTTGTTACCTGAATTTTTTTTTTATTATTATTTATTATTAATAAACGTTGTATAACGTCTGTATAGTTACACAACGCTTGGTCTTCCTCTTTCGAAAGTCAAATTACTGACAACTGAAAGAGAGAAAACGGTGTGTAACTATTCATATGATAAAATACGTTTATAAGTAAAAGGGTAGGTCTATTACAATGCAACAATAATTCCAATTACGTATAATATTTTTACCAGAAAACTCTTCGGTGCAAGCCCTAGCACACAGTATGGCTAGATAAGTAACGCAGTCCTCGCCACTGTCTTGATGTAACACATTTGTAACGGCCAGATGTAAACACAGATACGGCCGGCTACATTCAACACCCTGTATAGCAATTTCCCTTAGCATATGGGGTTGAGACGCCCAGAAATTGTTGCAATTTGTTTCTGATGGTGTATTTATATCTATTTGTATGTTAATAGGGCTATGCTTTTGTTTTTGTTGAGGTGGGTTGTATTTAGCGAAGGAATTATTGTTAGAAATATTTAGCTGTGTTTAGGACAACTACTCTGGTTTTAATTTTTAGGAAAAAGGGGCTACCCTATTTTTTTTTTCTAAAAGTTGCAGTTAGCGGAGAACATTAGATAAGAAATAAAGAAAATACATTTATTTAGCACAGACTAAAATACACATAATACACCAGATACATACATCAGATAAAAACAAATAAAAAAAAAACTAGTAAAAAGTGTAAATTCTTATGTAAGAAATTAGCAAGAAAGTGTGCCTCGCGGCTGCGCCAAAAAGGCCCGTTTCAGCAAAAATGCCAGACAGCTTATGCTTGACGCTGGTTTTCAACTGGACTTGATAGAAACGTAGCAACGAACATAATAATGTGCAGACGATTAAGCTATTTGGTATACATGCAAAATTATTAGTACTACTCAGCACAGTTCTTTCTTTTTCTTTTTTTTTCTTTTTTTCTTATTTTTTTTTATTAGTAGGTACTACTCAACACAGTTACATAACTTGAATTGTTTTAAAATATTGCAAGCATAAACATAATTATTGTAAAACATTCTAAAAGAGTAACAATGGAGTTTCTAGCAACTTAAATCAATTCTAATTTCTTGAAAATATCACACTGAGAAGTGTATTTTATGCACCTGCTTGAATCAAATCATTTGGCCTTTAACTTTATCTTTTACTACACGGAGAGAAAAATCTCAGAAAAAAAAAAATACTGTCTGTCTCATAATCTGAGTGCATTTGAGTGGTAATGGAAAAATTAGCATGCTAGCACAGTAAAAATTCTTATGCTGTACAGTAAAATTTATTGGACAAATAGTGATTTTTTCCCAATCTCACTCAGAAAATTTTCTGTAGATGTCACTTGTACTCACTTTACAGTGACGAGCACAGTATTTTTTCGAAGAATTTTCTCCCCGTGTAAAAAGCTTGCTCGACTATTCAACTAGATTGTGCTATTAAGCAGATGAGATGTCATAAAAACGTTCTTATGCCACAATGAAAGCCTCAAACTACAAATAAGCTTTTAGGTACCTTATACAACGTGTAACGTTAAATGCGCAAAACCTCAGACACCCCAAGTGATTTTTAATTCAATTGACCTATTTCAGAAAATAAGTAATTTAAAAAAATGTACAGGTTTTATGTGCTGTTTTAGTTTTACTGGCCATTCTGATTGTTTCTTGCGTCTGCGACGACGCTTTATCGAGCGACGAGTCGTCACCGGGCCGCTGCGTCGCACTGACATTGGGTTGCTTGACCTATTAATAAATAGACACGGCAACGCTTTTAATGAAGATTTTAAAAAAAATGTGACCTATATTAAAAAGTGGTTCAATTAATTCTGCTCGTTATTCTGATCAAACTATTTTCAGGTTTTGCGCATTTAACGTTACACGTTGTATAGTGTGGCTTAGGTCAAACGGCAGTCATGAAACTGGAAACTCTCCAAATCATGGGACATCGGATGCAGGAAATAGTGGCGCTAGTGTGCTTGCTAATGAGCCGAATAGTTCTCATAGCAACGCTCTGACCCAAGTAATCGGGCACTGAACATCGGGGCCGCCAAGATGATGGAGTGCACTGTAAACCTTTTTCTCATAAATAAGTACTGTAGCTCTCGAGTGACATACCTACCTACCTATTTACGACTATTAGCCCAAGCTCTCACGTACGTAAAAATATCGCGGAGGGATTTTATCGGTCACTTGATTTTCAACTGTCGGTGTTGAGCCGAGAATTGAGAATCCAACAGAGCGCATCCCAGCGCGTCAAAAATACACTCTGTTGGATTTTCAACTCTCAGCGTAAGCAGTGCGTTGAAAATCCAGTGCGCGAAAAAAATCGCCGTGGAAAAAACATGCGCGTACTTTGGCTTAATGTTTTTTAAAGTTGAGAGCAGTAGTGATCCTCGCCCTAAATTAATAGTTAAATCGCCGTGAGCCGATCAAGCTGTAATTATTTCAATCCCTCACTAACCCAACAACCCTGCTCTTAATATTTATATCGACAATGGCGCCAATTGGGTAGTTGCATGATATTGAATACTATATATTCTATATACTTATATATTCTAGTAGACAATATATCCACACATGTAATACAATAATAGAATTCGAAATCAAATTTGAAATCGGTCGAAAAATAAAAAACTTATAACTTATAGAAACTTTTTGTCTATCTCTTTCTCGCAAAACGAAGTTTTGCATGTAATTTATATGGCGATACTGAACTATGACGTCACAATTCAGTATTTCCCTCTCTGTCTAATTGAGAGTTTTGAACGCTCATATCTTTTCAATTTTTAAAAATATTAAAAAACTATTTATACCAAGCTATTAGTGAGGTAAAAAAGCTTCAATTTAAGTAATAAAAAAAAAATTAGTCAACTCGCGGATTCTCTTGCTGTTGAATGGCGCCGGTTCTCACAAACTAAACTAAATTTAAGGTCAGTGCATCTTTTTCTTTCTATTTCATTAAGATAAATATTAGTTTAGTTCTGTCAAATTAGTCAGCGCCTGACGTAAATTGACGTATTTTTAGTAACCAATTTTTTAATCACGTCTAAACTTGTCTATGGAGTATCTTAATTTGACAGGACTAAACTAATATTTATCTTATGTACTTTTCTTAATTAAATAGAAAGAAAAAGATGCATTGAAATTAAAATTAGTTTAGTTTGTGAATAACAGAATTGGCACCAATATAAAGTATTATTTAGAAAAAATACGTACGTACGTTTAAAACAATACGTGTTCAAAGAGAGTTGTGTTGATGATTTTTATGATTATCATCATCATCTGCCTAGCCTTTTCCCAACTATGTCGGGGTCGACTTCCAGTCTAACCGGATGCAGCTGAATACCAGTATTTTACATAGAGCGACTGCCTATCTGACCTCCACAACCCTAGTTACTGGTTATACGATACCCCTTGGTAAGACTGGTTATCAGACTTTCGGGGTTCTGACTACCCGTGACGACTGTCAAAGATCCACGAATGACAGCCGGGACCGACGGCTTAACGTGCTTTCTGAGGCACGGAGGGGTCTCGGTATGTAAAGATGGTCACCCATCCACAGACCAACCGCGGCAAGCGTAGCTTAACCTGATCGATCGAACTGTGCGGCTGTTATTATTTAGCCACGGGCCCCTCTCCTGAACTGGACCTATTTAATAAAATAAGAAATTTCTAGAAGCTATAGGAGTGGATGTCTTTTAATAATCAGCACCAATTTTTTTAAGGAATTTCTTGAAATTTATTTACGAAACTCACTTAGCTTAACCTGATCGAACGACCTGTGCGACTGATATTATTTAGCCACGGGCCCCTCTTTATCCTGATATAAACACAAAATAAAACATTTGTAACGTTGTGAACGTAAACGAGGCAAAAGGACTATGTAAGGATCGGAGCAGGTAGCGTTCTGTAGTTTCTTATTATTTTCAGATTATTTTCAGTTTCGTTATCTAAAACGACTACGCTAATACTCGAGCTAACGGTTTTTTCCATCCTGTATATTTCTGATAAATACTTACTATTGGCACTGTTTCTATGAACTTGGCTCATTCCTACTCTTCGGATCACGGCATCGATTCTAGCACAGAGCAAATATTAGTTGCTCGCACTGCACGAGACAAAGCTTTAATCCCTTAGCCAATATCCTGTAAAAAAAATAACGAGTGACGGTGACGCTTGTAACCAATATCGGGCAGGCCTCAGTTATTTATCGATATTTTCATAATTCATTCGAGGGACACACGCGACACTTTTTATTTGCCGTCCTTGTTTAAGATTCATGATCTCATGAGATATTGGTAGACCTTCGGAGGCAGTGGATGTGACAGCCGCTTTTCGATAAAGGAATAAATGGTGTATGTAAATTGTAGTACAGAGAATTTGGTCATAAATAAAAGGTCATATTTTTTGGGATTCGGTATTGAAGTAAGTAGTCTCTCTAATAGGCTCTGTTCCATAGGAAACGACTAATTGGAACCATGCACCAAGCTTCTGACGTTTCATAAGTGCCTGTGTAGGTTTATGTGAAATAAAATATTTTGATTTTGACTACTTAACTGTTGTTGTATACAGATCTCAAATGGTACAAACATTTATGAATGCACAACACTAGACATTTTCGTGAAGGGGCGTGCAGTACGAAATTAGAAGATCTCTGTCAAAGTATGAAACCATGCCTCTGGTTCCGGTAAACCTGATTAATCAAATGTAATGAATAATAATATTATGACTAATATGATTCAAAGATTATGCTACGTACAAAAAAAAAGTATTTATAAGGCATATGTAAATAGACACTGAAGGAGTTAACATAATCCCCAAGCCAAATACACTAACTCTGTTCATTTTCATACTTTTGTGGACACTGAAAAGCTACAAAAACAAGCCCGCTTGGTGCCCAGGAAAATACTGTAATTATTTCTATAAGAACCCCAAATAGGGGAAACCATACAGTTGTTGGCCTCCTCATAGTAATTGGCATAGTAAATGGAAATGACGTGACTTAGAGTGAGATAAAACTAGTGCCAATAACTAAAATTAAATGGCCAATAACTATACTGTTTCCCCTAGGTAGTGTAAATATTGAAAACAAAGGGAACTTACACATTTCCATTACGCTGCAACTTAACAGCTAAGTGGGTAGTACACACATATATGTATTGTACACGCAAATAATATCATAAAAAATATTATCTGTACACGAACATATTATGTCCAAATCTTCTCCACAGACTTATGTGGGTGGTTGGGTGGTATTGGCGATGTAAGGTTCGGTATACACGAGGAGATAGGAAAGGTTTTGAAATGTTGACGTGAAGAACGGCTTAAACTAGGATTCGTTACGAAGAGGGACATTAAGGACGTTATGGGGCTATAAATCCCCAATTTATTACAAAGGCTCAAACGAAATTAGCTAGCGAAACATATAACCCATAACCAAAACTAGAAAATATATGACTTGATGATTTTTTTTGGGGTCAACGACCACATAATTATGTAGTAGTTACTGGAAATATCACTACATAGTATAAAACAAAGTCGCTTCCTGCTGTCTGTCCCTATGTATGCTTAAATCTTTAAAACTCCGCAACGGATTATGATGTGGTTTTTTTTAATAGATAGAGTAATTCAAGAGGAAGGTTTATATGTATAATACATGTATAATATAGTAGAAAAACACTGATCATTTTAGAGGTTTCTAATGGGATGTCGTAAATAAACACATTTTTTTGCGCTTACATTGCAAACGCTGGCTTAACCCTACGAGATAGATCAAAATAATGTACTACAGTATTGTAAACCTTAAAAAGGTCTACAAAAAAGTCCGCGATGGCATATGTCTATCTCTTAGGGATAACCCACAATAACCATTTTTTATCCTATACTTTTTAAGAGAAATAATGGCTCTAAAATTATCAGTGTTTCTCTACTATATTATGCATGTATTATATACATATAAACCTTCCTCTTGAATCATTCTATATATTAAAAAAAACCGCATCAAAATCCGTTGCGTAGTTTAAAGTTCTAAGCATACATAGAGACAGACAGACAGCGGGAAGCGACTTTGTTTTATACTATGTAGTGATAGTGATCAGCATTGCACCCGTGCGAAGCCGGGGCGAGTCGCTAGTTAATAATAAATTATAATTAATAAATTCTCTCAAAACCTGTTTTTTTTTTTTTGTGTAAACTTCACAAACTTTTCTTATTTATCACAACTGCGGAGCTTCGATAGTTAATTCAATTGCCTGCTACTGTATCATGTAAACTGGATACAAACATATCAACTTTTGGAAAATTTATTAGTCATTTACTTAGGTATTCAATAACTTAACTGATATGATAATTAAGCACATGAGCACCGTACCTATGTAATTTTGTCAGTATGTTACTTTAAACAAGTTGTATTATATTTCAAGATAAAAATGGAGGGACGGAGTCCCTTCGATAGGAACCAAGTTTGTCCCTGTCTCTGGAAAAGGGAGAGGGAGTGAGGCCTTTGTCCAGCAGCGGACTACGGACTAAATAGACAGAAACATAGATTATATTTAAATTCGAACAAATGCTTATAGGCTCTTTCAGTTTTTGATTTTTCAGTTGACAGTCTGTCAATACTAAGACAGGGCGCCCACAAGCGACTTAGTTGCCCAGCAACTTTTTTGTCTCTGTCGCTGTCTCCTTGCCGAGATTTGGACGTTGCGCTCACGGAAGCGACAGCAACGCTACTTTTTTGTTAAATTTTCTATTGAGCGGCTACTGGCTAGACGGCAAGTTTTTGTCGCCGTACGCTCATTTGCGTTGCAACCAATAGACGAGCGATAGTTGCAACCAAACCCGTGGGCAAAAATATCTCCGAACTTTCACGTCGCTACATGCGCGCACTTTCGTACAAACCCGTAGACTTGACGCGAGAGACAATTTAGTTGCGGAGACAAAAGTTGCTCGTGGGCTCCCTCTCTAATACTAAAAGTGGAGCAACTGCAATCACACGCTACAAAAAATCGCCTTCTTCCAAGCCAGCCTTAAGTAATGGAGTATCATTTAATACATTAAATGTAAAAGTACCAACCTACAAACATATCTACTAATTACTAAAGGTATCCAAGCAGGTTGCAAAGGTCTTCAAAGAACGTCGTCTGTCCTAGTGAAAGGGGGGCTTGAAAGAAGAGATCTTCCCCTGTATTCAAAACGTTGCTTAAAGGTAAGTACTGGTTAGCGACTGTTTAACAATACATTTTTGACGTTTGAACGTCACTTAACTTTAATTATCGTTTATAAATAAACCCCATTACAGTCGGGCTATTTCAGTTTCAGGTTTTTCAGTTTTTCAAAAATAATTGCGAAAATTGATCAACAGTAACGCAATCACGCGCAACAAAAATCGCCATCTACCAAGCCAGCCTTAAGTAATGAAGTCTCATTTAACCCTCAACTCCATCGTGATGGAAATTTCCATCAACCAATCCAATGCCATATTTTCGTTTCCACAGAGCACGGGGATTCCCTTATCTTAAAGAACGTTTCAAGTTCCTTCATGACATACACATAATAGATATCGGAGGTCATCGGAAAACCTGAGACTAGAGATGCCTCCTTCCCTTTTCAATCCATCCAAAGGTTGTCTTTAAAAGATCGCTCTTAGCGATAAGACCGCCCATTGTGTCACCCTTTGTAAAATTTCTATATTTATGTCTGTAATCTATATGGTGTGCATAATAAAGATTATTCTATTCTATTCTATTCCCCAATTGTTAGAGATATTCAATTCATTTTGTTCCCAGTAGATTCGTTCTGATTACATAAAGATGTAAATTTCCACCAGGCCAATTAGAAAAAAAAAAAGAATATATTTTTTTAAATATTTGTTCCTGGCTATAGAGCTAATGATACGTCCAAATAAATTTAATTTGCTTAAAAAGTAAAAATCATGCAATTAAGGGTTAATACATTAAATGGAAAAGTACCCACCTACTAACATATTATCTACTAAAGGTAACCAAGCAGGTTGCTAAGGTCTTCGAAGTACGTCGCCTGTCCTAGTGAAAGGGGGCTTTGAATCAAGAGATATTATAGCCGGGCTCTCGCATAGATCTCGCCGAGTCGGCTTGCTTCTATTTTTATTTGCCAGAGATGTACCGTGAGGTGGAAAAAGGTCAGGAAGCAAAATGGGGTAAGTTTAAGACTTCAGAAATTGTGGATTATGGTAAGGTAATCATTATTTATTTATTAAAACTATGAACTTTATGCACAAGTGTAAAATAACTGTAAGTACAAAGGTGGACCTAATGCCTTAAGCATTGTCTATCAGTCTACCTTAGGTCGATGTTGAGACAAAAATGACAGGTGTAATAAAATAAAAACACATCATCATCTGCCTAGGCTTTTCCCAAATATGTTGGGGTCGGCTTCCACTCTAACCGGATGCAGCTTAATGCCAGTATTTTACATGGAGCGACTACCTATCTGACCTCCACAACCCAGTTACTAGGTAATACAATACCTCTTGGTAAGACTGGTTGTCAGACTTTCGGGCTTCTGACTACCCGTAACGACTGTCAAAGATCCACAAATGACAGTCGACACCTACGGCTTAACGTGTTTTCCGAGGCACGAAGGGGTCTTGGTATCTAAGTGAACATGGTAAAAAAAAAAAAAAAACACAAATATGTAGTTATTATTTTGGATGTAACCTTGTCAGACATAAAATGTTACATGTTAGTGAAATGTAAGGAGCCAGAACAAATTCTATGTTTAAAAGTTACATAATATTAAACAATTGAGAACTGTTTGCTGAAACTGAGAACCTATCGGCAAGGAACAAAAGACTCTTTTTCCTAGCCCGAGACGCAGCCAAATCAAATAACTTCCAGTTCTGCTGGGTGAAGCATGGCAAGATATATATTCGAGAGAAAGTGGGCTGCAAGCATCTTATAATCAAAAGTGAAGCCGATCTTGCTAATATCTTGAAAACCACATGACTAACCTCTATCCTAAGTTATGTTTCCCTAAACGAGTATAATTCACAATTTCACTCCTTGTTGTACTTTGTAATCAAATTCTGTGTTACTTTATTCATTCTTACTGTTACACTTTACGATTACACATCCATTCTCCAACAAAACATTTTACATAATCATGCTAAAACACTTCCCACAGCCACTCATCACAATTCACAGCATCCACAAAATACTATCCACAACCATACGTTATGTACTACTATCACGCACTTACTAAGTATCTCCTCGTCTGTACATTGCCCAGTTATTTGCACTCCTTTGTTTGTACTATTCGCAGAAAATGAATGATTTAAATACCATTAGCTCAGAGATTGAGCAAGTTTCTGTCTCAACCTCGTTCATTTCGTCGCCAGAATTTAGCTGTAACTACCTTAAGGATGGGATATCTGAGTTGAAAATACTTCACGTCAATATTCGCAGCATTAGCTGTAACTTTAACCACCTCTTGGTACTTATAGCTAGATTGAACATTTCACTTGACGTCATACTATTATCTGAGTGCTGGCTGTGCAAATGTCCTAATATTCCATCTTTACCAGGATACGAAAGCCACGCCTCTTCTTTTAAAAACCAGAATGATGGTGTTGTTGCCTATACTAAAAATGAACTAAAGTGTTCTGTTGAAGTGCCCTCAATAAGTGAGTCTAACTGCCTTGTCCTTAAAATCCTTGACAAGGTCGCACTTGTCGCCTTATATCGCTCTCCGTCGTATAGAGACCTGTCACCTTTTTTTTTTTTTGGTATCGGGTTGGAAAATCCTCATGGAGTCCCTCCGCCCTTGGGGAAGGGCGAAGGGGACTGTCAGACTCTTACTGACTAAAAACCAACCCGTGTTCCTCATGTACCCGTGTGTCAGGGGGCGGGTATCGCCGAAGCATTCGTCGCTACCCCCCGACGGGTATTGGCCCGCCAGATGGTCAGGCGGGCCCCGTCACCCACTGCGGCCGTCACCCCGGCCGCAGGACTCCACTATGAGGCGCGCGCGGAACACGACGCCGCCGCCTCGAGGCCTGCTGCTGGTCGGACGACGAGACGCCCCAAGTCTGCCGTCCGCAGGCCGCGCCCTACGGTGGCCGGAAGTCGGCCACCCTACGACGCCCAGTGCGTCTGCTGCGGGAGGGGAGAGAGGAGGCAGCCTCTCTCTCCCTTTCCGCCGCCTCCTTTGCGAGCATAACGGCCTCGCAAAATGTGGCGACGGCACTCCACCCTGACTCGCTTCCGACCATGGTTGACACAACAGCCGGAAGCGAGAGGTTTCCCGCAGCACCTACGGCCGCGACCAAGTCACGGCGCTGCTCGGCCCAGGCTGGGCACTCCGCCAACGTATGCAGCGCCGTATCGTCGCGGCAATCACCACAATGGTGGCACTGGGATGTCGGCTCCCGGCCGATGCGACACAGATACTTCCCGAAACACCCGTGTCCGGTAAGCACCTGCGTCAGCCGGAAGCTGAGGGCGCCGTGGCTCTTATTGAGCCACTCCTCTATAACTGGCCTTACCGCCGCTACAGCGGCGTGCCCCGCCGTGGGTTGCGCTAAGCGCGTCTGCCACTCCACCACTAGGACCTGGCGGAGCTCTGCCCTGCGTGCCTCAACCTGTCGAGGCACCAGGCGCTCGCCCCGCTCGACCGCCTCCGCGCGCCACCAATAGAGCGACGCGAGGAGCTTTGCGTCGAGATCCCAGGGCGGGGATCCGGCTAGGAGGCTCGCTGCCTCAAAGGAGATCGTACGGTATCCCCTTATGATCCTGACGGCCATCGCGCGCTGCGGCCTTCGCAGCGCGGCGACGTTGCGGGCCGTCAGGGCGTCCGCCCACACTGGCGCGGCGTATAACGCCATCGACCGTACGACCCCCATGTAAAGCCTCCGGCAGGAGGAGTTGGGCCCCCCCAGGTTGGGCAGCAAGCGCGAGAGCGCAGAAGCGGCGCCCAACAACCGGGGGGCGAGCCGCGTAAAGTGCGGCCCGAAGTTCCATCGACTGTCGAGGACGAGTCCAAGGTACTTCATCGTCGACTCAACAGCGATGGAGACCCCTCCTACTATGATGCTGGACCTCGGAGGCGGCTTCATCCTCGGCCCATGAAAACACAGGGCCTCAGACTTGTGCAATGCCACCTCTAAGCCCAGCCGCCGGATCCTACCCACGACGTGCGCGACACCAGCAGTCGCGCGTATGGCCGCCTGCCGGTACGACTTCCCACGCGCTGTAACTAGCGTATCGTCGGCGTAACAAATGACGCCGACGCCGTGGAGAAGCGCACCGCGCAGAGCCCAGTCGTACCCGACGTTCCACAGGAGCGGCCCCAACACCGAACCCTGCGGAACGCCGCACGACGTCTCTCGCCGACCCCATCCTTCTCGACCCGGGTACACCACCGATCTTTCCGACAAAGAGAGACCTGTCACCTTTCCTCAGTAGTCTGGACGAGCTACTACTCCAACTTTCGTCATACAAAACAATTGCCCTTATTGGGGACATTAATATAAATATTCTGCCGAATAGTCTTGACGCACGGGCAGATGAATACTTAAATACAACAGCTTCACATGCAATGCTCCCTGCCCATTCTTTCCCCACAAGGCTCACAAGCTGTCTTGACCATGTATTACTAAAGTCTCCCTACTCCGCCACAACCTTGGTACTTGACTGCCTAATAACAGACCATTTCCCAGTACTCCTTTTCTGCGACCAAAACGCTCCTGTCATAACAACCAAAAAAATATCCTGTAAAACTAACATTCCAGAGCTAATAAGCGACCTAAACAATATGGACTTTTCTCCTATTTATGATTATCAAAATCCATGCCTAGCTGCTGAATCCCTTGTCTCTCTCTTCTCTACTTCCATAAAATCTCACACTCACCTTTCAGTTATTCCTAGTAGATTGCGTATAATAAAGCCCTGGATTACACCTGGACTTCTGAGATGCATACGACATAGAGATAATCTTTCTAAGAAATTCTTGAAGAATCCGGAAAATGACACACACAAACTTATTTTCCTCCGGTATCGCAATCATTGTAATAATCTTCTTAAAAAACTCAAGCAAGAATATGAATCGTCTGAATTTCAGAGGGCCAGAAAGAATCCTAAGGCGACATGGCAACTTATCAGACAAGTGGCAAATTTGGACCCCTGCAACAAAGCGCCTGCCTCGGAGCTTTTAAAACTCTGTGACGATCCCTCAGAGTCAGTTGCTAAAGTAAACCAATACTTCGCAACTGTCGGCAGTACCTTAGCTTCAAAAATCCATCAACCTGACCAGAACCTTCTCAACGCAGATCAACCCAAACCTAAAACCTCCCCCACCTCTTACCCACAAGGGTCAATGGTTCTCTATGATATGGACGAGGAAGAAATCAGGAACCTAATTCTAAACTTAAAGGACAAGTGCGCCGTAGGCTATGACGGTATCTCGTCGTCCGTTGTAAAGGCTGCTAGACACATTCTCGTCCCCATCCTTGTACATATCTTTAACATGTGCCTATCGACGGGTGTATTTCCAAATGTTTTCAAGACTGCAACAGTTCATCCAATATTTAAATCCGGGGACAGGAGCAGTGTCGTTAACTATAGACCTATATCTGTCCTTTCTACACTTTCCAAAATCTTTGAAAAAGTACTTAACGCACGACTTACCAATTTTCTCACTAAGTACCATATTTTAGCTCCCAACCAATTTGGCTTCAGAAATGGGAAATCTACGGAGGATGCAGTTGTGGAACTTACAGATACAATAGCAAACCATCTTAATAATAAAAAAAAAACGCTTGGCATCTTCCTGGACCTTTCCAAAGCCTTCGACACCGTTTCTGTCCCCACATTGCTAACAAAGCTGGAAAAGATAGGAATCCGTGGTGTCGCTCATGATATCTTTCGTAGTTACCTGCAAAACCGTGAGCAGGTGGTTATGATTGATAACTACACCAGTAGTGCGACGAAAATCACATTTGGTGTTCCCCAGGGTAGTGTAGTTGGACCAACCCTCTTCCTCATTTACGTGAATGAACTGTGTCAACTATCCCTGCCAAACTGCAAAATAATCGCATACGCAGATGATACAGCCCTTATCATTCACGGAAATGATTGGGCTGATGCATTTAATAAAGCTGAGACTGTTCTGAGCGTGGTCATGAATTGGTTAAACACCAATCTCCTCACTCTTAACATCAGCAAGACAAAGTGTATAGCCTTCACACCAGGAATTCAAAGTCAGCCCCCAGATTCGTTTACAATCAAAGCTCACATCTGCAACCCGTCCATGTCCTACAACTGCAACTGCTTACCCATAGATCGTACAGACCACATTAAATACCTCGGAGTAATTATTGATAATCACCTAAAATGGAAAATGCAGATCAACTCCCTAGTGACGCGTATTCGTAGATTAATCTACGTCTTTAAGAAACTTAGGGCATCCGCTGACTTCAACTGCCTCATGACAGTTTATCTTGCGCTCGCCCAGTCAGTTCTGGGGTACTGCGTGACCTCGTGGGGTGGAGCCCACAAAACCTCTATGCTTCGACTAGAAAGGGCACAGAGGGCAGTACTAAAGGTTTTATCTAGGAAACCAATCCGCTACCCAACCTCTGTTTTATACACAGATTGTAACGTGCTTACGGTTAGACAAATTTTCATATTGCAAACTGTTCTAAAAAAACACAATCTTGTACCCTACGACCCGAATTTTAGTAGTTCCAGGCGTCTCTCAGACAGAGTCTGCAAAATCGTAGCCTGTAGAGCAAAAATATCAAAAAGGCAATTCACATTTAACAGCCCCAAAATGTACAACAAAATAAATAAATTAGTTAATATTTACCACCTAAATCGAAATGACCTAAGATATAAGTTGACTGCATGGTTAAAAACACTCTCGTACATTGATACTGAGAAAATTGTGGATACTTAAGTAGTACCTACACACACACCCCACACACTCGCACACACACACACACACACACACACACACACACACACACACACACACACATACACACACACCACACACACACACACACACACACACACACACACACACACACACACACACATATACAACATATACAACACCCATAATATGTGTATACGACACTACACCACTGCATGCAAATTCTTCTTCTTTTTTTAGAGTTTGTTTAATATGTTTACTATAAAATAAAATCTTTTGTCCTGTTCCTATCGTTAAGTCTGGAACATATTGTTATCTTTATCCTAAGACGAGCGTTGATAGTTGCGACACAGTTTTAACTTTTGCAGCTATCATCGTTTTCATTTGTTGCAAGTACCAACTGTATCTATGTTCCGAAATAAAGCTTATTATTATTATTATTATTATTAATTTTTTAAAAATTATTCAGAACGTGGCACGTCATGAAATGGTTTAGCTACGCCATAGCTCGTATATCTACGCGTAGCACGTACCGTATAGAAACTATTGACTTATAAGCACCGCTAAAACAATACCTATGATCCTAATGTGAATTTGGACGCTAGTTACCGACCTCTGAGTTTGTTTTGTTTCGGTGTTTCTTCACAGAGTAGTCGGATAGAAAACACCGACTTCATCTAGTTATTATTAAACGGTTTTTTAAACGGTTTTATTTAGCTCACCCCGTTTGTTTTATTTATTTATTATTCTTGGGTGAAATTTAGTAATTCAAATTTCACCCTCTTCCTGTCAACCGATTAATCTGAAATTTTGTATAAACTTTGGATTTTGGTGACAATACAATTATGTTTATTCATTATCATTATAAATTCAAGATGGCCGCCGCTACAAAATGGCGGATAATTTATGTTTTATTAATCCCATCAATATGGGTATCAAATGAAAGGGCTCAACAAGCAGAATACAATATACTATAAAAAATTGAAATCCAAGATGGCGGCCGCTACAAAATGGCGGATAACGTAGGTTTTATCAATCCCATCAATATGGGTATCAAATGAAAGGTCTCAACAAGTAGAATACAATTTACTATGCAAAATTGAAATCTAAGATGGCCGCTGCTACCAAATGGCTGATAACAATTTTTTATTAATCCCATCAATATGGGTATCAAATGAAAGGGCTCAACAAGCAGAATACAATATACTATAAAAATTGAAATCCAAGATGGCGGCCGCTACAAAATGGCGGATAACGTAGGTTTTATCAATCCCATCAATATGGGTATCAAATGAAAGGTCTCAACAAGTAGAATACAATTTACTATGCAAAATTGAAATCTAAGATGGCTGCCGCTACCAAATGGCTGATAACAATTTTTAATTAATCCCATCAATATGGGTATCAAATGAAAGGGCTCAACAAGCAGAATACAATATACTATAAAAAATTTAAATCCAAGATGGCGGCCGCTACAAAATGGCGGATAACGTAGGTTTTATCAATCCCATCAATATGGGTATCAAATGAAAGGTCTCAACAAGTAGAATACAATTTACTATGCAAAATTGAAATCTAAGATGGCCGCCGCTACCAAATGGCTGATAACAATTTTTTATCAATCCCACCAATATGGGTATCAAATAAAAGGGCTTGACAAGAAGAATACAGTGCACTATACAACCTCAATATTTAAGATGGGCGCAGCCACCAAATGGCGTATAATAATAAGATTTAAATTTAGAAATTGAATCTGTAATTTAGGTATCTGATTAATCCAGCCTGAATCCACCACCCAAGTCAAGATTTTGTATCGTGTTGAGGACTGTGTGGCGTTAGGGTGGCTAAAAATGATACGTCGTTAGCGGTACACCACCCAAGTTAAGGTGAAAGGTTAAAACGCGCCGAGAACTGTATGGCATTAGGGTGGATAAGAAATAAAAACTAAAAACTAGAAAATAAAAATAGGTAAAAAAACTTTTTAAGTTAAACGGTTTTATGTTAAACATACATTGCAATGCTTAAGATAAATGTACTAAAAACCAAAAAATAATAAAATAGATACAGTCGTGGGAATTATAAACATATGCATAGACTAGACTAAAATAAAACCGTGGGGCACGTCAATTGTCTACAAATTATCGACTTAATGTGCGATAGAAGAATCGTTTAATTCGTCGTTAAAATAGGCAGTTGGCCCGCAGACGGTGAGGAAATTACTTACTATTTTCTTGCTCATGGAAATTCCAATAGTTATACACTCCATGTAAATAAAAGAGATGTTTCAACTAGTTTATCGTTGGACATTCACACTGCTGGCTGGCGAGGTGTCGTTTCACTGCTCGTAGTTTGTCTTTAATCGACAAAACATATGATAAAAGTACTACTCGCTCACCACTATGAAACCCTAAAACTCGCTTATAATCGAGCTTGCTAGCTTGTTTCCACATTCTAGCCCTACTTATCACACGTCCGTCGTTGTCGGTTGAACAACTGCCTAATTATAGTGTAACATTACAAAACAAACATTTTAATCAACGATTGTAGACAATTGACGTGCCCCACGGTTTTATTTTAGTCTAGTCTATGCATATGTTTATAATTCCCACGACTGTATCTATTTTATTATTTTTTGGTTTTTAGTACATTTATCTTAACCCTTAAATGCATGATTTATTTTATCGTATTGCAAAAAATGCTATTTTATAGGTATTTGTCTATAGAATTTAGATAATAAATATATAATAATTATACAATAATATTAATATTCATAGAGTATATATATTGTTTTGACAAAAAGAGGTGCGTTCAGAAACTCACAGCTATCACATTCTTAAAAAAATTAAATGACGTGCTTTGTTGCCATTTGGCAACATTATGCATTTAAGGGTTAAACATTGCAATGTATGTTTAACATAAAACCGTTTAACTTAAAAAGTTTTTTTACCTATTTTTTTTTAAAATATGATTGCCGGTAAAATTGATCGTATAAACCTACTTACTTACGGAAATTAACATGATTTATAAGTTCCAATACCACGTGTAACGTTAAATGCGCAAATCCTCAGACACCCCAACTGATTTTTAATTCAATTGACCTATTTCAAAGTGAAAATAAGTCATTAAAAAATTGTAAATGTTTCATGTGCTGTTTTAGTTTTACTGGCCATTCTGATCGTTTCTTGAGTCTGCGACGACGCTTTATCGAGGGAGGAGTTGTTACGGGGCCGCTGCGCTGCGCTGACATTGGCTTGCTTGACCTATTAATAAATAGACACGGCAACGTTTTTAAAAAGATTTTTTGAAAAATGTGACCTATATTAAAAAGTGATTCAATTAATTCTGCTCGTTATTCTGATCAAACTATTTTCAGGTTTTGCGCATTTAACGTTACACGTTGAATATAAAGAAAGCAAACAACTGTCAACAAGAACAATAGTCCATCTAGCTTCTCTTTAACTTAACCTGGCATGAAAACACACAATCATAAATCCCGTATTCCGGACTTATGCCCGCGTGATTCCCACCTCGCTGGAGACCTCACATTATTACCGATAAGTACATGGGATGGTGTGCTCCACACTGGATTTTGAATAATATATTATTTTCTTATGTAAAATGCCCGATTACTACCGCCCCAGAGATTTTTGCGGCAGCACAGACAAAAGCTCCTTTATGGCACTTTATACGTTTTTGTTCTTAAATTTTTGTTATTTCACGTATGCTCGTGTGGGCCTCGCGAAATGAAAAAACTTTTTGTGTTCCAACTTAATACCTACGGAACACTTATTTTGTTTCAATTTTTTATCAGTTCCATTATACGCAATCTTTTATGACGACTAAAAGGTATTGAACTGAACGATATTTCAGCTGCGATATAAGCCAATTAAATCCAACCCATTTCTCACCAACGCATGGTCACTGAGACCGAATGAACCCACCAGCGTAAAAAGAGGTATATTATTTTATTATCTGAAGCCAGGCAGGACGGAGAGACGGCGATATCACCGTATATAGATTCGATTTTCTACGTGAATTCGTTTGACGGCCTTCATAATGCGACATATAAAACTGGGGACTTACGGACCCCGAAACCAATTTCGGGTTATGACCCGACGACTCTCTGATAATATTCTCGGGGTATTAGGTAAGGATAGGAGTTTTTACTATGGCTATTTTTTCCGTCGACGTTGGATTATTGGTACCGAGTTTACGAGCTGCTGTTCCTCCATACTCTTGGTGGCTTACATTTGTTTTATGACGTCATCTCTCCCGATACTCGCCGGGACACTAGTTTATTTGTTTCGAAACCATTTCACTCATAAACTTTTGTGAGAATTTAATTCTAGTTAGTTTTATTTGTTAAGTTTTGGACGTATTGCTTCTGTAAGCTGTACTCAAATGTTTTATGGTATTTTTGATATGGTGGTGTTATTGTTATGTGGGACAGTGCTTTTATTATTAGTTGATTTAAATTAATTTTAAGATAGGGAAGTTCTCCTGTTTCAAGGCCCTTAAAATATTTTCAGAAACCTAATAATTTGAGTAACATTAAAGTAAAAAGTAAACTATTAAATAAAAAAACAGCAGATGTGATTTTCAGCAATCCAAGATCGTCCTTTCAGCGATAGAAAAAAAAAATAATTTTTTACATAATAGTTTGCAGTTTAACGCATTTTTACTAGTTTGGTAGGCGCTGGTGTTTATGACACAATGTTTTTTTTTTCATTAGTACAGACACCAACGAAACATTTATTTCTGGAATGCTCTATTTTTACTTGAACATTGGTTTTTGTGGACCGTAAGTAACTATATGTATTTTCTAAAAAAAAAAATGTATTAATTTTCATTTTCCCAAACGGCCAACCCGTACTTAGGTAACCCAACTCCAAAATGCAATCTAAGAGACATCTCACTGCACACATCACCTGTATACTCGACGTTTACTCCATCTCACGTTACGTTTACCAAGATTATACTCCTAACCCTCTCCATGCTGTACAGTCACGTATCGCACACATGAGTAGCAAGTACCTCGTCGTAAAGAATATGACCTTTTACTTATATAGATTGTACGTGAGCTGGTGCTAAACGTTCGATGATTCGGTTTCGATACTTTTACTTATTTGTGTCGTACGTTTCAGTGTTATTTGAGAGGGATAAGGGGCTGAGTGGTTGTTGTTTGTGTGGTTAAATGATGCTGTGTATGTGTGGATTGTCTTATGTTCTGATATTGTTGTATCTAGTTAAGCCAGCGTCTAAGTAATCTTAAAATAAACATTTTTAAACACCATTTATAAAACCGAGACGGAATGGTCGAACAGCGAAGGTTTTTTTTTAAATAGGGTTATTAAAAAAAGCCTTCGCTGTTCGACCATTCGTCCGTCCGTACGTCCATCGTCTGTCTGTCAGCGGGCTGTATCTCATGAACCGTGATAGGTAGAAGGTAGACAGTTGAAATTTTGACAGTGTGTGTTTCTATTGCCGCTATAACAATAAAAATAACAATAAAATAAAGTTAAAAATTAAAGTGTGTATACATGAAACGTGTTATTTTCGGCGTTTTTTGCCTTATGGTACAGATACCTTTGTGTGTGAGACCGTCTCGCACTTGGGCGCTTTTTTATTTAAACGGTGTATAAACTAACAAATTATAGATGGATACCTCTTTATGTAACTTTCTTCTACAATATTGTGCTGCGAAAACATGTTGAATGAATTCTTGGCTTATTGACTTCTTGTTTTGAGAAAAAAACGATATTCCTGGTTATTCCTCACTTTGATTTTCTTGTAATAATAGAAATAAATGACCACAACGTTTCGCAGTTGAAAAAACATGAAGGACCTCATAACTTCTACTCAAAATATCGCACTCTAAAATCATAGCTGTTACCCTTTACGCACTTACATTTCACAAAATGGGCAGTTTTCATCTCCCAGTCTTATCAGACATACAAAAAACATACGAAAATCACCTCCATATACAGGCTGATGCGGAATAACGCCTACTTTATTAAAAACACACTCTGTATTCATAACGCATCAGCTACACTATCACAAATAATATCGCCCCCGAAGATGCATTGGAAAAGAAATGTATCAGAAAATGTATAAAAAAGCTGTATGGTGACTGTAGGTTTCATAGATGTATTGATGACTGGATGTGACACTCACGAATGCAGGTGGGTGCCTGCTTGTCTTGCACAAGGCTTCAACTACCGAAGAGTAATAAAATGTATGATTGCATTGAATTATTGAATTGGTTTACGGTCATTTTTGTCCATCGTTGCCTAAGCGTACGATTGGCAAGTATTCGAGTGAAGTTCAAGTTTTTGACCAACGTTATACCTACTTCTGATCAACTATAATTACGCAAAGATGTCACTTAACGCTTCCTGCAGCCATCTGGCTGGTTATCACAGCAAGATTATCAGGGACTTGGCTATCCAGTAGACCCTGAAAACATCGTTATGACACTTACCTGTACAGTTTAAGCACCAGGTGACATTACATAGACGCATATAAGCTATCCTAAATCCCGACGACAGCAGTGCCAAAATAACCATTGCAGTATTTTCTTTTGTGAACATTTCGACTTTGGCTTTGCAGAAATGCACACTTTCTTTGAAAGGACATAGATAAGTTCCAAGACAACCCATCACATATCAGATTATGATTAAATATGTGATGGGCTGTCTTGGAACTTGTCTTTGTCTTCTCAAAGAATGTGTGCATATCTGCAAAGTCAAAGTCAAAATGTATTTTTGGAGATGGTCTTCATCACCAAAAATATTTAGGAGAACGATCTCAATATGGAGGAGATTATGACTAAGTATTAACAGCCGCACGGGTCGATGGATTAGGTTGAGCTACGCTTGCCGCGGTCGGTCTGTGGATGGGTGACCATCTTTACGTACCGAGAACACCCGTGCCTCGGAAAGCACGTTAAGCAGGTCCCGGAAGTAATTCTTGGATCTTTCATTCATTACGGGTCGTCAGAAGCCCGAAAGTCTGGCACCCAGTCTTACAAAAAACAAAACAAGTACCTACTGTTTTATAAACATATCGTATTATCCAGTAGCTGGGTTGTGGAGGTCAGATAGGCAGTTGCTCCATATAAAATACAGCTGCATTCGGTTAGACTGGCAGCCGACCCCAACATAGTTGGGAAAAGGCTAGGCAGATGATTCAATTTGCTAAAGATTTAAGAACCTTAATAAAGTCTAGTCATAACCATCATACTAAGACAAGTATAGTCATAGTATTTACAAGGTGTAATATTTTCTGAGACACTTCCAGTGACTTTATACAGTAACAAATATATGAATGTAGGCGAGTGCGGGCGAGCGTATGATTCTCGTAGGGAGATATGGGATTTTTCAGAGATATGTACCGGCCTGACTTTGCTTGTCCGAGGGGTTGGCTCGAAGATAGTTTGTGCAGTTTTAAAGTAAGATACTGTTACGTATCTTTGTTATTTATCTAAGAAAACATAAATCAAGGAAATTATTTGAACAAAATGGGGTTTTATATGTGTAAGCGAGACGTGTAGAATGGTATGGTTAATAACTTGTGTGTTGTGTGTTTTTGTTTTATTTCACACAAGCTTCTGAATCTGGCTTCGCCCGCGTGGGTGTTGGATGATATCCCATGGGAACGTACTATCGGCAAATGCCGTTCAAATCCGTTCAGCCGTCTGGATGTACCTATGCTCCGGATTGGCGTAAAAACAGGCAAACGGACAAAAATTCATCGTCACTATTTTATTATGTGTAGAGATATCATCTGATAAACATCGGAGACGCCACCCTCGAAGTCGTGGACAAGTATGTTTACTTAAGACAAACTGTCCAGTTAGGTGGGTCCAACATCGAGAAAGAGGTCAATTATCGAATCTGACTCGGCTGGGCAGCGTTCGGGAACCTACGCTCTTCTCGTCCCACATACCGCAGTGTCTCAAGACGAAAGTCTTTGACCAGCGCGTGTTGCCATGGCACTAAAACGTGATCGCTCACAATGGACTTTATTAGAAGGCTAAAAGTCACCCAAAGGGCAATGGAAAGGGCTATGCTTGGAGTTTTCCTGCGTGATGGAATCAGTGTCACCCATCCACGGACCAACCGCGGCAAGCGTAGCTTAACCTGATCGATCGACCCTTGTGGCTATTATTACTTAGCCACAAGCCCCTCGTTTTTCTCTAATATACCTAATTATTATTTCTCAACAACGAAGTAAATACTTATACAATTCTTAACTTTAATAAAATTGTTGTTAGGTGAAGACCAGTGACTCTAAAAAAAAAATAACTGGCAACACCCAATGAAACTTCATCTATCATTTAAAAACTACCTAATCATAACAACCGTATAAAATTGAAACAACGTATGTCGTCCATAATTTCATATTAAAATTACAAAACGACCCACGTTGGGCGCCAACAGGCAATTTTTTACATTCAATTAGAATGACCCTCCTTTCTCTCTATATAAATTGTTCTGTCTACCCTCTAATAAATGATATCTGGAGAGCGACACGGTGTAGGAGGTACTCGTGATGGATGGTTCGGACACAAATGTGATTGGCTATTGCATTCATATTGGAAAAGTTTTAAATTAAGAATCGTTTAAAGGGATTTCGGTTTTAAGACAACAGTGTTTTCTTTTTGACTTTGTTTGAGGTGGTCAGTAGGATTGTCCTTTGTCGTTCCAACATTATACCTACTGCATGAAGAGTGTGGTGCAGTTAGCAGAGTATAGGACGTTTATAACGACGATATTGAATAAAAAAATGTAACTAATTTTTTTTTTTGTCTCAGTCAAAATGCTCATAGTTTTGACTCAGGCTAAAAAAACGTAACATTGTTCACACATTGCCCATTTTTTTATAACTTACTAGCCTTTGCTAGTGGCTTCGGCCGTGTGGGTGTCGGAAATTATCTCACGGAACGTACATACTACCGGAATAAAAAAGGGGTCCTATATGTTAATCCAGGTTATAAGCTATCTGTGTGCAAAATTTCATCTAAATACATAAGTTCAACCGTTTGAACGTGACAAACATACAAGCTTTCACATATATAACATTAGTAGGATTTATTTGTACTTCAGCACATAATAGTACGTACAAAGGCGGACTTAATGCCTTGATATTCGTTTTTATTACTTAATAGAAATTACTTGTAACTTATCTCACGTCACACTTTATAGTATTTCACCCCGATCCAAAACTTTCAAATATCGAACTCCTCAAACTCGCTGACGTCACATCTAACAAAAAATATTAACCCTATCACTGCGCACGGTTTTTATACACCTTCAGCATTTCTAAATCCTCTCTCTAGGGTGAGCTAACTCTATCTCGGGGGTAAGGGATTATTGGAAGAAAGCGCGGCTACGTATGGGAGCCAGTCGCCATTGTCAATGAGATCGCATATGGCGCGAACATATTAAATATTCACCACTCGCTGAGAACGCTGAATGTTTACAGGGTTATAGTTTTGATTTTTGGGGTGTATCTGTAAATATGTTTTGTATGTGTCTGTTTTTGAATAAAGTTTTGGATGGCGAAGTGAGTTTCGTAAATAAATTTCAAGAGATTCCTTAAAAAAATTGGTGCTGATTATTAAAAGATGTCCACTCCTATATATAGCTTCTAGAAATAAGTCTTATTTTATTAAATAGGTCCAGTTCAGGAGTGAGGCCCGTGGCTAAATAATAACAGCCGCACAGTTCGATCGATCAGGTTAAGCTACGCTTGCCGCGGTTGGTCTGTGGATGGGTGACCATCTTTACATACCGAGACTCCTCCGTGCCTCGGAAAGCACGTTAAGCCGTTGGTCCCGGCTGTCATTTGAGGATCATTGACAGTCGTTACGGGTCGTCAGTAGCCCGAAAGTCTGACAACCAGTCTTACCTAGTGGTATCGTACTACCCAGTAACTGGGTTGTGGAGGTCAGATAGGCAGTCACTCCATGTAAAATATGGTATTCAGCTGCATCCGGTGAGACTGGAGCCGACCCCAACATAGTTGGGAAAGGGTAGGCAGATGATGATGAGGTCCAGCTCAGATCCAGTTGAAAATCAGCGTGAAGCACGTTGTCTGGCGTGAACTGAGCCTTTTAGGTGCAGCCGCGAGGCACACTAGGAAGTGTGCTGCTCATTTCTTACATCGCACTGTACACTTTTTTTTTTATCTGCTGTATATTATATTGTGTGCTTTTTTAGTCTGTGCTAAATAATTTTACTCAATACTTTATTTGTAATTCACAATGTGTACTTAGGTGGTAACTTAAAATGTAATAATAGGAGTAAAATAGTAGGAGAGAGGAAGCCTTGAAAAACTTAGCTTATCTTATCAGTCTTCTGAACTAAATATAATATTATTATATTAGGTTTGTTTTGGTATTACGTATTTCCTTTCTTTCTTTCTAATAAAAAACAGAAACCCTATAATCCTAAAGCTTGTGCCCTCGTTCACATTCACCGCTTAACCAGCTCCCTCTATTCATGTCAATATGCAAACGAAAAAAAAAAAAACCTAGAACCACCTTTTACTAAAACCTCGTTCATTACAGACCGCACACTTATCCCGCATCCCATCCGGCGGGTGAATGTGGATCAATGGCCTTTTTTCATTCAAAATAAGTCCTTAAAAAAAGCATGCCACCCCAGAAGCCAAATGGCCCAGAATTTGTTTAAATTGTCACGTACAGACACCGCGCGGTTACACAATCCGCGAACGTTGGCGCCCAAAGTTTTATTAATGAACCGTTATTTTTTATTTTGAGTTTTGGTCGTTGTTTTTTAATTGTTTTTGGTGATTTGAGTGGCTTAATTTGGCTAGGATTTTTAAAACCGGTAAAGGTTGAAATATCTGTACCTAGTACGTACTTAAGCTTTTTATTTATCTTTCGCTTAAATTGGTATACAATGTACTAACCTATATTTAAAAAAAGTAAAAATACGCTTTTAGTTTAACATTGTAAATCGAAATAAAATATAAATTTATTCCCTAATGAACTAAATAGGCTGGTATAAGAAAAACTTTTTGAATTGGGTTTAAAATACATTTTTAAATTAACTGCTCATAATTTATTTGACAAACGCTGCACCAGAAAGACATACGTTGAAGGGGTTAAAAATGCATCGTAGTCACATAAAAAATCCTCTGTACAGATATCGGATTTTAAATTTTAAAATGTGCATTGTATTGTGTCTGGGTTCGAAAATCGATTGGTCCCAGCGACAAAGGGTTAACCATTAAAGATAAAAAAACCATTGATTTTTGGACCGACAGCTTGCGAGCTCGTCAGTTAATTTTAAAATAAATGGAACGGAATGCTACGTCATTATTATGTAAGTAGTTCAAGGGCATTGGGTAAGTATATAATATGAATAGTAGTTATCTTTTACAAAATATTGGCTTATTAGTCGATTGGTACGATTTCACTCACTCAAAATGGGCGAATCATCACTTTTTATTATTCTTTTCTATAGCCGACTCGCAAGAAGTTAATTTACTTGTGGGCGAGGCGACCAATCCAGAAATATGTATTACGCAATAGGCTCATTTTGAATTTTATGCAATGAAGTTAAGAAAAAAATACACGTTTTATAATATTTAACTCTTACCACTTCTGTGTGCCAGTGTATTTTTTTTAATAATATAAATGACATTATTTAAAAGTGACTATTCACCCGTTTGGGCTAGTAAAGCCAAAATATGTTGTGTTGTAGGACAATGAAGGGTCGATTAATCAATGCTTGTTCTGCAACATCGGCAGTTTTATTTACTTTGACAGACTCACCGAATGGACAAAGGACTCCATGTCAGCACATAAAACATTCGAGATGTAAAATTGGCATAGACACAAGGATTAAAATACCATACTCAGCAGTAGACGGTTACTAAATGTTTATTTATAACCTGGTTACAAAACTACACACGACTTTTACCTATTGAAAGTTATAGTATTTATTACAAGGTATTTATCCGGTTGGGCTGGAAGCCGACCCCAACATAGTTGCAGATGATCACTTATTACAATTTCCAAGATAATATTTACACAATTTAAAAGCTAACAATCTTAAAATAATAATATTATGTACAGACGCCAGCATATCAAGCTACCCGAAACTGTCAGATTTTCCCAATCAACTTTGAACCTTATGCTTTAGCACTAAAGTTGAAAATATATTTAAGAAATCTGACAGATTGTAGTAGCTTGATGTGCTGGCGTCTGTACAAGTACACATGTAAAAAAGAGTGAAAAGCATTATCTATGGGGCATCACATATACCTTTTTACCTATTTAGTTTCCCTCACGAAAAATTAAGAACTTTAACCGGTTGAATACCGTAATTACAAAAGCAATTAAGAAGCCATTGTGCCTCACGTGGATCCACGTTGGTGGATACGAAGGGTTGGTAACCAAAATAAACTATCAACTATTTACATACATAACTAACATACAGGCACATTATGAAATAATTTAAAATTCCTTTCATTGTCCGTCACTGCATGGCCAACCCCCCACTGTGCAATAATTTTGGCACGCCGCGGGTAGGTGATGGGCTCCCACGGCGAGAATATAACACAGGTATGGGGTAAACAATTAAATGTATGCAACATATAAACAATTTTATTTTGGGTTGTGGAGAAAGTAATAATCTAAAATCGTGTAACTACCCCAGGGTAGAGAAATGCTGCTTCTCATACAGGGAAGGGGCGAGCGTTGTAATTGATAACCACGCTTGATCAATGCGTCTAGCGATAAGACCATAATATCCTCGTGTACAGTACCACAACTGACCATAGTGTCCTCATGTAGAGTACCACAATTACGTACTCCAATGTCAATCAAGATTCAAAAGATTTTGAAGGACATTCTTAATCTATTGCTTCATCATCTGCCTAGCCTTTTCCCAACTATGTTGGGGTCGGCTTCCAGTCTAACCGGATGCAGCTAAATACCAATATTTTACATAGAGCGACTGCCTATCTGACCTCCACAACCCAGTTACTGGGTAATACGATACCCCTTTGTAAGATTGGTTGTCAGACTTTCGTGCTACTGACAACCAGTAGCGACTGTCAAAGACCCACGAATGACAGCCGGGACCAACGGCTTAACGTACTTTCCGAGGCACAGAGGGGACCTGCTATGTGAAGATCGTCACCCATCCACGGACCATCCGCGGCAAGCGTAGCTTAACCTGATCGATCGACCCATGCGGCTGTTATTACTTAGCCACAAGCCCCTCTTAATCTATTGCTTCATGTTTGTTAAAGTCGTAAATAACGCAAATAATGTTTCTGAACTGTCAAATTGAAAGGCATTGCCATTCTGTGTTACGCTAATTCCCCGCTGGTTTCCACATCCACAGTGGTATTTTCATAAGAAAAAAAAAAATGCTATATTAGAACCCCACTACCCTAGCCCGTTGCAACTTATAACTTTGAATTCAGATTTGTTAGGCTTTCAGAGGCGTGGTTTTGCGTAAGGAAACTATCAACATTTCGGGTATTAAAACTTCTGCTACCCTAGTAAAGGGGTTCTGTGTAAAAATCTTCCCATAACGAAAAAAATAAGATAAATATTAAGTCCACCATGGCGGTATATTTTTTGTACGCAACATAATACACACGACGCAAAATTACAAGTCACCGGTCTGGCGACAACCCTATATTCGACCCCTGTACTAAAAACCAACGAAAATTATCATGACCACATCACTACGACATACATTGATGCTTTACTCAGTCCTACAGCAACTATCTCTCGAACAAAGACAGCGATGTGTATAACTTTATTCGATTCATCCGTTTCGGTTTAACCCTGGAATGCTCAAGGTTTGGAGTTCTTATTGTATCAAACATTGCGGAACCATTAATCAGTCTGTGCTAGAATCATCAATATAGCATTACAGAGGAGACGTTCAAGTATTCGATTCGATATCCTATGTATCGATTATGTATCGGTAATTCGATTATGCCAGCATTGTTAAGAGGCTGTTCATCATCTGAAAAATGCTGGTGTCATTATATTTTGGTGTAGGCATGTATCGGTTTTCTTGTGGGAGTCGACGCAATCATGTACATAACCACTTACGAATAGTAATAGATGTTTTACAGATTTTTTTAGTATATTTTTAGTTAGGTACAGATATATTGGCATACATTTTTTTGTCTCTGAAATAATTAATTGAGTACTACTAATATGGGATAATAGGAAACTTAAATATCCTTTTGCTTGCCCACACTAAACTTATGAAGGAGGATTTTAACTAAACGTAGAAAAGGTGATAGTAAATAAAACAAAAAATAAATAAATAAGTAAATAAATAAAAATAAAAAAATACCAAGCGGTCTTTCGACTCTTCTGGTGATCAGAGGGTTGGCCTGTTTTTTGGCCAAAGAATCAGAATTGCCATACAACGTGGCAATGCTGCAAGCTTTTTAGGCACGTTTCCTATTGACAGCGATACGGACGAATTTTTTGATGCCCTTTGATTATTTGCTCTCCTTTTTTATATACTTGTTCATATTATTATTTTATTTTAAGACTTAGCTTTTTAGACAATGAAAATACTTAATACAATAAAATAAAAAATAGTCAAATAAGTATCTCTGAAGTATCCAGTTATCCACTTAGTTAATATTATAAATAAATTTTCAAATATTCTGTACGTAGGTGGATTAATAAAACCACATCAAAAACGATCCAATAACTAAGCTTTGAGCGCTCGGCCATAATATTTCGAGTAATATTAATATATTTTAAGAGATAACGGTTAGAAACCAGGCTTTTTCTAACAATAGCAATAAAAGGTAATACTTATTTAAAATGAATGAAACAGCAGTCGCTCCATGTAAAACACTGGTACGAGTATTCAGTTGCATCCGGTTAGACGGGAAGCTGATCTCAACATAGTTGGGAAAACTCTTGGCAGAGATGGTGATGATGAGGAGTTAGATTGTAGGAACACCAAAAGATAACAAATACTCACGCCTGTATTTCTCGAAGACCGAGGTACAGCCGTGCGATTCTGTAACCATCTCACCGTGAAAGCTTGGGTGAAGTGAGCGTGGAGTGAGCTGTCATTCGCTAGAGATTAACGCTATTAAGTGCTCACTTCACTTATGATTCCACGGTGAGATTTTTACAGAATCTCCGAAATCCGGCTGGTACCTATTATATGGTAAAAACATTTAAAAAGACAACAATTTCAATACGAATTTTTCTGAAGCAATTTTTTTTTCACAGCCTCTAATATACGAGGGTAGATTGAAAAATAGTTGGCCTGACACTGATCCAGTCAACAGTAAAAAACAAAACTATCACATTTGTTAGTTCAATTAATTGTTGATAACTGTGCAAATTTTGGAACGTATGCGATAGTTCCTGTGATTTTAAAAATGTATTTGTGAACAATCTGACGTGATTTCCGCAAATGGAGCAAATTGAGCAGCGTGCGGTCATTAAATACCTCCATAAGAAGGCTTTATCACCGAAGGCGATCCATGAAGATTTGGCACCATCGGACTTCCACCTGTTCCCAAATAAAAATAAAAAAAAACACCTAGGTGGCCAGAAATTTTCTATAATACAAACGATGAAGTCAAACAGCGGTGGACACCTATTTTGGCTCATTGGAAGAATCATTTTTTTAACGGTATTAAAACTTTGCAAGGGAGATAGCAAAAGTGCATTGAACTTAACGGTGATTATGTAGAAAAATAAAAATGTACCTAATTAACTATGTATGTGTTTATTTTCTTGGTCAGGTCGAGTACTTTTCAATCCACCCTCGTATATATAACCGATATAAAAAGAGCACGTGAGTGTTGAGCGCCATTCCTAGTAGGAACTAAGCACCGTCCGGCGGGCATTAGTCATCCTTGCTGAGAGGTATCCTGTGGGAAATTACGTGCGGGGGCCGCTGCGACCAAGCCGCGGATCTGACGGGTTGATGTTGCTCTTACATGCTAACGTTTTGGGATTGTATTGGTAGCACGGTGAGGGTTAATATGCGAAATGGTGGAAGGTTAGGATTTATTTCAAATTGAAACAGATGTGAATGAATGAAGAATGGAAAGAGAGTATAGTTATGAAAGAAAGAAGAATTGTTTAATTACAACAGAGACAGAAGAAGAAGATAAGAATCGAGTCCATCCTGTGAATATCTGAAAACGAAAACTGAAAACCAGCGCTGGGGCTCTGTCTCATATAGCGTTGTAGCATTATGCTGAGTGATGGCCGTTTTGCGTGGATGTGACGCATATTTCCCCCAACTTGTTATTTTTTTCTTTTTTCCGTATTTTCTTTCTTTTTTTTCTACGATTAAATCTTATTAAAACTTCCGATTCAAATTACTTCGCCAAAGAAAAATTCGGAGAAAATTACAAAGCCCTTCCGAAATACAGATAAATTACAGATAAATATGTTCAAATAAACAATTAACTTTTTTAGCAAAAAAAAAAAAAACTCATTGTATCGTAACTTCAAGATGCGTAACCCTTCCGGATTCGCAACACACGGACGTCTTTCCAAACAGGATCACTCCAAAAGCACCGCTACTTTACGCAACTGCCAACCACCAGACTGTCGATCCAGTTAACCTAACGGTGCTGCTAACCCTCGCATGGCGCATCAGGTGCTAAAGACAACACATTGCTGTTACCAAGACACCTAATACGATCCCGCAATTTTTCCCACACGCACAAAGGGGTTAAAGCCCGTCTCCATTGTAAGAGGATATCTAATTTCCCTTGAAAGCAAAATTGGCGTAACATTGCCAAGGTAGTTCTTTTTTCTTACGTTTTTAGGGTTCCGTACCCAAAGGGGATTATATTTAATGGCCAATGGGACCCTGTTACTAAGGCTCCACCGTCCGTCCGTCTGTCACAGGGAACTACCACTACTACTACTATCTTTGAACAGTAATACATATGTAGACACTTGAAATTTTACTATGACTGCTAATAATAATAAAAAAAAACTAAGCTACAAATTAAAGGGGGGTCCCTCCCCATACAAGAAACGTATATTTTTTTCCCAAATAATTAAAAAAAAAATGACCTAAATATTGAAATGTTGCGCCTAACACAAATAAATTAGGATAAGGGCAGGGGCAAGGGAATGATGATAATGAAGATGTAGTGATAAATATTATACGGTCGCACGGATTCCTTCGTGTGCGAGTACGACTCGCACTTGGTCGCTTTTTTTTTCTACGTTTTTTTCTTAGCAACCCTTTTGCGCGGTACCTTTGTCGTTTTTTGTGAAGCGTTAAGAAAAGGCGGTTAGTTTATATCCGGTCTTTGACGTTTGGAGGGTTGACCGATGTTCTCAATGAGTATTAATTATTTGAAGTGGTTTCGTATCGAAGATTGACGTGGATTGTAGGCGTATTGTGTTTGTCAGCGGAGGGTATTTCTTTTAATAAAATTAAGACGGATTTTTTATTTTGAAGTTGTTGTGTGTTTTACTGGTAGCTGAATTAGATTTTGTGAAATTCTATAATAAATATGCGGGCATGTAAATAAGTAAAACCAAAAAGTGAAAGAATTAACAAATAAAATAATATCTAGATTTTATGCATATTATTCTTAATATCACAGTTATTTTTTTTTCTCCTGTATTGGCATAAAGATCTATCATTCCTTCTAATTCAGAACATCCGCGGAATGACGATTTGAACTCCTTATAAAATATAATACGTAATTAAATGTATAACTACCGTGTATATCTTCTGTACCAAAAAATCGATAACATAAACCATCGCTACATTAAATAAAAACCCAAAGGATTATTAATTTTCACACATCACCAGCCAACGTGAGATTCCATCAGAAACATGGCGCTAAATTGAAAGAAAAATAATTTCACGCGAATTAGGAAGCATCTGTCGTCACCTGACATTTGTCTAACCCTTGATTACCCTTTTCTTTCTTGGGGTCCTTTTGACCCGCAGCGGATATCAAAGGGTTCCTTTGTCTGCTAACTGTTATTACGGGATACCAGGTGCAGGGTCTTCCGTGTTTCTCACGAGATAGGGATTTGGCGACTATCGAAGGGTTAAGATGCAACTGTTTGCTTTGCACGTTTGGAGGGTTAGATAGGAAGTCAATGACGGGTTTGATATGGATCTTTATGAGTTTATTGTGATGTCATTCATAGATGGTAGACAAATTCAGTATAAAATCAAAAGTTATTTATTCAAACTAGGCTGAGAATCAGCACTTTCGAACGTCAAAATTACAAAAGACAGTCCTCCAAAACGCCCGCCCTTCACCACTTCCTAGTGCTTTCGCTGGGGAGAAGAAGTGGCGCAACAAACTCCCAAGCAGTACAGCTGTCTGTTCATATCAAATCAGTCTCTAAAATTCAGTTGATGGATTTATTGAAACCATGGGGCCCGTGGCTAAATAATAACAGCCGCACAGGTCGATCGATCAGGTTAAGCTACGCTTGCCGCGGTTGGTATGTGGATGGGTGACCATCCTTACATACCGAGACCCCTCCGTGCCTCGGAAAGTACGTTAAGCCGTTGGTCCCGGCTGTCATTCGTAGATCTTTGACAGTCGTTACGGGTAGTCAGAAGCCCGAAAATCTGACAACCAGTCTTACCTAGGGGTATCGTATTACCCAGTAACTGGGTTGTGGAGGCCTGATAGGCAGTCGCTCCACGTAAAATACTGGTATTCAGCTGCGTCTGGTTAGACTGGAAGCCGACCCCAACATAGTTGGGAAAAGTTTAGGCTAATCCCTATTCATCACTATAGTAAAATCTGCGTGATTCAAGGCACATTAGGTGAAATCTTTCAGTAATCGTCAAAAGTCACTCTGCTAAATTACCCTTTCAAACACAACACAAATCGCTATACATTTCTATTACACACCACCAATTTTCCACTAACCAGTAATAAAAATATCATATCCTACATCTACCTAAGACATAGATAACCAAAACTTACAGACGCGACTCAGTGTTCAGGTCATGTGAGGCTTTTATTCCGGTAGACGGAGCGAGGTGAAGACGCGTCGAGCGTGTGTGATTGACTGTCTGGACTTTGAAAAGAAATTTTGTTGGGTAGAGTATTGTGCCTATGCACGTGTCGCCTCAGAGATTACTGCTGGAGGCGATGGTAGGTATTTTTTGTCTTGTGCTCGATTCCTATAAACGAAAAAATGAATCGTTGTGTTTATCAATTGTAGCATTTTTATTGCCAAACTGACCAAATAAATACATTCGTAAACTAATTTTACATGTGATAGCTAATTATGCCAAGTTTTCAGGTGTTTCCTTCATTATTGGTAAAGATATAGGAGTCTTAATTTTAACTAATAACGGTTCGTAAATTATAGGAATCGGGCATCACACTAATATTATAAAGGCGAAAGTGTGTGTGTGTTTGCATGTTTGTTACTTCTTCACGCTCAAACGGCTGAACGGATTTGGATGAAATTTGGTACACAGATAGTTTATAACCGGGATTAGCACATAGAATTTTTATCCCGATATTCTTACGAGATCGACGCTTATGCGGGTGAAACGGTGGGCCGCAGCTAGCAAGTCATAATAAAAACTTTGCCTCTGAATCATAATAATATAATCTAACTTTTTTCTAAAATGATCATGTTATAATTTAACTGGGTTCATAGTTTGCAGAGTAAGCAAACTGAAGTGGCAATGGGCTGGCCATGTTTGTCAAAGGACCGATGGCCGGTGGAGCAGACGAGTCCTGAAATGGAGACTACGTATCGGCAAGCGTAGTGTGGGACGCCCCCCAGCTAGATGGACAGACGACCTAAAGTAGGTAGCTGAGACAGACTGGATGCGAAAGGCGGAGGACAGGGTGTTGTGGCGCAGTCTGGGAGAGGCCTATGTCCAGCAGTGGACTGCGATAGGCTGAGTTGATGTTTTATAAAGATTATTACAAGTAGATGTAATTCGTTTCGTATTTATTACGTAAGCGTTCCAATGAAAGTAATATTTTAGATAGATTTGACTTTTAGGTTTGTTCAAACTAAATAACTAAACTTTTCGTGTGTTTGTGTGCCATTTAGTTCGCCCCAGATTCACTTTTTTATATTGGACGCCTACTCGTCTCTATAAATGATAAATGATAAATGATTTATTTTCTGTAAGTAGGTTTGTACAAACACTTTTACATGTCAATCATATTTTTTTTTAAACTAGATGAGGTCGGCGTTTCCTATCTGACTACTCTGAGAAGAAAGGCCGAAACAAACTCAGAGGTCACAGTCTCTTTTAAAGTCCAGACATAATCTTGGTCAGAACATGTGAAGACCATGTAGATTGGTGTCTGAAATGGTCTTTTGAGTAAAGAACCACACAGATTGAGCGGACCTGTCCAGTCAGTGCACGCATTTGTCAAAAATCGTGCAGCTCAACTCAGAACTTGAGGAGCCTTACGATTCGACGAACAATACCAATGAAAGGACATTTGGGTAGGCCGCATAAATTACTCAAACTGCCAGACCATGATTAACTATTAACTAAGAAGGAAAACAGAAAAAAGAAATGACCCACATAGTCTTCACACTCACAATAATAATAATAAAAAATAAGATACTTTACTAAGTAAATATCCATGTCATTGTTTATATATTATTCATCAATGTCAATGTGTATATAAAAATCCGGAAATAATCTTTGATCTTTGAGGACTATGTAGATTGGTGTCTGAAGTGGTCTTTTGAGGAAAGAACCACACAGATTGAGTGGACCTGTGCAGTCGGTGCACGCATTCGTCAGTAACCGTGCAGCTCAACTCAGAACTTAAGGAGCTCAACGATTCGACGAGTAATACCAAGGACAGGACATTTGTGTAGACCGCATAAACCACTCAAACTGCCAGACCATGATTAAAACGGAAACAATGACCCACATAGTCCTCACATTCACAATAATTAAAATAATATAAGACTTTAAACAGTAAATGTTCATGTCATTCTGTATATAAATAGATATTTAGAAAGAGAAAAAAAAAAAAACAAAAGTGTAAATCAGCAAAAATAAAAAATAAACAACATTCACTGTCTAGACCTATTGGAGCAGCTCAATCCCAAGCTTTTTTGTCCTCAATATAGTCTTTTACAGTATAATAGACTTTCTGGCATAGTTTTAGCTTTATAAAAGATTTGAATTTATTAATGCTTAGTTCTTGAATGTGGCTAGGAAGTTTATTATAAAAACGTATACATTGGCATCTAAACGAGCCACCTATTTTCTTGAGCCTTGTTGTAGGAACAACAAATTTGTGTTTGTTCCTAGTATTTATGTTATGGAATTCACTGTATTTTTTAAACAGATTAATATTTTTATGTGCATACAAAAGATTATCATAAATGTACTGAGAAGGCACAGTCATTATATTAATCTCTTTAAACTTGTCTCTGAGGGAGTGTCTGGGACTTAATTTATAAATGGAACGAATTGCCCTTTTTTGTAAAATAAAAATTGTCTGAATATCGGCGGCATTTCCCCACAACAGAATACCGTATGACATCACACTATGAAAATAACTAAAGTAAACTAAACGGGCTGTCTCTAAATCAGTTAAATCACGAATTTTCCTAACGGCGTATGCTGCAGAGCTAAGCTTTTTTGACAATTTATCTATATGGGGGCCCCATTGAAGCTTGGCATCCAAAGTTATGCCTAAGAATACAGTGGAATTTTCGGGTTTTAACTCTTCACCCTTTATGAGAACACGAGTTTCTACTTGTCTAACATTTGGTATCGTAAACTTAATACATTTCGTTTTTTTTTCGTTAAGAAGTAGATTATTAACATTAAACCAGCTAACTACTTTTGCGAGGGCACTATTTATACTGTCAGTAACCAGCTGTTGACGTTTGAGTTTAAATAAAAGTGAAGTGTCATCTGCAAACAGCACTATATCATGTTCGTCCTTTATGAGGTAAGGCAAGTCATTGATATAAATAATAAATAAAAATGGTCCAAGTATTGAGCCCTGTGGGACCCCCATTCTTACTACAGATCCGGGTGACCTTTTCCCGTTAACATCAACTCTCTGAATCCTATCACTTAAGTAAGAAGTGAGAAGATCCAGAGAGGCGTTCCGGATTCCGTAGTGGTGAAGTTTCCTGATTAAGGTTTCATGAAGAACACAATCGAATGCCTTGGACAAATCACAAAAAATGCCCAAAGCATCGCATTTGTCCTCCCATGCACTATAAATATGTCCTAAAAGTTCAACTCCGGCATCGGTAGTTGAACGACCCCTTGTAAAACCGAACTGTTTATTATTCAGTAATTTATTGTTATTGAAAAATCTTTGCAATTGATTTAAAATAAGTTTTTCATAAATTTTACTAAAGGTGGGTAGTACGGAAATAGGTCTATAATTAGTAGGGTCTGATGTACTACCCGATTTAAACAACGGTATTATTTTACTGTGTTTCATAAGATCAGGAAACTCACCACATTCAATACAATTATTAAATATAACAGCTAAAGTAGGTGCTACAATGTTTATAATTGTCTTAGCAACATCCACAGAATCTAGCAGTACCTACCAAGCAAACAGTCATTGAACATAAGCAGCCTATAAATTTCCTACTGCTGGGACAAAGGCCTGTCTTTGTGAGGTACGGCATGGGTCCAGTGCGGGCCCAGTGCGGGTTGGTAGATGCCACATGTCTTCAAATTTTATTGGTTCTAGGACGTGCCGGTTTCTTCACGATGCTTCCCTTCACAGTTTTGAGAGCAGTGGTGATGAAATTATTTACTCAAAGTAAAGCACCTGCCTGGGTTCGAACCCACGACCTATAAGTAAGTAACACTAATAAGTCATAAGTATATATATATATATATATACCACTCATAAGTCGGGGCCATTAACACTGGGCCACAACTGCTCTCAAACAGCCATTTCTCTATACGTTTTTTTACATTTTTACCTACCAGCATATCTGCCGCTTCTAACTCTTAATCTACATAGCTAGTTTAGTACATTTGAGGGCGAACAAACACGAACATATTTTTTCTTTCGCTATAACAAGTTATGATAACTTATTTGTGATGGTTCAACAGTCTTGAGAAAATAATATTTTGATATAACCATTTGCCTTATAAATGTCTTCAAATATATACATTAGTAAGAGATACTTCTAAGGAAAATATTTTGATAAAGTTATTTTAGTTGGTACCTAACGTTTAGAACATTTTCTTTGAGATAAGGTGAATATACACTAGAGCATTTCTATGCAATGTAACGTTCCTGCGAATGCTCGACGCTGCGTTCGACGTAAATACTCACGGCCAGTGAGCATTTACCTGCAACATTTCTTTCTACCTTGCGTTTATTGTTGATGATTGTGCGTTCTGGATTGCTTGTGTCTTTACTCGATAAAAAAGGTAAAGTGAGCTTAGAGTGAGCTGTGAGTCATGCTGATGCTAGGTATTGACACTATTGACGACGTACTCCACGCTCACTTCACCCAAGTTTTCACGGTGAGATGGTCACAGAAGCACACGGCTGCTCGCTCGTTGGTTTTTACAAAACATCGAGCGTCGTGTTCGAAGTGCGATTCGATAAAATTGTAAAACAGCGAACGCTCGATGTTCTGTTACAAGTAAGTGTTAGAGCATTTACTTGTAACAGAACATCGATCGTTCGCCCTTTTATAAGTCAATATGGAAAGTTAATTTTCTTGAAACATCTGAAAGTCGTTCTTTCCGACTTGTATTACATTCAATTTCAATTAAAGAGTATGTATTTATATTTGAAGGAAAATGTATGACTTTGACAGCACCTTTACTTCGCAGCAGTAGGTACCTATTGACGTTTTCCTCTTTCAAGAGTCACTACTGACGTGTAGTCAACTGTGCCTAAAATTTACAGGGAAGAAGTGGTTTAATAGATCGAGAAGTGGTTTAATAGTTATAACATCATTACTTCCATTAGGTAGGTACATTCATCAAAATTAATTGTTAAGCAAATTTACACTCTACGTCAATTTACCATGATATATCCATTTCATATAACTGTCAAAGAATGCCAGTAGTGTTTTAAATATACCTACGGGACAATTTAATTTCGCAGTCAATTAATTTCTATCCTAACCCAAGTACTCAGTCGAAATCTGAACATCAATGAATATATCCAGCCAGCTCGCCAACATAGCCCGAATCTTCCATCCTTGACTACGTAAGAAACAGGATAGCCGAAGCAAGTTGTTTGTCAACCCACAAATGCTATTTGCTGTACCGAATCCGTCGGCCATTGGCGGTGTCACGTTGCTACGCTGGTTACATGGAGAATGAAGAAATGGAGAGTTAAAACAAACGCACATTACAGTCGCAACGTCTCGTACAAAAATGTGCAGTGCTGTGTGTGGGTTTATAGAAAATGTTCGAAAGTCAATACGAAGGAGGATTTTTGCAATGGTGCATTGCGTTGCGGCGCGGCCAGCCCCAATCTGCGTTAGCTTTTAATGTACGGTAGATATGCTAATAACCGAGTGATGTTTAGTATAGTATAGTAGTTTATCTGATACATAGGATCTAAGAACTGTGCTTTTAAATTAAGAGGAAAATATGAAAGATAAAATTTATTTAACTGAACAGATTTAAATTCATTATAACCCCACCAAATATTAACGTTTTTCTATATTTAATGTAGTAAAAAAAAAGAAAGCACCAATAAAATAATAAACTGTCGGGAATAACTTTAAATAGTAAAGTGGTCTCATGAGGTGCCAGCAAACATCTAATGAAGGAGGTAACGTTCTTATATCGTGAGTCAAGAAGACTAAACAGCTTTAGGTGAAATATGTGTTTTAGCACTCCATCTGTTGCTTATTCGACGTTTACCAAATAAACCTAAATGTTTGTTTGTGCAACGAAAACCTACGTCTGGCGGTGACGTTTCGATTGCGTACGTTAATAATGTGTTGGAAAAGTTGCTATTGTTGGCTAATGGCTGTGTACACAGTGGCCGTTGTTAAAGGGACCTACTTCTAGGTATAGACATATACATATATATCATTTACCTAGAAATTTATCTAATAATACCAGAATTTTGTTAACACTGAAAATGGTGGATGTTTTGCGTAAGTAAATCAATGTTTGGCGACGTTTTACTTGCATGTTTTTCTTATTCTTGGCTATTTATTTACATTCGGATATAAAATGCGGTAGCTAACAAATTCATCACAGTATTACCTACATCATAAAATGAGTAAATAAAGAATCATACAAAAAACCCAAATATATACGAATAGGAAGCCATATTTTCCACCGATATCCACCCCGGCAGCCGTGCGTCCGAAAAAATAGTAGATAATCTAACTTTTTCTAACGCCCCTGATCCTAGAAGCTATCCAGCATAAGTTAACCCCTTTACCTCTTACCCTACTACAAAATGACGGTTCAAGGTAATTTGGGAAATTTTCCTGGGGGCGTTTGGTAGGGAAACGGCAGCAAATCATTACTGACAGTTGACCAAACGGGGTGAGCTTCCCCTAAAATATGTATGAGGCTCCGAATGCCTGTTATGGTGTCCGAATGTTGATAAGCCAAGTATCGGGTCGTAAGATTGGATCTCTATAATAGGGGACGTAGGGTGAATTAGGATTTGTCGCGATTTTTTTCGGGACGAAAATTGGCTGGCTTCTAAGGGTCGGAATTTTTGATGATCATGAATATTGTATTTCGATTTTCTTTTATTTGTAGGTGTCAGCGTATATCCTGACTATTGCATTATTGATCGGAATTTAAATGATACAATTTTGAGGGCTGGAAAATGGCTGTCGATATGTGGAATAAAAGCGTGAAATTGATGCGTTAGGAACTCAAAGCAGCAGACAGAAAGATGTTAGAAAATTATATTGATCAAAAATGGAAACAACGGCATTATAAGCCCATAACGTTCCCACTGCTGGGACACAGGCCTCCTCTTCGTGAGAGGGAGCGGGCCGTAATCCACCACGCGGGCCCAGTGCGGGTTGGAAGTCGATTTTTTTATTCTAGGACACGTCAGTTTCCTCACGATGTTTTCCTTCACCGTTTTGAGAGTAGTGGTGATGAAATAATAATAAATTACATATCGTAAAGCGTCTGCCTGGGTTCGAACCCACGACCTAAAATACGTAAGTCGGGGCCGTCACCACTGGGCCAACAATGCTCTAAGCAAAAAAACCGGCCAAATGCGAGTAGGATTCGCGCACGAATGGTTCCATACCATTATCTACAAAAAAGGCAAAAAAATCACGTTTATTGTATGGGTAGAGCCCCCTTAAATATTTATTTTATTCTGCTTATCAGTATATGTTGTTATAGTGGCAACAGGAATACATCATCTGTGAAAATTTCAACTGCCTAACTATGACGGTTCATGAGATACAGCCTGGTGACAGACGGACGGACGGGCGCACGGGCGGACGGACAGCGGAGTCTTAGTAATAGGGTCCTGTTTTACCCTTTGGGTACGGAACCCTAAAAATGACAGAACTGAACACCAGTAGTATTTCAGTCCCAAAATGACATAACCATAATTATTAATAAAAACATCGCAAATCCGTGGGAAAATCTCGAACAATAAAAACACTAAATCAAAACAAATATCGTTCTCCACAAACGCTACTGTTGCCACAACAGTGTCTAAATCCTTTTAAATCCGAGAAATAGGATTTTGTAAAAAAAGTTTGAAAAAAAAAATCGCACTCGTTGACTCTAGCAAAAAGTTACAATAGCTTTTGAAAAAAAAATATATCGTTCGAAGTGTTGGAAGCGGTGTAAGCTGCCAGTGTACAAAATAGAATTGATTGTACAATCTTTTTTTGTGTCAAAATTTTTGAAAAAGGAATTTGGAGTGTTCGGAATTAGAGTTGACGTTTTGCTGCAGTTATTATTGTTAGTTTTTGGCCGTGGAAAATAATTTCACAAGGTATGTTTCTCCTTGTCTGATGGTTGCAAGTAAAAGGCATTAAATCTTTTCTTTCTACACCTTTTCTTCACCTCTAGCACAATGAAAAACTTGAATTACCGCATTAATTATGTACTTAAACAGTTAATAGAAATCGTCATACGAAGTCAATAATAAAATAAAATAACAAGCTAATGTATTAATGCACTTTTAAATCAAAATTAAAACGCAAAAACAGGATAAAAAGAAATAAAACTTTCAGTTAAACTTTCTCATAGGCTCATGACACGGCAATACATTAACCATCATTATTACCCAAAAACTTTTAAAAACGCCAAAATACTGAACCGTATCAATTACAAAAAAAAAAAAAAAAACTAAATGACCCCATATCTATAAACCTATACAAATATAATTAGTGTTGTTCAAAATAATATATCACAAATCTTTTTTTACCCCAAAACATGTATGTCGTTTTGACCCCGTTTCCCCCGATTTTATGTTTTTTTTCGACAATTGTTCAATATTTGGTAATGTCAAGAGTCGATTGGTGTGAAATTGTTCGTAGCAGAGTGTTCTCATGACCCTGAACGACCTTTTCGATAGTTAAAATGTCACATCAATTGAACTAATTACGCTAAAGATTCATTATCGAAAATCTATTTTTATTCGTAGGTAAAAAAAGTATTTTACAAGATTAGTAGATTTCTGTTTTGTTAAGATCATATTTTTATCAAAGGTTTTAAGATTAAATATGGAACCGAAAAGTTTCTTGTTTGCAGAAATCAGACGGGCAATTCTCGAAATTTTAATAACGTTCATAGTCGTATCGCAGTATTAATCTATCAAAAATACCTCTAAAATCCCTACATTTTTGACAAGTTTTTGACATTGATTGTCGCTGAGGTGAAATAGCGAATAGACTTTGAACGTTTTTAACTACGGATATTTGCCTTCATTTATTTGCTTATTTATAATGTAAGTATACAATTACGATGTAATTTTTATGAATAGTCCCGATATATTTTATCTCACTGCATGCAAAATTATCCAACAATAGAATTTATATAAATAGAAATTAATTAGTATCTACTTATTATTTTAACAATATATTATAACTCTTTTCGTCGAGGGGCTTGTGGCTAAGTAATAACAGCCGCACGGGTAGATCGATCAGGTTAAGCTACGCTTGCCGCGGTTGGTCCGTGGATGGGTGACCATCTTCACATACCAAGACCCCTCCGAGCCTCGGAAAGCACGTTAAGCCGTTGGTCCCGGCTGTCATTCGTGGATCTTTGACAGTCGTTATGGGTCGTCAGTAGCCCGAAAGTCTGACAACCAGTCTCACCAAGGGGTATCGTATTACCCAGTAACTGGGTTGTGGAGGTCAGATAGACAGTCGCTCCATGTAAAATACTGGTATTCAGCTGCATCCGGTTAGACTGGAAGCCGACCCCAACATAGTTGGGAAAAGGCTAGGCAGATGATGATGATAACTCTTTTAATATACAATGACTTAACACATGACGTATATAGAATAATAACTAAATTATTAAAATAATAATAATAGCACAACAATAAGTTGAACATTGACTTATGATAGCAAATTAATACATAAGTATAAATACATGGGCTTGGCAATGGCATTGGTTAGTTTCGTGTTCAGTAGGTAAAACGAAGCATACTTTTGCTACACCTAGTCCAGTGGGGTAATTGCGTAACATACTACAATGTCTTGCATTTTGACAGTTCAACAACCTTCATTGCGTTATTTACGTTGTTCAGCAGACAGTTTTTTCTAACTTATGAAGCAATGAATTAGCAATATCCTTCAAAATTATTCAGATTCTGACTGATAGTGCGTTACACAATTAGGGTGCTGTTCCCGTAAAAGTATACCTTACATAATGAAAAAATATAGATGAATAACCCAGATTGACAAACCCTGCTATATATCGAGATACATAATCATTACAACAACGCTAAAACGTATCATAACGAAGTATAATTCGCACAATATGACACCGAATACCGTTAGAAGACACGCAATAGTCGAACCCTATTCACTCAACAATACCGACTTAACCCTTTCACTGCTCACGGACTACTTTTATTATTTCATTATTAATTTGAATGAATGTTGCAATTTTTGCGTATACCTGATATATGATAATAGGGTGGTACGCTATTCAATTTTTGCATAGAGGGTCCTATTCTAATTCGCTAGTAGAGTATAATGCCGAGCAGATGCAGGCTTAGAGCTCTTTTATGGTTTATAATGGAAGCACTGGTGATGGGTATAGGAATACTCTGACGATTATACTGCTTATCAATGGATGTTGAGGCAACGAAATTCGTTTTGGGCACAGAATAACTAATAGTGCTTTGGATGCCAAAAAATGTTAAGGAATTACAATAAAAAAAAAAAAAAAAAATTAGATATTTTTTTACGAGTTTTGCGCGGTGATTTTTCTAGTAGGTATATTTTCAAGCATACGTTTTGTTTTTTTTAATAATTAATCGAATAATTCACTTAACTGAATTTATTGTAAGAACAGTTTTCTACCACACTAAAATATAAATCTTCTTAGTCACTTCACAAAATTCATCTGTCAATAGTAAACACTAAACGAAACACTTGAGTTATCTATTTCAATCGGCCTGATATACCAAGCGAATAGAAGTGCCTCTTCACTTATCAGATCAGAAATCTGCATAATAAAAGCAAATTAGGCGAATAAGTCAGCGCAGTCGGTGGCACATGTCAAGTACGAAATTACCTTTGAATCTAATCTTACATCTATGAGTGCACTTGACAAATTATAGGATTCTTTTTGTTGTGTTCTTAACAATGGCACTGGTCTAATTGTAGAGTTATGGGTTTCTTTGTGGTTTATCAGAAATTACCTAATCTCTTCTTTTTTCTTTCATTTACATTTTTTTATTACTTTGAAATGTTGTCACATACTTAAGTATGTTATAGTTGCTATGCACTGATTTAGGATATTCCATGTCGGGTTACATTATTATTTTATTCATATCACAGGAAATGACAAACTTTAAAAATAGACACAATTTTAAAACATCAATCGATTACGCTTCAGTTCAAACATCGAACGTATAACTGCAACGGTTTGTTATTTCTAAATTGATTTATGGCCAGAGACAAAGTTGAAAAGCGAACGCGTTTTTTTTTCTTAAATATTTGTGTTCGGTACGGGTGTTTTATTTGTGTCAAAATTCGCAAGGGGTCGCATAGACAGCGCGAAAAAGGGTTATTACTATTACTAGAAAAATAAGTTTATGTTGTATTGTTCGGTAATGAATTATTGGGTCGGGTCGTTTCAGGTACATTGAGTATCATGTGAAGGGTTAGTTTTAGCAAGAAGACAGTCGGTTCACACGTGAAAGTGTAGTCAGGTAGAGTTTATTTGCAAAAATGTGAACGATTTTTAGACAATAATGTCTAAAAAACGTAAAAAATAAATAAATATAATATAATATAATAAACTAAACGTCACATAAGTGACGTTTAGTTTTTCGTTGGTGTGGTTTAGTTTGTCGTTGGTGTTCAATACATGAACATAGTGTTTAAATTATTGTGTTATTTGAGTGAGATAAGACGGTGAATTGAGATGGAAAGACATAAAACTTCGACAGTAAACAAGTATGTGCTAAATTTAATTATTATGGTTTGAATCTACTTATCGATTAAAAAACAGAAACCGATAAAAAGTTTGTATGGACACAAAAACAAAATCAATAGTGATTTATTCAAACTAGGCTAGAATCAGCACTATTTGAACGTCAAAATTACATAAGACAGTCCTCCAAAACACCCTTTCTGTGCTGTTAGCTGGGAAGAAGAAGTGGCGTAACAAACTCCCAGCAGCACAGCTGTCTGTTCAGTTAGAAGAACTTGATCCTATACAATAGTAAGTAATTAACATAACGAAACACAAGACATTAAATTAAATTATTGGCCACTAGCTACCCGCCCCGGCTTCGCACGGGTGCAATGGAGAAACGCTGATAATTTTAGAGCCGTTATTAATTCTCGTAAGAAGTATAGGATAAAAAGTGGTTATTGTAGGTTATCCTTAAGAGATAGACATATACCGTCGCGGATTTTTTTGTAGACCTTTTTAAGGTGTACAATACTGTAGTACATTATTTTGATCTATCTCGACGGGTTCAGCCAGCGTTTACAATGTAAGCGCAAAAAAATGTGTTTATTTACGACATTACATTAGAAACCTCTAAAATTATCAGTGTTTCTCTGATATATTATGCATGTATTATACATATAAACCTTCCACTTGAATCACTCTATCTATTAAAAAAAACCGCATCAAAATCCGTTACCTAGTTTTAAAGATCTAAGCATATATAGGGACAGACAGACAGGGAAGCGACTTTGTTTTATACTATGTAGTGATTATGTCAGCTAGCACACAAACATATATTCATTTTAAATTATTTATAATTTAAAATATTCAATTTGTTTTATTTCATTTTTTTTTTACAATTCTGTTTTTTTTATAAAAATATATATATATTATTTTTTTATTATAAATATTGTATATTAAAGTAATATAATAAAAAATATCAAAATATACTCAAGCAGAAATAAATAATAAAAACTTAAACAGAACTTAATACCTCACCTCGTCTGTTTTCTCCGGGGGGTTAGGGGGTTGCTTTTTGCATCCACATTATAAGTCAAGCCAAGTAAGTTTTAAGTTTAATATACTTAATTACGAACAAAATAGGCCAAAAACCGTCTTAGTGTGTTTATTTTTCACAAAAATTACCACAAACTGAGGGCAATTCTCGTAATTTTAAGAACGTTCACAGTCTGATCTCAGTCTCAATCTGTCAAAAATATCTCTAATATTCCTAAATTTTTGACAAGTTTTTGACATTGATTGTCGCTGAGATGAGATTGCGTCTACATTTTGAACGTTTTTAATTACGGGAATTGACCTTCAGATAGCAAAACCTACCATAGACGAATGTGCATGTTTTTAAATTTTTGAGTCTCACTAACTACTAACAACTCCAAACATTATACAGAAACGTAGAGTAACACAGCTCAAACTTTCTCAAAACACCAAGAACTAAACTAATTTAGCTACACTAAAACACATTTCCGACTAACACGCGAGCAACCTCAAGGTAACCCTGCAACCGTCTCGTTCTTTTGTGTGCCCCTTAACCCTCTAATAATAATTACACCTTTTGTGACTTAACCCTTTAACGCGCCGGTAATTCTTAAACCCCGCTACCTGACCCGCGGGGTCTACCTTACTTCCTGATTCATTCCTTAACGATCGCGTCTACGGTATGCGTGTGCGCAATCGATCGGTTCAGATTTGAAAACGATTGAGTGATGTATCGAGTTTTGAGTTTGAGGTGCGAAACTGTGTTGTGGTGTTGTGTCTTAGTTTTAATGATCAAGGTGAGTTGTTGGTGCTCTATTATTTTTGGTGAACGATGTGATAAGATATAACAAAGAATATTTTCTTAAATGAAACGTACTTAAATAACAATACTCACGACACAACAGCCATTATATGTTATTTTCGTACTTCCGAAACGCTACACATTTTTAACAAACCATCAAAATTTTCCGCCCGACTTTCCTTATTACCCTGCCTATTGTAACGGAGAGTCGCTAGCATAATTTTATTCATACAAAACGATATAACAAACAAGAAGTCGTTACGTACGTCAGCAGTTCCCAGAGACAATAAAAAGAGGCTGGACTCGTCTGCTCGAATGTCCTCATACGGTATCCACGAAGGATGATACGCTGTTATTTCCAACATATTCCAATATATTATTTTTTATTGCCCTCCTACGACGGGGAGGCAGGGGGAGTCGTGTCATGCGTGATATTTGATATAAAGTCGGAACTCAACTTCGTTATGCGATATTCTTTTTTCAAAGGACAATGGTTCGGTACAGACGTAACATATTTCTGAGGAGATGGCTGGTATTTTTCTCCGAGTTACTCGGATAGGTCCAATTATTCCACGACATGAGTGTGTTTGCAATGTTAGTTTGTTAACGTTGTTATTTGTGGTGAAAAGAGTAGGCTATGCTTGTTCGAATGATAATACAAGACATTGTTAATGTCGTCTTTACTATTTCCTTTATGGATTTTCTTAACAATGAGTAGCTGCGTCTGTAATATGACATAGTTTTGCTGCCAATATCTAAAGAAATAATGGAAATGAAATCCAATTGTTAAAAGTTAGTTAGTGAGCTAGTCAGTTGAAATCAGGCAAACAGCGGGTCCCTGCTGAAGGAGGGCATGCTTAGATAGGCATCATTGGATGGAACTGGAGGAGGCTTTTGCCTGAATTAAGAGACACTATTTATTTTTTTGCTATCCAGAATTTGGGATTGTATTTTCATATAGAAATAAAGGCTTATTATTATTATTAGTTAGCCATTTAATTCAGTACCTAGTGTAAATAATATTGTAAAAGTTATGTACCTAAGTAAACATAGTGTAAAAAATATTATTACTGTCATAGTCATAGCATACAGACATACCATAAAGATTTAGGTTGAACTTTAATGCTGAACTTCTTGGATGCATTGTTTAATTTCTGGGAATTTAAAACAATCTACAGAAACGAAATGAAGAGTTAAACATGGTCAGGGTTAATTGTATAAATATAATTAGTAAGGTGTCGTTCAAGCCAACTTTCGGTGTTAGATATTATTTCCTGCAGATTCTTTTATTTACCTATCGATACGAATTAATTCATATTTTAATTTAACATTTTACGAAAATATAATCTGAGAGGGGCTCGTGGCCCTCGTTATGAATAGTCCCGATATATTTTATCTTACTGCATGCAAAATTATCCAACAATAGAATTTATATACCTAAATAGAAATGAATTAGTATCTACTTATTATTTTAACAATATTATAACTCTTTTCATCGAGGGGCTTGTGGCTAAGTAATAATAGCCGCACAGGTCGATCGATCAGGTTTAGCTACGCTTGCCGCGGTTAGACTGTGGATGGGTGACCATCTTTACATACCGGGACCCCTCCGTGCCTCGGAAAGCACGCTTAGCCGTTGGTCCCGTTCGTCATTCGTGGATCTTTGACAGTCGTTACGGGTAGTCAGGAACCCGAAAGTCTGACAACCATTCTTACCAAGGGGTATCGTATTACCCAGTAACTGGGATGTGGAGGTCAGATAGGCAGTCGCTACGTGTAAAATACTGGTATTCAGCTGCATCCGGTTAGACTGGAAGCCGACCCCAACATAGTTGGGAAAAGGCTAGGCAGATGATGACGAAAATATAATCTGAATTAATTTACCCAAAAACCAAATACAAAACTAGCAAGCTCAGATATCTACAGTAAAAAATACAAAGTAAGGGTAAGTTCCGCCATGTCGTGTGCAAATAAAATCCGTTGTAAATAAGCCAGGGGTGAGGGTGGCGGTCAGTTCACCCCACCGGACCCGCCCCCGAGGGGGTGAGGCGTCGGTCATATGTACCCCCGCTCGCAGTTTAGTGTTGTGCGAATGTGCACAATTTAATTTGCGTACTGGTCATTTATATTTTGATAATTGAACGTTTTTGTTGGTATTTTCTTAATTACGGAGCTTATCAGAATAATTAACTATCTTCTTCCTAGTGCTTTAAATGTACAGATTATTGGGTTACCGTTTCGGTAAATCGTTTTCGTGTGTATTGGATTCTTGTTTATTAAAACACGCTGCTTTAATATTATAGTTTTTTGTCGTCATGTAAATACATAGTTAAACGAGAAAGCATGCTTTTTTGAACACTGATTAAGTATGATTGTAGCTCAAGGCTCAACACTGTGTTTATTCGCAGAGCGTACCTATTGAGTCTTTTCATATGAAAAATAAAATTCATGGGATTTAGTTTATAGCTCAATCAAGTTCTGCAGCATGTCGGTCTTAACAGATTCTAAACTAGGCAACAACTTTGGTTTCCTTAAAGAACAGGCAGCCAGTGTTTGGATGCTGCAAATTAAATTTAAGAAATACTCAATTGTTTAATGAAATTGTCCTTGTACTTTTACCAGAACCTAAACCTTTTCTTTTTCTTAGAACTCATTACAGCGTCCAAACAAACAATGTTACCCACAGTCTATTCAATAAATTGTCAGGTAAAATCCCCACAACAGATTAATAAAGCCCAATATACACACACTCACTCATTCACACACACATACACAAGTTAAGTACATTAAGTCGGCTATCCGAGACACCCGGGGCGGACGGGCAACAAATGTCGCGGTCAGTAACCCCCCCATCCACCCTCCGTAGCACCCCGCTACGCCATGAAAGTGTAGCCGCTACAAATGCTACGAGCTACGACCGCTACGAACAAATGTAATATAATTTTATGACGTCACAAATATAGTAGCTGGATGAATTTTTCAGTTGTAATAAATTGAGGTTTTTAATATTTCGTTTATTTCTATAGGGTTTGGTTGTAGTTGGTATGTTTTGGTTCGTGGTTTGTTTATTCTGACATTTTATTCATGTTAACTTCTATTGTTTTACTGTGACCGTTAACGTATGTATTAATTACGTTTTTTAATGCAAACGTTTGTAAATATGCAAAAAAGCCAAACCATTGTCCATAAATCCTTGCAAATAAAATGTAAAAATGATAATTAATTGCAAGAAATTCTCCAAAAAAGAACGGAAAGGGTAAAAACATCCGTTAACGCAAATAAATCCGGGAACCCAATTTATTAGAATATGGAAAGGGGAGGAATCAATTAGAGTGAACACAGATTTCAAATTCCGAACTGGCCAAATGGCCAATAAACGCAAATGGCGCGATAGTACATTCGGATCTACGCATCTGGCATAACTTGACCTCTGCTTTGTACCAAAATATTCTGTAATATAGGTAATGTTAGGCTGGTTTTTATATGTAAGTTTATGATACCATTAGTATGTTTTCTGTTCTGCTGGGCATCCATTTTTGCTAACACCGTGTTTTGGCCGTTTCTTATTGGCTGTGTCGTGTTATGTAAGATTGTATTACAAGCTATCTCTGTTTTATTGGGAGAATTAAAATAGATGGCGTAATATACTTTATGGTTGGTACCCTGACTTTCGTGATATGTGTGGGCTGTGCGTAGAATACTTTAGTATGGCGTCATGTGACGTATTTTCAGTCATTTATTCAAATTAGAGTGAGAATCAGGGCTTTTCGAACGTCATAATTACGTAAGACAGTCCCCCATAAACGCCCGCCCTTTACTACTGCCTTGTGCATTCGCTGGGAAGAAGTAGCGCAACAAACTCCCCAGTAGCACAGCTGTCTGCTCAGTTAAAAAACTGGTTGTAATTTACCGGTGAAAACCATGGCATTGCTAATCGCTACTCCGTAATATTACTCCTTTGAAATGAGGATTCGTCGTTCATGGAGTTATTTTGGTCCTAGTTCAATACAACTAAGAACTAATAAGAAATAGTTGAAACTTGATTTTTTTGTATGCAGATTTTTTTTTGCCATAATCAGATTCCCACAACCCACACTGTTAATTACTGCAATGAAGTCTTTTGTAACAGTTTTTTTTTGCAAATCAAGTTTTTTTTTTGGTTTATGGGCTTTGTAGCTAAGTAATAACAGCCGAACGGGTCGATCGTTCAGGTTAACCCATGCTTGCTGCGGTTGGTCCGCGGATGGGTGACCATCTTTACACGTGATTCGAAAAGCACGTTAAGCCGTTGGTCCCGACTGTCCTTCTTGGATCTTTATTACGGGTCGTCAGACGCCCGAAAGTCTGACCAAGGGGTATCGTATTACCCAGTAACTAGGTTGTGGAGGTCAGATAGGCAGTGACTTTATGTTACACACTGGTATTTAGTTGCATCCGGTTAGACTGAAAGCCGACTCCAACATAGTTAGGAAAATACTAGGCAGATGATGTGAGTTTTTGGTTTCTGGCAACGGTCTTTTTTAGCCCTAAGGCTTATAAATTAATGTTCTTGTAAACAAAAATTACGCTGGTAAGGAATCCAATTCAAAACTACTAAAACTTATGATTCAAGCACCTTTTATTTCACAATATCTACAAAATTCGTACATAAATCTGTCTGTCCAGACAATATTGGCCGAGCTACGCGATCGTTCGAGCCATTGATTTCCCGAAGTTAGTTCCGAATGAAATATGAACTCCGTTACGTCCGTATGCTCTAGTTTGTAAGAATTTAGATGCAGACTACGTGGGTACATGCAAATATGTTTATTTGGAGTGGAAGAGATTTGTATTGCTAAGTATTTATTGGTAGATAATGTTCGGGTAAACATTTGTCTGATAATTAGCTCCTTATTTCAGTCATATAGTTGTTCTGGGCTGAAGTAAAAAGTGAGTAAGAAGCCTTCTGATTACAATTAATGACCATGATAGTCAAACGAATCGGTGATTATTTGACAAAATACCGAACCTTTACAACGGAAAAGATAGTGTTAACAAAAGCTATAAACAATAATAATCTACAATAAGCCAATAAACTTGTATGCCTGTTTTATCTGTTTCCACGTTTTCCTTTGCCTTCATACCTAGTTTCATACTCATAGTTCGATTACACCATATATATAAGTACCGTTGAGTTTACCTAATTGCATTATCTACATTCAGGCATTTATCTGTTTCTAGCTACTGCCCGCGCTTTTGTCTACGATCCAGGATGGATTTTCCAGGACATGGTCTACCAATGTGCCAAAATTCATCCAAATCCGCTCTGCTGTTTTAGCGTGAAAGCGTTACAAACAAACATTACAAAAAAAAAATTTACTCTTTGTAACATTAGTTCAGAGTTAGCTTAGAGACTCGAACCCATTTACCAATTAAACAACGCACCATACTTTCTCCCCTACACTTCACAGCCAAAATAATCTCCAAAAACTCCCCATCATGTATCAAAAATCAGTTCTTTTTCAAACGATACAACTTATACCTCGTAGAGTTATATTCACTGTATGTATATCGAAGTAATCGTCGGTCACCATCGCAACGATAGCCAGGCAACGCCGTATTAGTCTATATAACTGTAGATATAAGGCATGATTTCCCCTGACAAAAGTACAACAGATACAAATAGCAGACCTTACATTGATCATGTAGTTCTGGAAGTGGATATGTTTTTATTAAAAAAGGAATTGCCTCGCTCTAGGAATTTTCCGGTATCTTACTGCAATTACTGTCACAATCAATATTTTTTTATTTGTTTGTGTTTCGAGAGTGACCACAAGTGAGGCCTGTCTCAAGCCTTTTTAGTTTCGACATCTAGCATTACAGCCAGTCGATTCTGTAAAAATCTCCCCGTGAAAACGTGCGTGGAGTGAGCTGTCAGTGTCAACCTAATGATGATAGGGATTGACCAAGCAAACAATAACAATCATAATCGAGATTTTAATAATATTTTTTATGCGAATTCTATATATCATTTTATGTAATTTTAAAACAAGTATTTTAGTGGTCAAAGCATTACTATTTTGTGGGGTTTTAAACAAAATAGCAAAACAGAAACATATAATATCAGTTTTGTTGTTTTTTCTTTTTTTTTCCTATATTAAAACCTCACAAAATAGTAATGTTTTGACAATTAAAATACTAGCTTTGAAATTGTATAAAATGATCAATAGAATTAGCATAAAAATATCAATTATGATTTTAAATGTATTCCTGGTCAATCCCTAGTATCAGGTGGGATGACACTGACAGCTCACTCCACGCTCACTTCACCTTAGCTTTCACCGTGAGATGGTTACAGAATCGCACTGCAGATCACTTTTTATAAGGATAGTGGATAGATAACATAAAATCGGTCTGTTTCAATTTGCTCTTCATACATTCAGCTACTGATAACTGCTAAATAATAATTATCTGTTTTAACAAATGTTTTCTGAATATTTACTACTGTCATAGTAGAGTGAATCGTTCTGTCAAAGTATTTTGTTTTTCTGAGATTATTTTCTAGCATTTGCTCAAATCTAATTCGAATACATTAAAGTGACTATTGTTGGAGAACCGCTTAATGAATAACGAAAATAGGCTTACGCTGAGCGATGGCCGTTTTGCGTGGATGTGACGCATATTTTTCCACAACTTTTTCTCTTTGCGTTAAGTCTTACTGCATATAAACGTATTTTCTTTCAAGCAAACTAAATCTATTTTTATTTTAACCGTTGTCCCATCTAGCACAATACGTATCCTGGTCATGAAAGGTAGTGGGACAGTTAATATATTTGAAGTAAGGTAGAAAAAGGGTTTCTTGTGCTACCTTTGTGCGGGGATGCCCTTTAGTGGGATCTAATAAAACCCTGTTACGGCCAGAGGGATACCAATCCCAATATTGAAAGTGTTCTTTACATGATACGGAATTTAGGGACTTCTCTTTGATATTAAACCGGGGAAATCTTTTTGCTATAATGTTTTCAGATAACGTAATATCATGGTTCCTCACTATTATATGATTTTGTGGAAAATTCTGTTTCGCGTAAATATCTCGGATGTTGGGCGGAATTCCTCGAAAGTGGGGTAGTTTTAATAAAATTGCATCTTGTGTTGATGCTGGAAGATTTTTTTGTGATGTTCGGTCAGTTGTGTTGAAGGTTTTTTTAAACATTGATTATGATCATTAATCATATTATAAATTAAAGTAGCTTTTCGTACCGGTCAGTGTGCCCGCGTTGTGGTTCTAAACTACACAATGGATTTTGACGCAATTTTTATCATTATTTAGAGAATTTATTCTGGAAGGCTTATTTGCATTTTTGTTATTAAACTTACATAAATTAAGAAATCTCGATGTTTTATCAAGTCGTAAAAACCGAGCGAAGCAGGGGCGGGGATCTAGTAATGAATAGACGAGACAACTTTGGACTACATTATTGAAACAACATGTCTAGTGACCACAACATGTTGGTTTCTCTTTTAAACCGACTTCGAAAACGAGGATTAGATTTTCTCAATTCGTTTATAAGTTTTAGTATTTTTATTTTCTGGGTTATGTCATTGTTATCTTCTTTGACTAGTCCATCCGACCGTTATCAACAAAAAGTAACATTATGATAAAACCTATATTCATCCAAACTTAGAAGCTAAATCTAGCCTCAAAGAACAGTCAACGTCAAATTTGACACGTGTTTGGTTTTCGACTACTACGTAACAAATTAAATAAACGACCATTCTTAAACATATATAAAGAGAGAAAGAAAATCCGTATATTGGCATACAGTGCCTTCCAAAGGGTAGTTGACAATTTTCCACTTCAGCTGTAATGCCATATTATGATTTAAAATAAAAAAATAATCGGGTACTCTTAAGGGATTACTTGATTATTTTTTATTATAAATCATAGGTAACTTAATTGAATTGTTAATGAAGTTAATTTACGTTAAAGAAGTTCAAACTTTTGGATCACTAGAATTTCAAATCATAATCAGCATGTCGATTCTGTAAAAATCTCACCGTGAAAACTTGCGTGGAGTGAGCTGTCAGTGTCATCCCACTGATGCTAGGGATTGACTAAGCAAACATTTACAACCATAATCGAGATTTTAATAATATTTTTGTGTTAATTCTATTGATCATTTTATATAATTACAAAACTAGTATTTTAGTTGTCAAAACATTACTATTTTGCGGGATTTTAAAATAAAATAGCAAAACAGAAACTTCGATCATCAATTTTTTTCCTGGATTAAAACCCCAAAAAATAGTAATGTTTTGACAATTAAAATACTAGCTTTGAAATCATATAAAATGATCAATAGAATTATCATAAAAAATATTATTAAAATCTCGATTATGATTGTAAATGTATTTTGGGCAATCCCTAGTATCAGATGGGATGACACTGACAGCTCACTTCACCTAAGTTTTCACGGTAAGATGGTTACAGAATCGCACTGCTGGACGCTGGTGATGGCGCCAAACACATAGCCGAATTCTGGGACGAGTCAATCGACACGCTGGGAAGAAGTAATTAAAACAAAAAAAAAAGCTTGAAACTATCACTACATAGTATAAAACAAAGTCGCTTCTCTGTCTGTCTGTCCCTATATATGCTTAGATCTTTAAAACTACGCAACGGATTTTGATGCAGTTTTTTTTAATAGATAGAGTGATTCAAGAGGAAGGTTTATATGTATAATACATGCATAATATAGTAGAGCAACACTGATAATTTTAGAGGTTTCTAATGTGATGTCGTAAATAAACACATTTTTTTGCGCTTACATTGTAAACGCTGGCTGAACCCATCGAGGTAGATCAAAATAATGTACTACAATATTGTACACTTTAAAAAGGTCTACAAAAAAGTCCGCGATGGTATATGTCTATCTCTTAGGGATAATCCACAATAACCATTTTTTATCCTATACTTTTTACGAGAAATAATGGCTCCAAAATTATCAGTGTTTCTCCATTGCACCCGTGCGAAGCCGGGGCGGGTCGCTAGTTAAAAATAAATGAACAAAAGTGCCACAGCTCAGACATTGTCACATGGTAAGAATAGTAACTACTTAGTAAATAATAGTAAATGTGGACACGAGCGCGGAGCAGAGGTGGGCAAGTGGTAACAGCCGCGTCTTACGAGTTGTAGGTCGTAGGTTCGAACCCAGACAGGCGTTTTACTCTGTGCAAATTATTTCATCACCACTGCTCTCAGAACGGAGGAGGAAAACATCGTGAGGAAACCAAAACATTCGAAACAAATAGTCCTAGTTTTTTTTTTTTTTTAAAACGTTGCCCCACGCTAGGAATTTCTCCTGTATTGTGGGTGCGTTTACAAATACTTAAACTCACATACACAAACAGCCCTGACCCAGAACAACTACTTGTAGGTCATACAAACATTAGTTCCGTGCGGGAATCTAACCCGCGGTACGCAGCGCAGCAGTCAATCGCTTAACCACTGCGCCAACCGTGCCGTCCGTGCCGCAATTTCGATGACATGAGACATCTGCTACACTGGGGCCCGCGCGATGTGGATTACGGCCCACTCATCGAGAGGAGGCCCCTGTGTCCTAGCAGTGAGAATATTACAGGCTGATTGTGTCACATTTAAAGTTAAAAAAGTGGTCAAACTAGAAGAAAGCAAAAAAAAAAATTGTTTAAATATCCAGGGGGCCAGGGCCAAATAAATTAGGACTGAGCAAGTAGCAGATGACCCCACCTATCAACCATTTTCGTATGTTCAACGTTTTGCCAAACACCCTGTAGAACATCTGTCAGTATTGAAGCCAACTCACCGTTTCTCAGAATTTCCTTCATTAGACTCTATGGAGAACTAATAAACAGTCCAGACAACTCGTGGAGATTTACAACAAAGCGTCTGACGACAGGTATCTGTGTGACACGTGCTAGACTTGACTCCATAACTTTACTTTATTGCATACTAGCAGTTGCCCGCGACTTCGTCTGCGACCCAGGATGAAAAGTAGCTTATGTCCTTGTCTTTGTCCGTCTCCAGGTCATGATCTATCTGTGTGCCAAATTTCATCTCAATCCGTTCAGCCGTTTTGCGTTAAAGCGTAACAAATTAACTAACTAACTTTCGTATATACAACATTATTTTTAGTATACTGCAAACCTGAATATAGTTTGTTCAGAATAAGTAACTGAATCGATTACAATAATTTTTACACTATGTTATATTTTCTCCCAAAAATGTTTAAAAATGGTAACAAGTTGGACACCGAGCGACACTAAGTACATATGCGCAATCATATGCGCACAACACATTGCACAGCCGGTCGGCCGGCGGCGCGTGTTAAGTAGTAACCAATTTTTTGTACAGACAAGCAGGTAACGTAACAAGCTTATAACTTCGTGATTTTTCATGGCACAGTTTTTAAATTTTGTACATAGATTCTCTACATAAAAATACTAGACACGTGTTTCGGGTTGGCCATATAAGGTACTAGCGGTAAATAAGAGCCACCATAATTAAAAATAGAATATTGAAAAAAATAGGTGACTTTGAAATAAAAATCAGGAATATTATTGAACATTATTTATTTGAGATCTAAAAAATATACCTATATGGCTATGTTTTAATCATTTTGTGAACAAAAATGAACTTTAAAAAATCCTTTACTATGGACCTTAATAAACTCAGGTAGTCTATTAAGGTCCGAGACAAAATTAAAAGAAACTAAGCTTAGAAAACATAAAATAAATGGTTTTCCTCTATAACTCAACATAATGAATATTTTCAGACAAAATATTTAACAGTTTGCCATTAATCATATAAAAAAAAACATAAATCGGTCCTTATAAAACTTAAGGAATAATTATTTTGTAAAAAAAGATGTTATTTAAGTAAAATAAACAAATTTATACTATTTTTAGATAAAAACCTCTTAACCGAAAATATAGCTTTATCAAAAATTTAAAAATTAATGCTATTTTTTGCCCGGAAAATTCCCTGGCCTTTATTAAAATAATGAAATAGTAACAAGCTCGAAAAATCTAAATAGATTTATGAGATCAACAATATCAATGGTCATTGGATCCGCAGTATTATTATTATTCATTGTTAACATAGGTAATCAACTATTATCAAATGAAATCCTTAATTTTAACCTCGGTTTTGGCCTGCAAACTAAAGCTACTTATCATTTAATTGCATTCGGGGCAAACAAAATTGATATCATCTTTCGTTAGGCCAACACATTGGTCGTGGTACCATTTCTGATACACTTGACACTGTCGCATATCTTGGATCCTTTCCGTATGACATGCGTAGCAGTACCACGTATCGTCAGGGTTCCCCTTGTTTTTTTTTTTATTTTCCTTGTTCTTTTTGCCCCCTTTAGGAATTTGGTGTTTCTTTTGTCTTTTCTTTTTGTTCTCTCTTTCCATAAATAAGTCTCTAGTAACCCGCTGGCCTTAGTAGTTAATAGCTTTCCGTCTTGGTTTATTTTGCTTCACCACCGCATAATTGGAGTTAGTATTAGCTGTTATCTGGATGCCTTTTCAAAAATAATATCAACCAATCTTTTCCGGCTTCATGTGTTCTTTCATTAAAACAATGTCTAATATTATTATTTTCACAAAAAACATACGCTTGCAAACGTATGGCTTTTGGATTCAATGGAACGCCTACCGAGGCAAGCCTTTTAATTCTGGACGCCAAATCATTTTCTTGCTCCTCTGTTAAAATTGTGTTTCTACCTGAATTTAAATGGTTTTTCGGGGTTCTTCTCGGTATCCCGTGCTGAATAGCTGTTGCAGGCTCTGATAGTAGTCCGTATTGCACGGCTGCCATTGCAGCTGCCAATTGGTTGACTGCCTCCATTATAAGATCAGCTCGTTGTTACTATACCTAATATTATATTTTCGTCGAAAGCATGCAAAGTTTTAAATCGGGAGCACATACAAACCCACACACATAGCATGTTAAAAAGCTTGTAAAAATGTTTCAAATAAATATAACTCACAATAACATCAATGTTAGTAAAAAGATAAAGCTATTTATCTACATAAAAAGAAAACCAAACAAAAAAATATATATTTAGACAGGCCAATAAGGGCCGGCTCTTATTCACTTCCTTCTAGGTGGCCCTTAATAGCAATGGTGTCACTTTTTACAAAACTTGATTTGATAGTTGGCAAATATCAGCAAAATGAACGAACTTACCTTGATTCGATAGCTCTAATGTCCACTTTACAGTAATTCGCTGTTCCCTTGTTTAAAAATACACTATTTTCTTTTTAATGAAAGTTCTTGCATCGTTATATTTTTTTAAAACTGTGACGACGACCATCCCGAGTGAGTTACTCGGGGCTATTGACGAAATGGCGGCGGGCACGGCAATGCGCGCGCGGGACATAGCAATACTATTGGTCCTTTTTATGTATGCGAGAGATCCAACCTATAAAACTATTGAATGTGTGTTATTTCTCTGATGGTCCTTGATAGCCGCTGGCCCTTATTTACCGCAGGTACCTTACTAAAAATAATGTTGTATAATATCAGTTAGGATCTATAAACCAACGAGCTAGACCTAAAGTACAAAAATAAGTACTTTGAGCACAAAAACCGACCATAATACGTCATAGGACCCTACCTATTGCAAAACCTCTGTAAAAATGCAGAAAAACCATCCAAACATGCAGATATTATTTCTAAGTAATCGATTTAAAGCTCAGTCTCTCAATCAACATTTTAAAACTACCCAACCAAAAAAGAAGCTACGTAAATTACCCCTACACCTTTATTATCCTGTTTTTTTTTTTTTTTTTTTTTAAATAATATGTGGTCGAGCCTACAAGAATTAAAGTCCATTGCAAAATCTGTGAATTGTCCAGCTTTAGGTACCTATCTACCCATACATTCGACAAAGTATGTCATAAACTCCCAAAAATATATCTTGTAGCTTTTTAATACCTCGCATCCAAAAATAAATGTCAATACCGATCCCGCCACAACTTACCCTCAAACTAATAAGTGATCGTGCCAACAAAACTTACATAGTTGTAACAAACAGTCTGCTCTAATGGCAGGTATGACACGTGGTACCATTTACAGGCCAGCTTTAAACATAGTTGCAACAATGTACCTATGTATTCACAATTATCTAAAAGTATGTCTATAATATTCGAAACAAGTAAACGCCCTAATCCTTCACGAAGCCAAGTACACGACAACTCAGTTTTATTTTATTTTATTTTATTTATTTGGGATAAACAAACAGTTACACATTGTGTCTTATCTAAAGAATTACATAACAGTTATTCAAATGTGAAACTCACACCGTTATCCACAGAATACATTTTAGTTTGAATACAATTATTGAGAACTACATAATTAACTAATACATAACTACATAATCTACATTTCTCAGAACTTAGAATATACCCAAAAAACTGTCAATATTAATACCCATCCCATAAGTTATCACGAACTTTTAAGTGGTTGAGTGCTGGTAAAAAACGTCAAAACTTAGGTGCAGGAATAACACATGCTAGACTTATTCGTTTCAACAAACTAACTAATGGCTGACTTTTAGATACTATAATACTATTTTTCAATAATATACTCAGATAACTTTTAATTGTAGAATAACATAATATGGCTGTTTGATAGCTTTTTTATAGGAGACATGTCAAGCTTTCATTTTTATTCATCGCATAAAAGTTATCTGACAGTTCAAAATACAGACCTAAAACAAACAACGGTATGAAAAAAAATCTGCCTAATAATTATTGATATCTTTAACTAGCAATAATATTTACCCAAATCCTATATGTATCCATGTAACCGATTCTCCGTGTCATACATCACTTTTCAATACCACGTGACCAAAAAAACCTGTCAATACCTACTTACCCTCGAACTAATAAGTGGTTGAGCCTACAAGCCGTACATAGTTGCAACAAAGAGCTTGCTCTAAGGGCAGGTATGACGCATGCGCCGGCTCGTGGCCGACACTACCTGACCGCCACCGGACACTGATCAATATTAAAGTCCGAGGGAGGATGCTGGGGGATGTCTGTTTGTCTGTTGGAAATCTATAGAGTTGATGATACCGTAATTTTTTTTTTTTTTACTTTAGTGATTTTCAAAGAGTGTCCCCTTTATTAATAAACGTTGATTCAATTTATGTAGTCATTAGCGATGAAAATATATGATTAAACAGGCATACATTTGTGACGTTTAAACGTCACTTAACTTTAATCATCGTTTATAAATAAACCCCTCCTTATATAAATTGTGTTAGAGATGCAAAAACTTAATATGGTGTCGTCTTTGAATCTAAGCAGATATTGTTCATATCAATATTGTCTGCAAAGTTTTTGAACTAAGCACTAATTGCTTACTTTGTATATGTTAAGTGGGAAATGAAATGTTTTTTTGTTAGCGCTCACTGCTCCACTGCTGGGCAAAGGCCTCCCGCAAATCCTCCCAGGAACTCTTTTCCACGCCACCTCGAACCAGCCCTCGAACGCGTACCACGGTATGCGTCTAGGTCATCTCGTTTAAAGAATGATAATTAATTTTAAAAATAAAACTACGCGTAGCATGCCCCCTGTAGAAACGGAAGAAACAAAAGACAAAACGATAGAATACAGAAAGATTTAGAAATCTTGCCGAAATGGCGCGATGTCAAAAATAAAGAATTGAAATGTAACTTTGTCTTTGTAGAGTAAAGACAGAAGTGGTCGTGCTTCGCGTGCTGTATTGTTTAGCTATTGAAAGCTGCAGTCACCTTTTGTGATAATATCTAAAATTTAATTCTGATTCTAGAAAACTGGCAGTTATTTCGTTACATTTTAATATGATCCTGTATACCGAATGTTATCATGAAAATAAATTGAAATTATGAAATAAAAACTAAAACGCGGTATCAACAGCTCCATAAAACTCCATCTTAACTCACCTTTCTGCGGACACTACGGGGGAGGGTCCAAGAGAAATGACGACCCTTAACTAAAACACACACATATACACGCACGGCGATCTCACTCACACACCCCCGCGGTCCTTTCACTTTACGTCGTCCTCTAATTGTGTGCGGTGTATGTGTGTGTACAAAAAGGGGAGTGTGTCTGTGTGCGTGTCCAGTTTCCGCGCTCCTGGGTTTTGCTAATTTAATTAGAGGTACAAAAAGATTAAGGTTGGAGAACGCAAGCATTAGAAACTGCTTTTGTTGAGGTTTTCATAGAATGTAGTTGTGGGTAGGTTATTTATATGTCTATATACTTACCTGTATTGTCTGGTATTGAAACTTTTGTAGATGTGACTGTTCTACGATTTATAATATTGATTTTTTGGATAAAGGGAATACTTGAAGACTTTTGATTGATAAGTTTAGTTGCTTAGGGTTGATTCAAGGGCGGATCGTCTTCTGTTATGTGACTGGGCATTTTCTATTAGTATTAGTATTAGATGTTCTATTAGTATGATTATGTTGTTCCAACCTTCTAACGGAGTAAGAGTACCTCTTAATTAACTGTAGGCTGACTTTTGTAATCTACTGAAAATGGTTCAAGATTTTGTTTTCAAAGTTACAAAAGAATTTTATTTCTTTCTAGTTAGGTACCAAAGGTGATAAATGATTTTGTCTCTGTAATTAAATTTGTAGAATAGAATAGAATAGAATAGAATACTTTTTTATTATGTATACCATATAAATCACAGACATAAATACATAAATTTTTTTAAGAGCGATCTTTTACAGACAACCTTTGGATGGATTGAAAGGGGAACACTTATAAACGTTAATCATATGTTTAAAACTAGATGAGGTCGGCGTTTCCTATCTGACTACTCTGAGAAGGAAGGCCGAACAAACTCAGAGGTCACAGTCTCTTTTAAATTCCAGACATAATCTTGGTTGTATCATGTGAAGAATATGTAGATTGGTGTCCGAAATGGTCTTTTGAGGAAAGAAACACACAGATTGAGTGGACATGTCGAGTCAGTGCACGCATTTGTCAGGTGAATGACAGCTACGTTGTTTTTATTTTATTGGAAATTCTTAATCAATTTCACATACAGAGATGCTGTTTTAATCTGTCTAGTGTTTATTCTATATAGTTTTTCCCTTGTTTGTGTTCTTCATACAGACATCACGGCTGTCTCATGCATTTTTATAACACATTGTATTTTTATACTTTTTACATCAACGCTATGAGGTTTGGAAATCACTACGTTATGTTCTGTCTCTACTTATTTATAATAATAATAATAAATTTATTTGTTCAAGTAACTAGGACTCACTGTGTTAGTAAACTTAAAAACTATGTTAGTTTATTTACATTTAAATTAAAACTAAACTTAAACTTTTTATAAAACTTAACTTAGAAGTCTTGTTTGCATAATTATGAAAATATTATCGTTTTTCAGTTTTAATACATACAGATAATTATTGGTAGTTACTTACTTGTATGACAATAGTAAATTAACAATTGTCAATAGTATTATATTTAAGATAGATAGATACAATATTTATTCAGTGCGCACAAAAGTCGTAGCACAACACACAAAATCACAATTAAATGATGACAAATGACATGACTCTATATACAGCATGATTTTTTTACCATATCTAAACTCTGTAATCACGAAAACAAAATCAGCTGTTTAATACAAAAGTTCAATACCTACTTGACCAAAATGTATGAAACAGCTGATTTTTTTTTTCGTGATCTCAGAGTTGGTTCCATATTGAAAGTTGTTCATATTCATGGGTAGAACACCTTGTAAAAAATTGAAACCTCATAAAAAAAAAAACATTCAGTATAAACAAGGTGCCAGTGTACAAATAAGAAAAAGTGCGGTGTGCGTCTCAAGGTTGCTCCAAATGGGAGTCCAGCTCTGCATGTGTCAGGCAAATATACCTGATGCTGAGATTCTGCTGGATCTCTGGTTTACTGCCTATGAAACTTACACTAAGACAAACATTCACTCATTTTGCTTGATTTTCCAACAATGATTTTTCAAACAAAAGTCATCCAAAGAGCTCTTTCTCTCTTCAGGATTACGTACCAGGCACTCGAACAAATCATAAACAAAAACACGTAAGATATACATGGCGTACAGGTTACAAGGATTCCAGAAAACGGCTCAACCAGCACACCCTGTTTGTCTTCGAAACAGTGGCCCATTCCCGATACCACGATTCCGTCGAATATAAAAAGTAAGTCGATAGCTTACCGGAGAAATTTATACTTTTGGATATTCGAAATATGTTCTCTTAACCAGCGTTGTGTGACACTTATCCCCCCTCGCGGTATTTGGGAACGAAGATGGTTGAGGAGGCGACTGAACGCGTATGGGGTGTCAGATAAGGCTGGCTAACTGAATACAGAGTATATCGTATAAATTCAGCCCACGGGTGAATATAACCGTGGTAGTCTCTGGGTTGTTTTCACATAATAGAGCCATTTTCTTTTGTTTTTGTTACGTTGCTCGCGTCTCGTTATAGGTACGCAAACAATGAAAACAAAAGACGGTGTCTTATTTCGGGTTTTTACTTTCACATTTTGATGGTATATTTTATGATATTATGTGGGTATGTTTTCTGAATGTTAAAGAAAAATATTTAGGCCCCGTTTCTGGTAAATGTTCCGTTCGGCTGGGTAGGACTGGGGCCGCTGGTAAATATACGGTAGAAAGCGAGCAGTAAGATTTTCGAAGCTGTGTAAACAAATAAATGCAACATTCTACTATGAAAATTGGATTTATTTTCGTAAAAAAATATACCCTATGATATGAATAGATTCAAAAATCGGTGGTTTTTGGCAATTTGGTATAAACCTTTTAATTATTTGTTTATGGCATAGCAAATATATCAACTTAGCCATACAACATTCAACAGTCCTTTTTGTCTAATTTAACTAAACATAGTTCTATTTTCAAAAATGTTTGCCAAATGCAAAAATTCCAGCATTCATTTCAAACCAATCCAGCAGTACATACAAGCGTACAGTCGCGCCGAGAACTGCTAACAGCATTCCAACGAGTCCGGCTAGTGAAACGGTCGCGACTGTGCCACCAATGGAGGCGACTGGAATTTAGTTCCATTCAGTTACCGTTTCCTCTCTAGCCTTTGCCAGCTGCTTTTAGGTAGTGTGACGTCAGTTTTTGGTGTTGGGTAGGACAGAATTTGATGGTGTATTGTTTTTTGGAACAACACCGTCCTACTGTAGTAGTTCATAATAGGTTCAAAGACAAACACTATCTAGAAAGGGGGTGAACCGGGATGACGACTAATAGAGAGATATGGAATAAAAAGACATGTTGCGCTGACCCCAAAGAAATTGGAATAAGGGCAAGAGAACGATTGCGATGAGTGACTTTAGAACGGATTCTAAGTTCTCAATTTTGTAATATAAACTTTAATTCAGTAGGAATAAAGTTCAAAATACAAAAACAGGTACTTTTTGCCCCAGAAAGTCATTTCTAAAAGTGCGTTATAGAACGTGCACTGAACAGAAATAAATCAAATCAGTCTAGGAATTACAAACGTGTGTAGTCCCAAGAGATACATGCGACGCGCCTGGTGGAAAATGGTTTATGAAATGAGTTTTTTATTTAACGATTTTGACGATATAACTTAAAAAAAAAAACGACCAGACTAGACGAGACATTAGACGATAAAACGACGACGAACAAAATTGTGTTTTTCTTTTTCTCAAGTCAATGGTACAGGCCAGCACATCAAGCTACCCGAAACTGTAAAATTTTTCCAATCAACTTTGATCTTTGAACTTTGAACTTTGGTGATAAAGTTGAAAATCTATTAAAGAAATTTGACAGATTCTAGTAGCTTGATGTGCTGGCGTCTGTACTCTTCCAGGTTATTTTTTTTTTGTTTTATAAGTCCAGTAGGTGGTCACGTTGACTGCGGCATCAGAGCATGTAATCTCGTAATCGCCATGTACAGACGCCAGCACATCAAGCTACTACAATCTGTCAGATTTCTTTAATAGATTTTCAACTTTATCGCTAAAGCATAAGGTTCAAAGTTGATTGGGAAAATCTGACAGTTTCGGGTAGCTGGATGTGCTGGCTTCTGTACAATCTGTAATCGACATAATGCAAATATTACGATAACATGATGTGTATTAATTAACTCTTATCAAGAGTTAAATAATGAGTATTTTAGTAAATACAGCGTAATTTTTTTGGAGAATTATCCAGCGTTTAGGCAAACGTTTGGTTACTCTGGCTATCGGCAACTTGCTGAAATACAGTCCAACTTGTTACCGGTCGGTTTCGGCACAAATTCGCAATATTGCACATTCTGCATGCTATGCTTTTACAAATTTTCAAATTCTACAAATATTGGTAGCTAATTGTTTACTTTTACAATGTTTACTTTGTAATTCTTTCCCAAACGTGATTGAAACTTAGCAAATTATTATTATTATTTGTGAACTAGCTGCGCCCCGAGGTTTCACCCGCATAAGTCTCGATTCCGTGGGAATATCGAGATAAAAAGTATTTATTTAAACTTTTCGCACTTTACTAAGGCGGACTTAATGCCTTAGGCATTATCTACCAGTCAACCAAGGGTGGTGAAGAGATTAGATGGCAGGTGCTTTGGGTGAAACGAATATGATAAAAAAAAAACTATTAAAAATGTTGAATTATAATGGAAAAAAAATTACACAAATACAAAATATATATAATATACATTACATACATACTATTTACTATAATATATACTTATCATATATATATATATATGTATACAACGTGTAACGTTAAATGCGCAAAACCTGAAAATAGTTTGATCAGAATAACGAGCACAATTATTTGAACCACTTTTTAATAGTCACATTTTTCAAAAAATCTTCATTAAAAACGTTGCCGCGTCTATTTATTAATAGGTCAAGCAACCCAATGTCAGCGCGTCGCAGCGACCCGGTGATGACTCCTCCTTCGATAAAGCGTCGTCGCAGACGCAAGAAACGATCAGAATGGTCAGTAAACCTAAAACAGCACATAAAACCTATACAATTTTTTTTATGACTCATTTTCTCGCTGAAATAGGTCAATTGAATTAAAAATCAGTTGGGGTGTCTGAGGTGTTGCGCATTTAATGTTACACGTTGTATTAATGTATTAATAAACAAAATAAAGGGAGATGACTCTACACTATTCGTTACAGTATCCTATGTGTTGATCCCGGTTATAATATATCTGTGTACCAAATTTCATCCAAATCCGTTCAGTCATTTGAGCGTGAAGAAGTAACAAACATACAAACACACACATTCACAAACTTTCGCCTTTATAATATTAGTGTGATGTATTTATTACTTGCATTAAACGTAGACCTCGCCCATCGCTTTCCATCAGGCATGAGTAGGCCAGCTTGGCAATCAAAAAAGAAAAATATGCCTAACTAGCCTTTACCGTTTCCACTACTGGGACACAGACCACCTCTCTGTAAGAGGGAATGGGCCGTTATCCACCACGCGGGACCAGTGCGGGTTGGTAGATGGCGCATGTCGTTGAATTTTTGGTTCTATGACCAGTTTCCTCACGATGTTTTCCTACACCGGTTTTGAGAGCAGTGATGATGAAATAAATTACTCACAGTAAAGCGCGTGCCTGAGTTCGTACCCACGACGTGTAACTTCTAAGTCTAACCCACTGCTTTCAAGAAAAACATGGTCATGTTGAAACTAATTACGCTTACTGTCCGACAAAGTCTAAAATATTTTTTCTAATAAATGTTTCAATTGTTGATTTCTTTATATATTTCGTATATTCTCTATCTTTATATCATTCACCCCGGTACTCAGAGTCATTACTTAAAATTAATCAATCATTAACTGTAATTGACAAGTATAAATTGGAACGCAGTCAGTAAACAAAAATAAGTAAGATTAATAAAAAAAATTGTTGACATTTGTGCCAAGATATGCTGGTTATTAAAAGTTAATGATTGATTAATTTTAAGTGAAGTCTCTTAGTGCAGCAGTTAGATATTGAATCACAAAATTGCAAAGTATTGCAGTAGCGCTCGTTGCTTTTCCACATTTTTCCTTCAAAGGAAACTTCACACAAAAACAAACGATGAAAATAACCACCTTTAACCAATATTTAAATATAAGGAAAGCTTGTACAAGTACAAATGGCGTACAAGAGGCACGAGTGACCCTCATCAGCGCTATCTTCTGTCCACGGTGACACCCGGCCCCGCTCAAGAATCGTGGCTGTCCAACTTATCTACGGACCTTTTTCAATGTTACATAATCGGGATATACGGGTTGTACCTAGGCCTTAGGTGATAGTGGTGACGATGAAGGAATGAAATTAGTTTTTTTATTTTAAGAAAAAGAAAGTGACGACAGATTTTGTATTTTTCATTTTGAAAAGTAATTGATTTCAATAAAAATGCAATTCGTGTGCGACTGATAAACAAATGAAAATCCAGCTAAAAAGTTAAGTCTTAAAAGTTACCTGTATCAAACTTGGCGCCTTATTTAATTTCTAAATTAATTCCAGAAAAGTACACAGAAGCTGTATAATTTAAAAGCAAGCACACTAGACAGCCATGTGCGCTTTAATTACAAGAAATGATAGTACTCACCTATGCAGTCCAAAAACCCTGCACGCGCTCACGCAAAAAATGCAACAAAAAATAAAAAAAAAGGGTGTTGGGTGGGCCCCTGTGGCACCCCGCCGCCCACCATTCTTCCCCCTCTCATATCTCTGCACTCGCCACTGCTAATCTGTGTATTTAACAAACGTAATTTGTCCGAAAATTACCCAAACTGAATGGCACTCTAACGTGATGGTGTAAAGTTGAATTTCGTGTTTGTAATTTCCTGGATTTGTTCGCAAAGGACTTTTCCAAAACAGCAGACAGCTAGGGGAGTGAGATCTACCCACCTAAAAACGTGGAAACACTGATGAATGTCCCCCATTAGATGTTATTTATTTAGAATGTGGTCGAGAAAGGGACTCGGCCGTTTAAGTTTACCTAAAGTTTACTTAGGACCGAGTGTATTGGGTTAAACTGAAGACGTTTTCAGTGCTTGAGACAAATTACTGTCAGTTATAGGGGTCCAGTTTTTCGGCTTTTGGCTTATGACGGTATTTTATCATGATGATGTGGCAATGACTGGTTTGTAGGTGTGATGTTTGTTTAGGGTAAAAACCTGCCAGTGTTATTTATTAGTTTCCATTATACGTACCTTTAAACTCGCGGGGGTACTTGGGACCGCGCGTTGCATTTCAGGGTTCACAGATAATGGTTTATACGATTTACGTGCAGTTTTTTTTAACAAAACCCCCCGGCCATCTGGAGTAAGAGTTTCACTAAAACTGGAGACCACATTAATCTTAGCAACTGTCCGTCACTTTACTACGAGTTTTCGCTGAGGTCGCTTGGTTTTGGTTTTACTACAGGTCAAGTGATGCAAGATTTTTCCACTTTTCTCTAGAAATATTTTGAAGTTAAAAGAAAATTTTGTTATGTTGTTGTTGTTGATGTTAAATATGTACAGACGCCAGCACATGAAGCTACTACAATCTGTCAGATTTCTTTAATAGATTTTCAACTTTATCGCTAAATGAGAAGGTTCAAAGTTGATTGGGAAAATTGGACAGTTTCGGGTAGCTTGATGTGCTGGTGTCTGTACCTAACGTAAACTTGAAATATTAAAAAATATACTTTTTTACAAGAAGGTTTTATGTGACTGAAATTCTCAGGGTTGAAGGTATAGTGGCGGGTAAAATATTTTAGGTTTTCAAATCTTATTATACTTAGTATGATTGTCTATGCAATCATCATTATTCTCCTGCCCGTACCCCAATTTATTTGGGGTCGGTGCAATATGTGTGACTGCCTATACCCAAGCAACGTACATATATCTGTCAGCTCATGCATCCAATGTTATAAAATGCTTGAGTGCCTTCAGACATCATCATCTGCCTAGCCTTTTCCCAACTATGTCGGGATTGGCTTCCAGTCTAGCCGGATGCAGCTGAATAACACTATTTTACATGGAGCGACTGCCTATCTGACCTCCACAACCCAGTTACTGGGTGATACGATATATCCCTTGGTAAGACTGGTTGTCAGACTTTCGGGCTACTGACGACCCGTAACGACTGTCAAAGATCCACGAATGACAGCCGGGACCAACGACTTAACGTGCTTTCCGAGGCACGAAGGGGTCTTGGTATGTGAAGATGGTCACCCATCCACGGACTAACCGCGGCAAGCGTAGCTTAACCTGATCGATCGACCCGTGCGGCTGTTATTACTTAGCGACAAGATGGCCTGCAGACACACATCCTAAAAACATAATTCAGTCATTTTATTAGTCACAGTCTAAGGGCGAATTTCACGGTTTAAATGTGCTGGTCGCGTTCAGTTTCATTGCTGAAATTCACCCTTAAAGTTTTCAAGCCTACAGTTAGATCATACCACATTTCAAATTCGAGAGAAGATCGAGTGCAAACCCGTAGTAGTGCCGGTATGGACAAGCGGCACGTAGCGATCTGTCTATGTGTCAATAGGTAGGTAACTAATGGTGCTGGACTGATGGCGCGCTTAAATTGTACTTACGGTTGGCTAGCCCAGCGACGTAATGATGGGACTTTAGACCATATTGCTAATGAGCAATGGTAGTCTAATGGTATATGTTCAAACCCAGACAAAGGTGCGTAAGTTATTTAATCACCTCTACTCTCAAAACCCCAAGGCCGCCCATTTTATATTTTGTTTTGATGTATTTTTTTTGTGTTGTGTATTTTTGTTATCTCTAATAAAGTATATACAACGTGTAACGTTAAATGCGCAAAACCTGAAAATAGTTTGATCAGAATAACGAGCAGAATTAATTGAACCACTTTTTAATATAGGTCACATTTTTCAAAAAATCTTCATTAAAAACGTTGCCGTGTCTATTTATTAAAAGGTCAAGCAAGCCAGTATCAGCGCGGCGCAGCGGCCCGGCGACGACTCCTCCCTCGATAAAGCGTCGTTGCAGACGCAAGAAACGATCAGAATGGCCAGTAAAACTAAAACTGCACATTAAAACCTTTACAATTTTTTTAATGACTTATTTTCTGAAATAGGTCAATTGAATTAAAAATCAGTTGGGGTGTCTGAGGTTTTGCTCATTTAACGTTACACGTTGTATAAATAAATAACGGTAAAGGAAAACATGGAAACATGAAAAATTCGAGGACATGTGACATCGCGAACCTAGTGCGGGATGTTAGCACCCCGCACTGGGGTCGCGTGGTAGGTTATAGCCCACTCTCACTGGAAGAGAGGAGGCCCGTGTCCCAGCGGTGGGATTATTGTAGGCTGATTATGCTATTGTAATTTATTCGACCGCCAAACACGACAGATATGGATTTTCATACTATCATTGTCGGCCGCTGCTCCGCAGGTATTTCACCAGTACAGCATTTTTGATTTATCTCGAAGAAGGTTGTCAAAATAATGCTCAAATTTGCTAGCATGTTTGAGAAAAGTTATATTCTAATCTACTTTACCAAAGAGAGCAGTGATGGCCCAGTGGTAACGGCCCTGACTTACGAGTTGTACGTCAAGGGTTCGAACCCAGCAGGCCCTTTACATTGTGTAATTTATTTCATCAACACTGCTCTCAAAAACAGTGATGGAAAACATTGTGAGGAAACCGGCAAGTCCTAGAACCAAAAATTCGAAAACATGTGACATCTACCAAGCTGCACTGCCAGCGTGGTGTATTACGGCCCACTCCTTCCCAACAGTGAGAACATTATCCCAGGTAGCAATTTCACGTCATGACGACGTCTTTTATGACGTCATTTTCGACGTAAATGACGTCGTAAAAGACGTCCCACAGACGTACTAAATGACGGCCTAATGTCAGGTCCTCACTGAATTGACGCTAAATCGAAGTCACCAGGACGTTCCATTGAAAACCAGTACGTTAAAATGACGTCAGTGTGACGTTCGAATTCGACAAATAAACTACGGACCCTAAGTTGACCTTGGGATGACGTCGCAGGCGTCATTTTCCTACCTAGGATAGGCTGATTATGCTTATACTATGCCATTAAATTTTCAATTACTTATCAAATTCTTGTTCTCGGGAAACTTTTATGTGGACTCCAGCACAAAACGCGAAGTAATCCTCCTCTAATACACTTTATATGCGGTTTATAGAATTATCCACATAATATTATATATGTACGTAGATATGTTTATATTATTTCGTATTCGTGTCTAATGTATACTATTTTTAATACATCTACCTATCAACTCGCATTATGGACGACTGAACAGGTAGCGTCAGCAAAAAAACCTCAAAGAGATATTTCTTCCATTATTTTGTTTTGTGGAAAGTTCTAGGTTGCTCAATTTACAAAACTTTGTCAGTAGTATTTATTAGGTTGCCAGTTCGTTTTGTATAAGTAGACATTAGTTTTATAGTACAATTGCGACGTTTTCTTTACACTCCTAAAGTAAGTAGGTAAATGTCATCGGATAATGTGTTGGTAACCTCACTTGCTGCATTATAACCTACACCGGCTTTTGTGAATAAGAACTTTGTGTTTCATAGTTAAACCTCATGACAGCATTTCTTTAAACGTCATCGACATTATTACAAAACTAGGTTTATCTTGACACCCAGAATTAAACCATCGAGTAATTTTTGAATTTTGAACTTTATTTAAATAAAATTAAAGTACTAATTACAAAAACTGACTTTAAACTCGAGTGTGATTGGTCAGTTTTGTATTAAGAACATTACGCTGGTCGGAATAGAGTTCGAAATTGAAAAACGGTTAGCTGTTTTAGTATTAAGCCTGGTTCTAAAGACAAACCTTGTTTTGTAATAACACGGTGCAGGTTTAATAATAATTACCAAAAGTATTTATTGTTGGCAAAGTTGTTTCGCTTTTTCTGCCAACCGTACGAAACTCGCCGTCCCCAGCAAATGTTGTGGTGAATTTCATATTTTTGTAAGTATCTACTTCGTATGTTTATTCTCCATGTGTTTTGGTTCACATGAAATTTTCTTGATTTTTTATGCTTTCATAGGCATTATATGCGCCATGTTTGAAGCGCTCTCCTCTCTCTGAATATCATATTATACCACTTTGAGCTGAGTCATTTAGTTTTTTTTTCTCTCTGTATATTTTGTTTGCTGGTTTGTGTATATTTTATTTCGTTAAAATACAGTGTGAGCTTATGATCGAAATATACCTTCTGTTTTACCAAGGAGCGATGAGTATAATGTGTGAGTACGATGCAATGTTTCTTTTCCTCTGTAACTTTCATTGCTTCATTTATATAAAAGAGTCTTGGAAAAGTCTATCAATTACTTGATTACCTTAAGGCGAAAACATCAGGGTAGCCCACGAAATTCAAATTTTCTTACAATTTTTGCAATTTGCAGGTCTGCAGGGTAGTTGCTTAACACACTATCACTTAATTTTGACAGTTCAACAACATTCATTGCGTTATTTACGTTGTTGAGCAGACATTTTTCAAACATATGGAGCAATATGCTCCAAAATGATTCAAATTAAGAGTAAGTAATAGTGTGTTACACAATTAGTGGGCAGTATCAGGTTGTATGTTGATCTAAATCTGATTCGGGGCCGCAACAACTATTTATTTATCACATCACACTTAATATTATAAAGGCGAAAGTTTGTGTGTGTGTGTGTTTGTATATTTGTTACTTCTTCACGCTCAAACGGCTTGACCAATTTTAATGAAATTTGGCGCAGAGATAGTTTATAACCAGTATTAACACATACAATACTATTTATCCCAATATTCCTACGGGATCGAGACTTATGCGGGTGAAATCGCGGGGCGCAGCTAGTAGAATTATAATCATAAAAAAATAATCAATACATCTCTCTTAGTGTATATTAATTACTCGATTGGATGACTGTTTTATGAAATCATGACATTTGAGGCCGATTCTAACTTAAGTATTGATGATTCTGTTGATTATTATTCGGTAAAGCTATATTTGTTACAGTCTCGAATCATATTTTAAACAACATAAACCTTACACTGAACTGCAAATTGCATAAAAAACGTAAGTTCATTTTAATTTCCATGGTTACTTCAACGCTTAACTTTAACGTGTGTCCTACAAGCTAAAACAAAAGCTAAAACAATGTTATGGAACTTTCTTGCGGCCAGTACTTTTAAAGATAATCATTTCAAAAATAGAAACTTCATTCGAAAGACTTTACAAAACCTGTATAATACAATACAAGAACCAACTGTATTCCAACTGTATTCCGTAAGTAATCCTCTGACTATTGTACACTTCCATTGCCCGATTACTTATTTTGAAAAATGACCTCTAAACTCGACAAAGTCCCTCGGATTTAGTTATCCCGAATGTCATTTCACCCCTTCTTAAACAAAACCTGGCTCTGAAGAGAACGGATTGCTGGGTACATTGTCTAAACAATTCTAAGTGATCGAACTATTACCGAAAACGGCTTATGTGAAACCAATCAATTTGCAAATTCCAACTCTGTGAACCAAAACTTCTGGCAGAATTTCGCAAAGCATCGCCACAATTCTACTTTTAAAATTTCATATTTTTGAAGTCGAAAAGATTTAAAAGAACTTTTGTGGTTTACTGGAATTTGCACGCTATGCTATATGATGAAGAGTTTGAAATTGCTTGTTTATGTTAACTTTAAAACGTCCGATGAAGCAGTTTTTTAGTGTTGGACTAAATTGCCTTAAACGGCGCCAATTTGCCAAATCATTTTGGGACATAAGCAGTGCAAAATAGAACTCAGTTTTGGTTTAATTTTGCGCAAGTATTTATACATTTGTTTAGGGTAGCCGCGCCAGTTGTCGGTCCATAACAAAACACATAAATTAAGTGCTCAATAATAAATGGAAATGTCCCTTGCAGAGGACAGGGCATTAGGGCGGGATTATGAGGAATGTGGCCCTCCTTGCTCTTGTTTCTGGACGACCGAACGGTGCCAAAGTACAATACAAATGAAGAGGTTTTTAGTAATCAATTGTCCCAGGGTTTTGGAGCTTAGGTACTATATATTCAATGAGCACTTAGATTTTTTATTTAGGCATTTTATGGACGATGTATAATCTGCAGTATACTTTTTGTCCGTTAAGATAGATACAATTATTGTACTTTGACGAACTAAAACTCGAATAATCGCAAACTTCTGAGTGTCTATGTTGCTCCATAGGTTTGGAGTAAAAACATTAAAGGAACTAATTGAATATGATACACGACCACAACAAATATAATTAAAAAAAAAAAGAAACATAAAAAAAAATCCTCAAAATACGTGCAAACACAAAAGCAAATAAATCACAGGATATTTAACTTTATCCATTGAACCAACAATATAAATCTCTGAATATCTGTTTCATCCTATTATTTGACAAACACTCCCATTGTACGCTATCATCTAAAAACAGGTCTGTAACACGCGACTAAAACTTTATCACCACAAAACGGTTTAGGGAGACGAATCTTCGACCCTCTTGCGGCCAATAAGTGGTCAAATAAATGGTACGTGTCAAAACTATTGTGAGATGAATACCTGTATCGAATTGACAAAAGGTTTTTCATCTCTGACACGTTTGGACATCCGAGGTCCATTCGATGTTTAAACGCTGTTAAACGAGTATTCGAATATTCGTTGCGCGTGTCTAAGGGTCGACGGTCGGGAGAACTCGTCCCCTAGCGGACCGGCAAACTGGACAGCACGCGACAGGGGTGAAACCGGTCGGCCATTGGTCAGTGAGGGGGATGCGAAGGGGGAAAATACTGGTCAGTGATTGGCCGGAGAAATCGCCAGGTGCGATTTTGCGAAAAATGTAGTTTTGGATGTTGGATTTTTGGTGTATTGAATTGAATGTAAGCTAAATTTATAATAAAATGCAATTTATTCATAATCTTTTATAAATGAAAATCCATGGGATCTATAATACAAAACTATAATATTGAATTATATCATTCATAATTAAAATGTGCTAAAGCAACACTTTTTTGGCAAACTTTGATGCTAAAAACATCATTCATACATCTCTCTTCATATTCATCATCATCAACACATCAGTCAACTAAACTTCTCACTGTCAATTTTCAGTCATTATCATCACACTTGACTAACAAAAATAAATTAGCACTTTAAAGCTTAATATTTCAGAAGCGGATCACTGGATCAAAAAATAGTTTTCACAAACCCGCAATATTTTTGAAAGACCTATCCAGTGATATCCCATGCCATGGCGTAGATGAAAAAAAAAAAACATCCCCACTTTACGTGTAGAGGAGGTAGGTACTCTAAAAAAGTCGGCGAGTTTAGCCATGCCAAATTATAGCTTTCTAGTACTAAGATCCTCTGAGCTAAGTAGCGAACGGACGGACGGACTGACAGACGGACATGGCGAAACTATAAGGATTCCTTGTTGATTACGGAACCCTAAAAATGTTTCAAGTAGCATTTTATATGCTTCATAATTGCTAGGGCTATAAGTAAGCGTGCAATGATTCAAAAATGTGGGTGTAATTTAATATGTTGCAGATTATAGTCAGATATGCTCCATATGTATGCGTGCACGGAAGCACGGGAGCGCACGATCGGAATACGTAGGGATTATACTCGCGATGTATGTACCCATTTAAACTTTAAAAGGGTTCAAATAGTGTGTTTTTAGAAAGATAGAGCATAGTTTATTATAATAGTTTATTTAAAAAGTATTGCTGTTTTATACCATAGCAATCATTGGTAATCTTATTATTAGGGGGCCCGTGACCAACAAGGAAGGTATCCCGACGTGTCACCTCCGATTTTTTTGTGGCTGATATATGTTATTCTCCATCAAATTTTAAGAGACACGTATTTTTTTTTTTGCCAACGCGCCTTTTTTGGGGGTGAAATAGCCCCCTAAACATTACCACCTTTCGGGGCAGTTTGAGGGTTTTACATACTTCTAGTTAATATTTTTCCAAAAGACCAAATGTATATTAATATATCCATTTGGTCTTTTACAACACAATAACATATATCAGCCACAAAAAAATCGGAGGTGACACGTCGGGATACCTTCCTTGTAAGTAAAAACAGCCGCACGGTCGATGGATGGGTGACCAACTTTATATACTGAGACTCCTTCGTGCCACGCGAAGTACGTTGAGCCGTTGGTCCCGGCTGTCATTCGTGGATCTTTAACAATCGTTACGGGTAGTCAGAAGCCCGAAAGTCTGACAACCAGTCTTACCAAGGGATATCGTGTTAGTCCAGTACCTAACTGGGTTTTGGAGGTCAATTAGGTAGTCCAGGTAAAATATTGGGATCCAGCTGCATCATGGGTAGACAGGAAGCGGACACCAACATAGTTGATAAAGCTAGGCAGATGATCATAATCGTTTCCTAACAAATATATAAATCCGAAAGTAAGTTTGTTTGTTTCTTACCTTGCATTTCTAAAATCTTTAGGTCGTCCGTCCATCTAGCTGGGGGGCGTCCCACACTCCGCTTGCCGATACGCGGTCTCCACTCCAGGACTCGTCTGCTTCACCGGCCATCGGCCCTTCGACAGACATGGCCAGCCCACTGCCACTTCAGAAGGTGGCTGGGGTAGACTGGATGCGGAAGGCGGAGGACAGGGTGTTGTGGCGCAGTCTGGGAGAGGCCTATGTCCAGCAGTGGACTGCGATAGGCTGAGTTGATTTCTAAAATCAGCTTAAACTGTTATGATAGGTACTCCTAATAAGTATATTTACCCTGTTTGCCGAACGTATTAAATATAATACTTACATATTTGTGTAAGAGTTCAACTACAAGACAACATTCTTGGATATCGTCGTAAAGTCTGAAATGAATCGATCGAGTGTCTCCGATCACAGATAGGCTTGAAGCAGTAATGGAAACGACATCAAACGTTAATATTAACATACAACTTGTTACAAAAATCCCAGAGTGCAATTTTGAACATCTGCATTGACAATAGAAACACAGTTTTGACCCTTAAAACTGAGAGTGGCGCCAATTCTCTTGTTCAAAAACAAACTAAATTTAAGTTCAGTGCATCTTTTTCTTTTTATTTCATTGAGAAAAGGACAGAAGATAAACATTAGTTTAGTCCTGTCAAATTAGTCTGCGCCTGACGTAAATTGACGTATTTTTAGTAGCGATTTTTTTATTCACGTCTAAACTCGTCTATGGAGTATCTTAATTTGACAGGACTAAACTAATATTTATCTTCTGTCCTTTTCTTAATGAAATAGAAAGAAAAAGATGCACTGAACTTAAATTTCGTTTAGTTTTTGAACAACAGAGTCGGCACCAATGTGGATATAGAAATCAGTTTGAGGTTACTTATCGTAAAAACCTTATCTGCTCAATTACAATAACAATTTTGACATAATGATCTCCTATGAGTGAAGGAGTGTACCTACTTAATACCAAAATCCAATAATTAAAAACGTTCAAAATCTAGCGCAATCTCATCTCAGCGCCAATGAATTCAATTCAATTCAGTTAAATTTTTATTCAGTAGCAATTCACATTGCATTCGAATATAATCCAGCATTAACAACATTATTATATGTAGGTACACAGTATCAAAAACTTGTCAAAATAGTACGGAAATTAGAGGTATTTTTCACAGATTTAGACTGATATCAGACTGTAAACGTTATTAACATTAAAAGAATCGCCCCCCTGATGATTCCCTTTAATTATGTGTCCTGCCGTACGATTCTGTAACCATCTCACCGTGAAAGCTTGGGTGAAGTGAGCGTGGAGTGAGCTGTCATTCGCTAGGGGATAACACTATTAAGTGCCCACTTCACTTATGGTTTCACGGTGAGATTTTTACAGAATCGACCGGCTGTATTGTATTTTGATGGAGATCTTAAATAAATAATTTAAAGGCGCAACCTAAAATAATAACACACCAAAACAAGAATCAAAACTACAAAATTGGACTCACCTATCCACACATTCAATCTTAGAAAAAAACAAAACACGATCGCAACGCTACTATCATCAACTTGAATGGATATTAGAACACTTCGAAACACCATCTCATTCGACGACATCACTAAATTACAATTTCAAGGGCCGTTTTGGGAACAAAAAAACATTTATATCAATGGTAGGCAGGTTCTAAATTTTACTAGGCATTGACAGGCCGTAAGAGGCGGACTAGGCCTCAGGAGGCTCGTTTTGCTATAGATGCGGAGTAAGTAGATAAGAATGGTTGAGATGCCCCCGGACTTGGTACTGCAATGGTGGATATATGTGGAGTGGATAGTTACGAAAATAATGTAGTGCCAGTAATGCTATTCTATGTATAAAAATCTCACCCTGAGAACTTAGGTGAAGTGAGCGTGAAGTGAGATTCAGTAGACTAATGCTAGGGATTAACACTATTGATTGCTCACTTCGAGCTCACTTTACCTATGATTTCACGGTAAGATTTTTACGGAATCGACCGGCTGTTGCTTTTTATGAAGTGAATAGAACATTGACAGATAAGAGTTAGATAAGATAAGATAAGATAAGACAAGATAAGACCGCCCATTGTGTCACCATTTGTAAAATTTCTATATTTATGTCTGTAATTTATATGGTGTACATAATAAAGAGTATTCTATTCTATTTTTGACAGAGGAAACGAAATTAGACTGAGAAACTTGACCTCAATTCACTACAAAATCTCCACAATCACTTTCTAAAAATGTATTGATTTTGGTAAACGAAATATGGAGGGAAGCTCTTTTTGATCAGGAAACTAACAAAACTATTTGGAATCCATTGCAAGCTGAATTGGAGTAGAAAATACAAAGACAAAACAAAGCAAGAATTACTTGAAGCAGTAACTTAACTGTTTAATAAAATGTTCTAGTAGTCAGTACGGTTAATAATTAGCAAAATAAAGTCAAACTAAAACAAAAATATGTCTTTTCTTACAGAGGACAAACACGATTTTAGCAACAGCGTGATGACGCTTGCATTTTACAAATCATTCTAACACAAATATTGATTTTCAATACTCCGAACTACCACTCATCTCTATATACTTCTCCGTGAGGGTCAAAGGTAAAGTTTTCGGCCGGTGGCCGCAAGGGACGGCTCGGGGTTCGAACCCGGAATAAAACTCCACGCAATTCTCACGTACTACCCTCGTATTTGTCAGTCCAAGTTGAACAGTATGTTTGTCTCTGAGTCTCATTATAGTAATATGTTTTATGCAGTGTTTATTTGTTTTTTATTATTTTCAAAGGGAAACTATTGGAAGTGATGTATTGGGTTTTTATTAAATAAAAAATGCAGTTTATCCCATGCAAGGATATGGTTAAATAAAGTATGGGCAACTGCCATATAAAAATAATGTATAGAAATTTCTTACTAGTTCGTAACATTCAAATATTCATTAATTAATTATTACGTGTTTACTCCTAGAACTTTCGTGAACTAATCAAATAATTAAAAGTTTTTCACTTGTTTTTTGTTTGACAAGGAGAACATAAGATTTTGAAGTTTCGTTCTACGAAAAATGTAGACAATAAACGTCCTTTAAAAGATATTTGCGTAAGCTGAAATAAACAGTATTAATTATTATATTTTGTACTAGCGACCCGCCCCGGCTTCGCACGGGTGCAATGCTGATCACTATCACTACATAGTATAAAACAAAGTCGCTTCCCGCTGTCTGTCTGTCTCTATGTATGCTTAGAACTTTAAAACAGATTTTGATGCGGTTTTTTTTTAATAGATAGCTTGATTCAAGAGGAAGGTTTATATGCATATAATACATGCATAATATAGAAGAGAAACACTGATAATTTTAGAGCCATTATTTCTCTTAAAAAGTATAGAATAAAAAATGGTTATTGTGGGTTATCCCTAAGAGATAGACATATGCCATCGCGGACTTTTTTATAGACCTTTTTAAGGTGTACAATACTGTAGTACATTATTTTGATCTATCTCGTAGGGTTAAGCCAGCGTTTGCGATGTAAGCGCAAAAAAATGTGTTTATTTACGACATCACATTAGAAACCTCTAAAATGTACAGTGTTTCTCTACTATATTATACATGTATTATACATATAAACCTTCCTCTTGAATTACTCTATCTATTAAAAAAAACCGCATCAAAATCCGTTGCGTAGTTTTAAAGATCTAAGCATACATAGGGACAGACAGCGGGAAGCGACTTTGTTTTATACTATGTAGTGATAGCTCAATGTTTCCCAAAACGTTGATTTGGGGTCGGTGCAATATGTTTTTCTTCAATACTTCTGTATTAGACTGGTTTCAGTCGGTTACAATACCTACTGCCGTCATTGAGAAATTAATGGAAGTCCATAAAACACCTTTCCTTTTCCAATATATACAACATTATTTTTAGTATATTGCAAACCTTAATATAGTTTGTTCAGAATAAGTAACTGAATCGATTCCAATATTTTTTACACCATGTTATATTTTGTCCCAAAAATATTTAAAAAAGGTTACAAGTTGGACACCGAGCCACACTAAGTACATATTCGCAATCATATTATGCGCACAACACAGGTCACAGCCAGTCAGCCGGCGTGGTAACGAACTTTTTGTTCGGACAATCAGGCAACATAACAAGCTTATAACTTCGTGATTTTTCATGATACAGTTCTGAAATTTTGTTCTTTACATAAAAATACTAGAGACGTGTTTCGGGTTTCCCATGTACTAAAGATAATGTTGTATATCATATACTTACACATTAGCTTGTGAATTGTAATAATCTTAGCATAATATTTTTCCAATTCATTTTGTATTTCTTATAAGACTGATGATGAAAGTCAAATTCGGGGCATATATTTCAATTAAACCATTCATAGGTACTTTTCAAATGTCCAGGAGTCGGTCATTCAGAAAATCGAAGCTCGTGGCCCATTCCAAAGCGTTGTAGCTTCTTATGGAGAAGATCGGACAATAAACTACACGGACACTTTTAAATCAGCACTTTCTCATTTGCATTTCGCATATTTTCCCCAAACTTGTTCTTTTTTCTGTTTTTTCTTTGCGTTATATCTTACCGCAAATAAACGTATTTTATTTCGAAAATAACGTTACAAAATATTGGTTACATTATCCTTTAGAAATACATATCCCTGATGGCCACCGAAATATTAAGGGATCGACTATAAAAACTTAAACACTTGTTCTACTTGTGTGTAATGTCGGTGTTGCGTCAAAGTCCATAAAATTATGTCGTGTTTAAAAGGTGTTTAGCCCAAACCACTGATAAACACTGTTTTGTGTTAGTAAAGTTAGGTTTTACGACTATATTTAGTGGTAATAAGTACATATTTCTCACTCCATTGTTGACAAGATGCAAACGAGCAAATACATAAACTTAGATAATATGATATGATCTGATGTGAGCCCAGTGATCCTACACAAGTTATGATACACGTGTAAGTTTACGAAAGGAACGTTGGCGTCAAAGTAAGTATCGTATCGATGCTTGTTAATAAATAGATCGGTACTGCAGTTTTGAATAGATATAAGTAGGACAGGTGTCAGTTCCACGTGGAACGACTTAGATTTTGACGCCAATAAATCAATCAAAAGCCGCGGGGTAATTGCGTAATACACTAACAGTGACAATGACAAAAAAAAAAGTCGTAAATATTATGCCTTCAACTAGTGCGTAACGAGAGTATGTAGTGCGTGAATGCCACGTGAACGCCGTCGCCAAAAGACACACAGGAAAAGTTACCTACACTGCTACAAACATATTTTAGCGCTCAGATGACGTTCACTGGTGGTGACCATCTTTACGTACCGAGACCCCGCCTCGCAAAGCACGTTAAGCCGTTGATCCCGGCTGTCATTCGTGGATCTTTGACAGTCATTACGGGTAGTCAGAAGCCAGAAAGTCTGACAACCAGCCTTACCTAGGGGTATCGTATTACCTAGTAACTGGGTTTTGGAGGTAAGATAGGCAGTCGCTCTATGTAAAAACTGGTATTCAGCTGCATCCGGTTAGACCGGAAGCCGACCCCAACATACCTAGTTGGGAAAAGGCTAGGCAGATGATGATGATGGCGTTACTTCCAATTTGCTCCACGCGCCTAAAGATCCTTGTACAGCTACAAAAGTAGAACCTATAAGTTTTTTTAAAGCCTTTTTACACTAATCCCAACCAGACAGAACCCTCAAAAAACGTTACAAATGTCAAGCTTTAAAACAACACTGATACCTACGTAAAGCAAGCGTGCATACGTCGCTCAAATATTTACGTTGACTTAGGTTAACCCTTGCGCGGCGAGCTCCGTCCATCAGGCCCCCGTGGCCTCACGGGAACGGCCAGGTAACCGACATAGTGGTACGAAGATTAGATAGGATACTTTGTATCGATTTGATTTGAGAAAATTGGGGTTGGTAAATTGATTTAGGTAGCGGTAGGTAATGTAGGCAACTGTTTATATTTATTAAAAAATGTGACGTAATGCCACCCGTATTTTAGTTCAATTGAGTCTACTTTGAACAGCACCCTAATTGCGTAAGACACTTTCAAATACATACAATCTGAATCATTTTGAATGATATTGTTAATCCATTGCTTCACATATTCCAAATATTTGTCTGCTCAGCAACATAATTCTATGCGTTAGTATTGAATGTTGTTGAACTGTCAAAATAAAAGACATTGCTACTTTTAGCATGTTACGCAATTACCCCGCAGAGTCCTCGACAGTACTCTACCAACTAAACAGAGTCTGTGTTAAAAATACATTATTAATAAAATGACGTTCTTATTACAGATACAATCGAGGCGGGAAATGTCTGAAGATGAACCAGGATGACGTACAGGAACAATAACGAAAATCAATAACACGAAGGAAATTCTATGAAATCCAAATGGGTTGGTAAGTTTCAAGTAATAAGTTTACTTACAATGCTTGTTCAATTACGTGTCTAAAAGATTAACAGAATTTGACAGAAAAAGTCATGTAAAAAAATAGGCAAGCGGGTGACAAAAAAAGGTTCAACCCCGTCTATGCTTCTCAAGTCTACGCAGTCCAATGCGAGGGTCATCTCAACAACCCGCAATAAAATATGCGCCGCAGGACCGTTGGATGTAAAAATGTTGTTTTTAAGGCCCTCCTCAATAATGTATCCTTTAGGAAACGTTAAGTGCTGCTTACTTTTACCCATGTATGTTTATAGTCAGACCCGAGTACCTCTTTTATAAGTAATACACTTTTTTATTGTATTATAAAATTCTTAATAGTGTACCGTAATTTTTCGTTGGCATGGTCATGTGGTGTGGTCGTAAGTGGATTACGTGACGTCATTAATATGATTTTTATGTTGCTGAAGCAATTCGAGTTTTCTGTAGGTTTTCATGTGGGATCACAAATAAATCGTACAGTTGTGGGATTTTATTTTAAATATTTAATATATTTACATAATTTAAAAGCTAACAGTCTTAAAATAATAATAATAATATTTTTTAGGGGGGCCCGTGGCTAAATAATAACAGCCGCACAGGTCGATCAATCAGTTTAAGCTACGCTTGCCGCGGTTGGCCTGTGGATGGGTGACCATCTTTACATACCGAGACCCCTCCGTGCCTCGGAAAGCACGTTAAGCCGTTGGTCCCGACCGCTATTCGTGGATCTTTGACAGTCGTTACGCATAGTCAGAAACCCGAAAGTCTGACAACCAGTCTTACCAAGGGGTATCGTGTATTACCCAGTAACTGGGTTGTGGAGGTCACATAGGCTGTCACGCCATGTAAAATACTGTTATTCAGCTGCATCCGGTTAGACTGGAAGTCGACCCCTAGTTGGGAAAAGGCAGATGATGATGTAGAAGTATATAAAAAAAGAAAAGAATCATAGGGCTTCAAAAAAATTGTCCGCATCGTTGTCAACAGGAAAAGTGCCCAAAAGGCTGCATTATTTATACAGGTAGCATTGCCACGTTGTATGCCAATTTTGGGATTCAATCGTATTCAACATTTTCAATGATAATAATTAACAGACTATTATCATTGAAGTAATTAAACGAAGTGTCAAACAGCAACTTTTTATGATGACCCTGAAAAAAAAAAGTCCCTGTAATGAAGGACACAGCAGTCCATACGGCCGACATCAACCCCAAATCGCGCGTAAAATAGGTTCAGAGGCACAAATAAACCCGGCCAAAAATACATGTGCCGTTCAGCGTAACTCAGTGAACTATCGGTTAACATTCACTATCAATAAAGTACGAGCCGATGGGCAAAGGGCGTCGGTGATCGATGGAACTTCTAATTTATACCCAAAACCCTAAGGCCGTATCGATTACACCACGCTAACTTTGTCGGGCCCGATGTACCGAGGCGCGTTGCTTTTTGCAAAATTTGCCCGTTGTCTCTGGAGGGTTAAGTTCGCGTACTTACTCGATAGTTTGAGAATTTAATTTTTATGCGCGTGGGAACGATTTAATGGATGCGTCTTTGATGTTTTTTGGAAGTGGTACTTCTTGAGATGTCGCTTTCATGAGTACCGATGCAATTTGTACTTGCTCAACTTTCGATAATGCATTAAAAGGCGTAAAGTATTTTACCAAGAATAAATTCTCTGTCGTGTCAGTTTTAATTTCCAATGCTATTTAATAACTAATATAAAAAAATTATATTCAATTACTTTTATTTAAAATTCACCACCTTCCAAACATGGGGAGCATCATGACTAAGCCAATAATTATAATTATCATCATCTTCATCATAATTCGAGCCGTAAGATGTTCACTGCTGGACATAGGCTTACCTCAAGCCTCTACTGCCAATCGAGTTTCCAAAGTCCTAATGCCTACTTCGTACATTCAGCATTAGCAAATTTTCGTATTTTGTTGTCTAGATCCACTTTCATAACTACATAGCACAGATGAACACTCTTGCGGGCAATATTGCCCACTAGTAGCCGAAACACGTTCCTCCCAAAAACATGATCCTACAAACAATTTAGATAATTTTCCAATGTTTACGATACATTACCGAATTAATATATTCCGCAGCCGCTTACCGATCGATCTCAAATATCTCTAGGCGCACGCTGAGCTAAAATTATTTACACTTCACCGGTTTCAAGGATCGTAATACGAAACTTTATTAAAGGGTTATCCCTTTCTCTGTTGCTTCAGTAATCTGTACAACTACTCATATATGGCTATTTATGAACCTACAAGAACGTGTGCCACGTCAGGTTTCTGCCATGTAACAAGTTTCGTTAGAGCAACAATATGCTGCCTAAAAGTCAGTCCGTGTTGTCTTACATTGCTTTAGACACTGCAGTCAACTGCTGGGTCATAGTTGCCACCCAAGTATGACTGTGCCTTCCACCATTTTGGATATCAACCGGCAAGATTAATGTTGGGCATGTGCATTTCTTACCGTATGATTTAGCAACTTTAGCTTGCTTATCTGCTGGGTAGTGCCACTTGTTGCCAATTGATTACTTGTAGATAATCCTGGACCTACTGGACCCCATGTGGCTTATATGGGAAGCTCTCAATTGATTGCGTAAACAGGTTGGTCGTTGTAGACACAATTTTTCGAAGTGGGGGATTACAGACCTATCCAACACCCACTGCGAGCGCGATGCTTCTGATCAAACCATGCCCCACTTGCTGAACTGTCCGTTCACCTGCACCTTGGATGACTAAAAGAGTGCCACTGATGCCCACCACATGTCCACCTACTGGGTTCAAACTATATAAACAAAACAAAAAAAAACTAGTAAGAATTGCATCAACGCGAAAGTAGGAAGAAGATTAGACCCCAATACATCCAAGCATGAAATATCATTATGTAATTATTTTAGCAAATTCTCTTACAATTTCTTATATTTTTAAAACTTTAATATAAAACACTTCACCACAAACATCTTCCCAGCACTCCACAATCAAGATACCCCATTAAACAATCAGTAATATACCTTCCATCCATTATTCACGAAGTTTCAGTAAGTATACCGATAGCTAAGGTACTTAAATGTAAGCAATTACTGAAGGTAGATAATCTTGGAAGCTTTGACCCCCGGGATGACCCTTGCTTAACGAACTATGTATTATCTGATGATGCTGCGATGGGATTTGTCTTAAACTATTCATATTAATATAATATTTATGGATGTGAAGTTCTGTGAAGTTTATTTCTTCGGCTAAATAATGAGTCTTCATCGCCGATTTTTTTTACCCGACTACGGTGAAGCAAGAAGGAGGGTTATGATTTTGACCGGTATGTGTGCATGTATGTATGTTCATCTGTTCCCTCATAACCCCTTAACCACTTGTCATAATTTGACAAATGAGGTATCGTTAGAAGCGTCTTGACCGTCCTGGTTATAAACTATGTGACGTTACAGTAAATTCAATATGGCGCCCTCTAGAGGACATAAAGTAATCAATTTAAATATAAATATTCTGGGATAGTGCTTTGTTGGGTATTAAATGAAAGAGCTTAATTAGCATATTTCAAAAATACAGATATTACTGAAATAAGTCCCAAAACAATTAAATAAAAAATAAGTTTAAAAACTAAAACCCGACTGAAGACACGAAAAGGATGACACAAGAAAGTTTATTTACGTATATCTTTTTTTATAAATAGTATTTTGATATTGGTTAACATTAAAAAAGTATACGAAGCCAGATGTAAATTCATAACAAGAATAAACGTAGAAAAACGTCTTTGAGTATAAATTCTCTTAGGATTTAATTTTTTTCTGAAGTCTGTTTTTATTAATGATTGAAAATGTTAATTTAGTTAGTGAAACTACACTTTGATATATAATCATTTAACTGTTACATACTATCTGGCATTCGCCTCACACTTTGATAAATCACTTATTCGTCCACCGTTTAAAGAAAGATCAAATAAACTACAAGCTAAATTGCAAGATTTGATTAAATCATGGTATCTAAGTACCAATTATTCGACGTCATATTTTAGTTCGTGAATAGTTTTAGTTAAGTTAGGGTGTAGTTTCGTTATTGTTATTAATGGATTAGGTATAAATTGTTATTTACGTACAGACGCCAGAACATCAAGCTACTACAATCTGTCAAATTTCTTTAATAGATTTTCAACTTTATCGCTAACGCATAAGGCTCAAAGTCGATTGGGAAAATTTGACAGTTTCGGGTAGTTCGATGTGCTGGCGTCTGTACATAATATTTTAATCATTATATACAACGTGTAACGCTAAATGCGCAAAACCTCAGACACCCCAACTGATTTTTAATTCAATTAACCTATTTCAGAGAGAAAATAAGTAATGAAAAAAATTGTAAAGGTTTTATGTGCTGTTTTAGTTTTACTGGCCATTCTGATCGTTTCTTGCGTCTGTGACGACGCTTTATCGAGGGAGGAGTCGTCGCCGGGCCGCTGCGCCGCGCTGACCTTGGCTTGCTTGACCTATTAATAAATAGACACGGCAACGTTTTTAATGAAGATTTTTTGAAAAATGTGACCTATATTAAAAAGTGGTTCAATTAATTCTGCTCGTTATTCTGATCAAACTATTTTCAGGTTTAGCGCATTTAACGTTACACGTTGTATTTATTTTTTTCAGAATATCTAAATAAATAAAACTTATAATTTAAGTTGTTACACGACGAACCAGCACCCTAATTGCGTATCACACTATAAATCTCAATTTGAATCATTATGAAGGATATAGCTAATTCATTGCTTCATATGCTCGAAAAATTTGCCTGCTCAACAACGTAAATAACGCAATCAATTTTGTTGAAATGTCAAAATGAGAAATGCATGTGTAATACGCAACTACCCCGCAGGTAAGGTTAACTTCGGAAATAGGCGCAATTAGTACTCACATACAAGATAAAACACAGAAGTCAGATCAAATAGAGTTGATCGAATCAAGGTGGGTCATCCACTGGGGAAGATCCGAGGCGGGCGCGATACACGATTAATTAGGGAATAGGGGATACGAGTAGTGGTCTGCGATGCAAAGGGTACAAGCGAGGACAAAATGGCGAAGAAAATAAATTATATTAAAAAAAAAATAAAGCTCAATTTAATTTAATTGGTAATTTTTTGGACTAGTTACTGACCATGAGAATGTTTGATAACTTTTAATAACTGTAAATGTTTGAGTTTGTTAGAAGTCATTTTCCAAATAGATATAATGTAATCTTGCGCCCATCTGTCAATTAATTATATAATTAAATTTATTTTTCTCTTCTCATTTTTTTTCAGTTCTGGCAATCCAGGGCTAAAGTAGAAACCCATTCGCTAATTTATGATAAATTGGTGAATAGATTTTTTTATTTTAGTATCGAATTTTCATTTACCTCGGGTGCTGTTAGTTGGTGCAGTTTTATTGGAATAAAACAATCATGGCGAAAGTCTCCAATAGTAATCTAAAAAAAAACCAGCCGGTCGATTCTGGGAAAATCTCACCGTGATAACTAAGGTGAAATGAGCTTAGAGCGAGCTTTGAGTCATGCTGCTGCATGCAGGGATTGACACTATTGACGACTCACTCCACGGTCACTTCACCCACGTTTTCACGGTGAGATGGTTACAGAATCGCACGGCTGTTTACATAACTAAAAATAATACCTACGTACAGTTGTGCTTCTTATCATAAAGAACCCCACCAGCTAGACCTGAAGGCCAATTTCCGTATTTAGAAACGCATAAAATCTAGTCACAGGGTTGGCGCAGTGGTTAAGCGATTGACTGCTGCGCTGCGTGTCGCGGGTTCGATTCCCGCACGGAACAAATATTTGTATGACGTACAAGTAGTTTCGGGTCTGGCTGTTTATGTATGTGACTTTAAATGTTTGTAAACGCACCCACAATTCAGGATAAATTCCTAGCGTGGGGCAACGTTTAAAAAAAAAATTGGGAAATTAGAGGTATTTTTGACAGATTGAAACTGACATCAGACTGTGAACGTTCTTAAAATTATAAGCATTGCCCCGCCTCTGATAGTTATTCCCAACACTTAACCGATCGCCTGTACCAGATAGGACGGGATTCGTCCAGTGGTAGTGTAACTGAATTACCTATCATTTTGATTGAACGTTTGAGAGCCTCTGGAGGTCCTATTAGATCCAACCTCTATTTACCAGACGTGTTATAGATTGAGAGACACTTTTACGTAGTTAGCTTTGATTTGCAGGTTGTTATTTGATTATTTTTGTTTCATTGAATGGGGTGAAGTGATTCTGTTTTTGATCTAGTGCGGGAGCTTTGATTAACTGATATTCCTACTCAAAACGTTGCATTAGTTTCTCGAATATTCTTTCTTTTTCTTGAATAAAATACCAGCGGTAATTACGTAGCACACTAACATTATAAGTAAAACTAGCAATGGCTTGTGTCTTGACAGTACAAAAACATTCATTGCGTTATTTACTTTTTTGAACAAACACATTTTTCGAACATATGAGGCAATGGATTAGCTATATCGTTCAAAATTATTCAAATTGTGATTCAAAGTGTATTACGCAATTGGGGTGGTGATTCTAAAAGTAGGTACTTACTTTTAAAATATCAGGTTCTAAAATATAGGGGTTAGCATTATGCTGAGCGATGGCCCTTTTGCGTAGATATGGCAGACGTTTTCTCCCGACTTGTTCTTTTTTTAGGGTTCCGTACCTCAAAAGGAAAAACGGAACCCTTAAGATCACTTCGTTGTCCGTCTGTCTGTCCGTCGGTCAAGATCCTTTTTCTCAGGAACGCGTGGAGTTATCAAGTTGAAATTATAATAACAAATACTCAAAGCTACAATCCTTTGAAGCAGTGAAAAAATTAAACTTCCTAGTCAACGCAATCAAAACAGATGGGCCTTTGTTCTGGAACTAAAACCTATACGGTACTTCCCGTTGACCTAGAATCATGAAATTTGGAAAGAAGCAAAGTCATGTAGCACAAATAAAATCCGAAATGCGTTAATTTGTAGTTACATTACAAAAAAACACCCCGTGATAAACTATTTACATAGCTACAAATTTGTACGGAACCTTCGGTGCACGACTCCAACTCACACTTGACCGGCGTTTGTGTTTTTGTTCTTACTCTGCTTCATGATTACCGCAAATAAACGTTTTTTTTTCTTTCTTTCTCTTTTTTTAAATTAGGTAATTATTTGCTTCACCATGAAATCTTTATTTTTTTTTCCGTTTGAATTTACTAATGTAGGTTTATTACTAACCCCGGTACTCAGAGTCATTACTTAAAATTAATCGATCATTAACTTTAATTGACAAGTATAAATTGGAACGCAGCCAGTCAACAAAAATATATCAGATTAAAAACATTTTTGTTGACATTTGTGCCAAGATATATGCTGGTTAATAAAAGTTAATGATTGATTAATTTTAAGTGAAGTCTCTGAGTGCGGCAGTAATTGTCAATGCTGGGAAGAGCAGCGGTGGCCCAGTGGCAAAGGTCCCGACTTACGAGTTGTAGATCGTGGGTTCGAACCCGGACAGGTGGTTTACTCTGTGTACATAATTGATCTCAAAACGGTGAAGGAAAACATTGTGAGGAAACCAGCATGTCCTAGAACCAGAAAATCGAAGACATGTGACACCTACCAACCCGCACTGGGCTCGCGTGGTAGATTACAGCCCACTCCCTCTCGAAGAGAGGAGGCCTGTGTCACAGTAGTGGGAGCATCATAGGCTGATTATGAAACCTAATGGTTTGAAATATGGTAAATTTTTATACAAAATTATATTCTACGTGAAAATTAAAGATGCTTTTAACACTCTCTCTGCCAATAATATACTATACAAGGTGTAACTTACATAACACACAACCTCTTAAGGGGTCATTGTACTCATCATTATGAACAACTTTTACTATGGGACCAAACCGGAAATCGCGAAAAAAAAATCAGCTGTTCCCTTCATTTTGACGAGTTATGCGAACATAAATGTAGGGAACAGCTGATTTTTTTTTCGCGATTTCAGGTTTGGTCCCATAGTAAAAGTTGTTCATAATGATGAGTACAATGACCCCTTAAGAGGATGTGCGTTATTTAAGTTACACCTTGTATAAGCCTTTTTAAGTTCAGAAGGCCTTGGGATACGCCGGTGGGTCCCAAATTTTCTGCTTTCGGATGGCAAGAGATAAAAGCCAAAATTATTACAAGATGCTGTGGGATCCGCCAGTGGATCCAATAATAATTCTTTCACGGCGCCATGGAATCCACCCTGACCTCCCACATTCAAATAGTTTTTACTACTACTGGCGTGCTGTTATGGAAAATGTGATTATACTCTGGCGTCCACATGAATCTTACTTACAAATTTAAAAAAAAAATGCAATTATAAGTACATAGTGACGACGTGCCGAATGAAAAAAATTGGGGGTTGCCGGCGGATCCCATGGCAGGGAGAGTGTTAAATGGTTTTTCAAACGTTCTTTCCTTTTCAGCTCCAGATTCTCTCAGCTTTGTTTTATTTTTAAACATTACAAGGAAATAACATTTTCAAATTCTCAATTGACTTTTCCTCCAACAAATTAATACAATATGTATCTAGTTATACATATAAAAAGCAGGTACTACGTAGGTACAATACAATATACAAATGTATCGCTAAAATAAGGGTCTTGGGTACAATACACGTCTTAAACAAATATAAGAAGGCTGTGGACGGTGACCTTTGTCCCTTTTGTGCGAGTGTGCGTAAGGGACGGACTGTAAGGACACGCTCACACAGACGTAACTCTTGTATTTGCAAATGTGACCCTGTAGACCAATGGGCAGTTAGACGTGGACGAATTTTAAATGAGTAACTTGACAACTTTGGGGAGTTTACTGGATGTCTCAGTTTAACTAGATCCATTATTATAACGTTCTATTGTGAGGCTTGCAATCTTTGGGAGACGATAAAAGAAAATAAATTGATGACTATGCAGTGCGTAGTTAAAATTACAGTGAGTGTCTTTAGAATATGCAGTTGTCTATAGTCTGTTAGTAAGTGTCACACCCCATGGAAGGCTTTCTCTGACTCCTTAGAACTAAATGCAGGCGTAGGGTACCTCGATCCTGTCATAGAAAGGAGCAAATAGTGACAAAATAGTCAACACTTACCCAAATGTTCACATACACACTCACTGAGAGTCGCACACCTTACACGCTACTTACATTAATACAGAATAATATAATGTAGTCTAAAACTGCACTTGTTATTTGTATAAGAGAAATATGAGGCGTATAACATTCATAAAGGTAGATGCAACTTAGATGTCTGTATCAGTTTCTTTGTGTGGTGCAGCAGTAAAAATGATGTGTGGTTCACAACAACTCTACATACCGTCGAACGGGGTGACTATGTGCCTGGCAGGTGAAAATGTGCAATGGGGTCTCAAGTTATGCTTTGATTTTTAATCTAACTCAAATGTGTTTGACGCCACATTTTTAAATCACTAATAGATTCACGAGATATTACGAATCTATTAGTGATTTTAAAATATGGCGTTAAACACATTTGAGTTAGATTATTAATTGCACATTTTCACCTGCCAGGCACATAGTCACCCCGTTCGACTGTATATTGTTATTGTAGAACAACCACTACCATCTCAACACTTAGAAGTCGACGGAGAGGTAGTTATAGTTCATTTTTTGGCAGAAGAGAACAGAACGCTGCTGGACATCTATCTTAAAATTAATTCATTTATTCACTACAGAAAACGCACAGCCTCTTTTATGACCAACATCCTAATTGCGTAACACACCATCGATCTCAATTTGAATAATTTTGAAGGATATTGCTTATCTATTTATTGTTTCATACATTCGAAAGATTTGTCTGTACAACAACGTTATAGAGGTATGAGGTACAGGGTGTAAAGATCACTCATTCTCCATAGAAATGGGAGAATCCTCCGACCAGACGGGTGTTGTGTCTGGCGGGGAACTGCCCGATGATTCATGTAGGGCTGTTTTATATATGCTAGTTGCACGGTAAACTCTGCTTGCGAGATGCAGGATTTTGCGTGACGTCAGTATGACGCGTAGTTCGCATATGACGTTTGTAAATACCGCTACAACGTAAATAACGCAATGGATGTTGTTGAACTGTCAAAATGAAAGCCATACCTACTGACTATCAGTAACAATGTATGTGTATGTGTAGTGTGTTACGCAATTACCCCGCTATAGCATCCTGCTGTTTTGTATTTAATAACCAAACAGATGAACTCTTGCTTGTGTGGTTCGATTAATATTCAATTGTAAAATATAACTATCTTGCCTGTCTACAAGTCTCCTAGCTCTGTGGCCTAAGCCCGTTAGGCCGGGCCACCTTCCGATACAATAACAGGCAGCGGACCCTTTCTTCTGGTAGGCTCCCTTATAAATTGCGGTGTCCGACTGTGCCCGACTGTTTGTTGCTAATATTGCACTGCTTGTTTGCTTTCTATCGATTTGGGAGAGGTATGGACCGAGGACGTAGTTCGAGTTATGGGATTATGCCGAATTGATTTGTAGGTGTTTGGACAAGATTTTCCAGTGTTAAGATATCGTTAATTATGCTGATTGGTCTTCCTTTGACCACATACACAACCACAGATTGCTGTTCTCACGAAAGAAGAAAAGGCTTTGAGAGATTGTTGATTGTTTTTTGTTGTCGTTAGGATATACTTTAAAACGTTATCTATTTAAAGTCTATTCAAGTCCTTGTTTCAAGTTTATGTTATTTCCACATAAACGGATATCAACATTATAACAGTATAGATTTCAGAATGACTAGTACTATTTAAAAAGTCATCAAAATTATTGAAGGTATAGCACAAACTGAACTTCATATGTGGGTATTAAAGTTGCTGTTTCAACAACTAATATATGTTTACTTGTTTGGAAACTAAACCGTGAACGTAGTATGTATAATATGTTTTAGTTTGTGTTCTTTGAATAATGAAGCTTAATGAAGTTTCCAATAGAAAAACCTGAACTAAGTATCAGAACGAGTTTTCCCTTTTCAGCTCATCATTGTTTCGTTATAATTTTAATAATGTAATTTACGTATTTTCAGCTTTATGGAACCAGGCTAACCAGTTCTTGGGCATTTACAGGTTTCAGTTTGGCGTCTTTTCGTAGATTAAATTTTAAGCAAATTCAATATTAAAACGTAATTCTTAACCTTGCATACCTTTTCCTCACAGATACGATCCCTCCTCGATCAAGCATGTAATATACCTGTACAAAACTGAAAATTCCACAGAAGTTATATTCTAAATTCCAGAGCATATCCATCGGAATTCTGAAAACGCTTGCATAAAGTTTAGCTGAAGATATTACCTGCATCTTTCAGCGAAATTGTATCAAGCTACTACAATCTGTAAATTTCTTTAATAGATTTTCAACTTTATCGCTAAAGCATTAGGTTCAAAGTTGATTGGGAAAATTTGACAGTTTCAGGTAGCTTGATGTGCTGGCGTCTGTACTTGACGCTGACCTTTCTTATTTGCTTGAAGAATTCGTATTCCTTCAGTGATGTATGAGTTATTTTTGAAATAGTCAAGTTGAATGCTTTAGTTTATTAGATTTCTATGAACTGGCGTTTTGGGTATTTGAGTTACATGTTTTATCTGTGATAAATGTAGCTTCTGCATTTTTCCTTTTTCTTTTTCATTCTTTGTAGGTTTGCATGTGAAAGCTGTTATTATTAGTAGCTATTGCAACAGGCTTCTATTGCACTCGTGAATGAAGTAGAATCAAAATAGTGTTTAATATTCCTGAAATAATCGGAGAGCAGGGTGGCCCAAGTTGCGTAGGTTCGAACCCAGACAGACGCTTCACTTTGTGTAAATTATTTCATCATCACTGCTCTCAAAACGGTGAAGGAAAATCGTGTAGAAATCGGCATGTCCTAGAACCCAAAATTTGAACACACGTGACATCTATCAACCCGCACTGACCCAGCGTGGCGGATTAAAGCCCACCCTGCCTCTCACCGAGAGGAGGCCTCTGTCCCAACAGTGGGAACAGATTATGAATCGGTTTTATGTTTTAACTAGCGACCCGCCCCGACTTCGCACGGGTACAATGGAGAAACTGATAATTTTAGAGCCACTATTTCTCTTAAAAAATATAGGATAAAAAATGGTTATTGTGGGTTATCCCTAAGAGCTAGACATATACCATTGCGGACTTTTTTGTAGACCTTTTTAAGGTGTACAATACTGTAGTACATTATTTTGATCTACCTTGACGGGTTCAGCCAGCGTACAATGTAAGCGCAAAAAAATGTGTTTATTTACGATATCACGTTAGAAACCTCTAAAATTATCAGTGTTCCTCTACTATATTATACATGTATTATAGATATAAACCATTTCTCTTGAATCATTCTAACTATTGAAAAAAACCGCATTCAAATCCGTTGCGTAGTTTTATAGATCTAAGCATATATAGGGACAGACAGACAGGGAAGCGACTTTGTTTTATACTATGTAGTGAAGTGATAGTGATGATACAGGGAAATCAGCCCACAACGTTCCCACTTCTGGGACACAGGCCTCCTCTCTATAAGAAGTAGATTTGAATAGAGAATTGCAATACATAAACTGTGACAGAATAGTGTTTGCAATCGTAGTGTGGGACCCGTAGGCATTTGGCTATACAGTTTACCACAAGACTAAATTTTGACAGCGCGGTTATACGTACGTCTTTTCATATTTGCAGGGATAATACAAAAATACTGTAGAAAATTATCTAAAGCTACCATTAGGTATATATTAAAATACGTTAACATACAGTATGTTTTCAGATAGCAATAAAAACCCGTACCTTTCACGTTATTTACTCGGCCCATGCTCGATCGGCCGCGGGACCCGGCCTTTTTCATTTCCGTTAAGAAACATGGAGGTTTGTTGTAATGGACATAGGCTTTTGGTTTATTAATACATTATATAGGGTTTGGAATTGGGATGCAAAGCCTTAAGGGGGTGATAGTTGACACCATTTAGAGCATTTTGAGTCATACATATCTTAGACGAAGTGTCTTTTTATTTTTTTCCAGTTAAGGTTTTTTTTTATGTTTGCAGTTAAAAATAAAGAAAACATACATCGTCTAAGACAATTTCGGTGTCCCTTAAAGCTTGGCACTCAGCTTTCAAACATCCTGTAGGATTTTGTAACCGAAAAGTTTACAAAGAATTATTGTTTAGTTCAAATCTGGTTTAGATGGTTCTTGCTTGTTTAAGAAGTTATGCAACCTATTAACAATTTTTTAGAAGCTTGATCTTATTTGAACTTTTACTCATTACTGTCACTGTTAGCCTGTGTCATCCCAGTACTGGGCAAATGCCTATGTCTTCCATTGCTTGCAATCCAGGGTTAATGTGGACCACTGGTCTTTAGGTTTGTACAACTTGTCCCGCTATCTGTTACGAAGTCTGACGCAACGCCTTCTTCGTCCTCCCTTAGTGACTTAGCAGTAATTACTATAATAATAGCAGTACTATGAATCGCGTATTTTAATTCCTGAGTACAAATAGTTGTGTCTTAATAAAATCACCAGAGAAATCCAAATGTGGGTAGTTCGTTATTATAATATCATCATCATCTGCCTCGCCTTTTCCCAACTATGTTGGAGTCGGCTTCCAGTTTAACCGGATGCAGCTGAATACCAGTATTTTACATGGAGCGACTGCCCATCTGACCTCCACAACCCAGTTACTGGGAAATACGAATACCCCTTGGTAATACTGGTTGTCAGACTTTCGGGCTACTGACGACCCGTAACGACTGTCAAAGGTCTACGAATGACAGCCGGGACAAACGGCTTAACGTGCTTTCCGAGGGACGGAGGAGTCTTGGTATGTGAAGATGGTCTCCCATCCACGGACCAACCGCGGCAAGCATAGCTTAACCTGATCGATCGACTCGTGCGACTGTTATTACTTAACCGCAAGCCCCTCTAGTTCGATATTATAATATAAAGGAGTAAAATTAAATAATTATTCTAAACTTTTTTATAATTAATTTGTAATAATAGACTAAACGACAACCGAGAATTCTTCAGGTGATTCCCTTTAAATTAATATTAAGCTTAATTTCATATTACGTCATGTTCAGAAATGATTACGTCACAGTTTCAGTAGGTAGGTATACAAAACAACTAGGCGAATAAGTTAACTAATTTAATCCTACTGAAAACCTTTGCGATATCTGTGCCTAATGTATGCACAGCGGATATACCCCTTCGAGCCTCGTACTGACAAGCAAGTTGACTTGAATAGTTACTTGACCATTTTCCTTTTGAGAAACTCATGCGTGGGTCGGTCAGTTGCAATGTTCACCACCCTTGGTTGACTGGTAGAGAATGCCTAAGGCATTAAGTCCGCCTTTGTACCTTTTGTGCGAAAAGTTTAAATAAATAAATAAATAATGGACAGTAACAGGTGGTAGAATAGTCAATTTTTAAATGTTATTTATGTTGCTATCGGTGTAGAATATTAAAAATATAAAAGCTGATTTTCCATTTTAATAGCAGTTTTACCCGGTATCAGACAAATGCTGACCAGTAATTCCTCTTAATTATCTATTCAAAAATATAGAATACTTAGTTAATTCATTAAAAAAAACAAAATACTGGTAAAATACTGGTATTCAGCTGCATCCGGTTAGACTGGAAGCCGACCCCAACATAGTTGGGAAAAGGCTAGGCAGATGATGACTTAGTTAATTCATAAATAAAACAGACGTCAACTTAAAACTTACATTTACTTAACTATAAATTAAATAAGACTATTTATAAATTTCAATATATCAATCAATTTTTTATAAAAGATTTTATAAAAAGCGCTTGCACTTTAAACTCGTAGCAGTCATACCACCATCACGCGCCAAAAAACCAGGCTACTCACCTATACAACTCTCCCACCGTTCAAACGCAGCACCGACCGGCCCTTGCGGCCAGTACTCCCTAGCTGTGGGCAGTACACCCTCAAAACAACCTTGAATAGCAAAAAACATTATAACTACCCCAAACTACTACAAACGAAAACCAACCCTAACTGAGGAAAATAAGGTAGAATTTGCGCTGTGTCGTGTTTTGTGGGCAGTAGATACAGGGGGCCGTCAGATCGACCCATGGCTACTATACAACGATTGTGTAGTTTTGATTTCTATTTCGTATGTTTGACTTGGAAATATTTGCCGAATTTCGGTTATTGGGTAGCTCCTTTATGAATTAAGTATGAGAGTAACTTGGAATTTGAATTAAGTATAGGCTGGTTTGTTTTTAAGGGTATCGAGTTAGTGAAGTTGATGTTGATGGAGTAAACATTTAGTTTGTATAGTTTTTGAATGCAAACAAACACCTTTGTTGTTGTAGTTATCAAAGTTTAAGTTTTATGTTATTTTTCCTGTAAAGATCAGGTGCCGAAGTAATTCATTTTACGTGTAGTGCTCTGTTTTCGTTATTTTATTTAAAAAATATCAATAATATTATATTACTTAATAACTAGCTTCCGCCCGCGTCTTCACCCGCGCGGTATCGATAAAAAATAGCGTACGTCCTTTCCTAGGGTTCAAAGTATTTCCATACTAAATTTCATCAAAATCGGTTCAGCCGTTCCGGGGATTTGCTGGAACAAACAGAAATTACATAAAACTTTTTTTTGTTATAAGCACTTTCATACTCTTATATGCATTTATTAAAAAAGCTGTTATTTTGACATTACAAGCAGATGCTTCAACTTTATTTATTTGTATAGATTATGTAAAGTTTCTTTTATTAACCTAAAATATGTAATTAAAAACAATCAAGCTGTTAATAATTTAAATTACCGACATTGCTAATGACACTACCGTGAAAAAAAAATGCACGTAGTTTTTATGAAAACTATTTTTAACTCTATTCATAAAAAAATACTGAAAATAAAAATGACCAGACATTACACCACGTCGTCGTATCGCTAAACAAACACTTCCACACAATAGGCATAACGGACAGCACCCTGTGCAGAGTTTGCATCAAGGCGGATGAAACCGTTGCGCATGTGCTCTTTGAATGCACAGGCGTCACCCAGATTAGGTCAGAAACCCTCGGGACACCCAGATCTTACACAGATGTTCTCAGCAGACTAGGAGACCTAATCAGCTTCTGGAGGGAGGTGGGCTGGTTGGAATAACCACCGACGGCCGCCACGGCCCACAAACAATGGTCCACCTGAAAGACGAAGTGCGGAAACTAAACCCATAACATAGAATATAGAACATATACCACGTCGTCCCGACACATTTCACTAAATTACACTTGCATGAAACTAGAAATTGCTTTGTATTTCACCCTTTTTTTCTAAAAGTGACAGCGACAGTGTTTACACGTAGCCAGTTGCTTGAAGAAATGCCCCCTCACGTGTTCACGTTAACTTGGCTACATTTTTCGCACTTGGCGCAGGTTATAAGAAAATGGTTTTGAAAAATTTTCCTCTATTTTTTAATAAACAGCCTGTAGGTGTGCTTTACTAGAAGTCGATTGAAACACGGAGAGTTTTCTTTTAATATGCTGATAATTAATTATTATTATATTATATATATTTTTTTAATTTAATAATAATTGTTGATGCTTTTTAAAACGATACTTATCAAGATTGCAGTTGTTTCATTTCTGCCGCCTTAATCATGTTTAAAGCTGCACATTAAAATATTGAAATAATAACATTAGAAAGATGGTAATACCTAACTATCACAGAGTATATGAACCTGCGGGGTAATTGCGCTACACACTAACATTAGCAATGGGTTTCATCTTGACAGTTCAACAACATTCATTGCGTTATTTTCATTGTTGAGCACACACATTTTTCGAACATATGAAGCAATGGATTAGCAATATCCTTCAAAATGATTCAGATTGAGATCGATAGTTTGTTCCGCAATTGGAGTGTTTTCTCTGCTGTTCAACGAAACTCCTTGTTCCCGTTATCTAAATAAATATTATAAAGAAGTACAATTCTTTGTTTATAATTATGTTTGTAAAAGGAGATTCAGTTATAACAATTCCTTCACTGATAGAATTCTACGCTATTACTGAGTACCATAGCATATGTTTTATGTAAAAAAAGAAACGTCACTAAAGACGCAGTCAGAAGGTAGGTTTCGTTCGAAAAGGTACAAAAATCACCACCTACTTCAAACTCAAACTCAAACGCAAAGCATTTATTTCAAGTAAACCAATTATAGGCACTTTTGAATTGTCAAGGGGTCAGTCAGTCAGAAAGATGAAGCTAGTTGCCCATTCCAAAGCGAAGTAGGTACCTGTGGAGAAGAACGGGCAAGAAACTCCACGGACACTCTTTTAAATCATAAAAATTGTTGTTCATCACTTTCCGCTACCGCTTATGCCTCGCGCTTGGTCCTGTCGGGCCTCGGGCGCGTCCGTGACAGCGTGACGCGGGTCCGGCGCGGTCCGAAATAGATATTTCGCCGACTGTCGTCTTATTTGTGGCGTTACCCTAAGAATTGTGTACATGACGCTCCGTTTTGAACGTTTTTTTGTGGTAAGTATGCGAATGTGTTTAGCGTTTTGGGCAGTCATTTTTTTTTGTGAAGTGTGGAAATAATGAAGTACTTATACGACCTCTCTATTCCACCAGAATCTTTTTGTGATCATAATAGTAGTTAGCTCTATAATAACTTGAACTGGAAATTCCATTACACTACAGTGAAGAACAATTAAGAAATTATGGCGTTATCACTGATCAATCTATAGAAGTGCATTGACATGGACATTGCCTTTTCAATCGCTCACCACAGTTGCCACCTTCCTTAGGCAATTAAAAAAGCTCATCTAGGTACAATAAAGAATTAGCTAGATTTCGCCAAACATTCAATCAGTTAAGCACCTTTCACTGCTGAACATAAGGTCATCAAAAATTATAGGCAAAAAACTCCTACAAGTTTTTCAATTCGTTCAAATTCAAACAGATCATGCAATAGCTGAACGTAATACAGCGCCATCTATTGTCGAGTAGCACGCAACAAAACTACGTTTTAACGAGATATTGTCGCTACAGAGGGCGCTAGCTTGCTAGTTGAAAAACTTGTAATGTTGTTCGTGGCTATTGGCATGGAACTTGAAAACTCTTGATATAGATAGGTATTTTTGAGATGGATCAGAAATTATTTCAATTTACGGGATTTTGAAAAATCATGATTTATTAAGTAGGTTGAAACGGTAGGTATCTGTTTCAACCCTTTTGTAAAATAACGAATTGATGGAATACTCCATGTAACTTACTAATTTGGATAAAAATAACCATACAGTAGAATTAACTTTTACTTTCAAAAGCTTGTACAGCTGTCCAACATTTTCAGTTACCTATATATAAAATAAATACTTGTATAGATGTAGTTTCAAAATTTTCATGACTTTTTTGTGTATTTATTATTTTATGTTTAGTACAGCAAATTAAAGGCTAAATCCTATCACTCTGCTCCTCCTGTCTTCTCACAGAATTTTTGCGATTCTAACATTATCGTCAAACAAGTTCAATCCAGCTCCACGATCGCGTCGAGCATCGTCAATACGTCAAACATACATACATAAACTCACGTCTTCTTCCCATGGGGGTAGACAAAATCTACAGAACACCACCTGCTATGATCCTTTTACGTTCATACATCTGCCGTGCGATTCTGTAACCAACTCACCGTAAAAGCTTAGGTGAAGTGAGCGCGGAGTGAGCTGTCATTCGCTAGGGATTAACACTATTAAGTGTTCACTTCACTTATGATTTCACGGTGAGATTTTTACAGAATCGACCGGCAGGTCATACTCGCACGCTGGTTGCGAGTACCTGACCTTTCCGAAGAACATCACCGTCATCACCATCGTCATCGGTGATGTCCCTGGAAGTATGGATTAAAAATTGAATAGGGGCGTTGTCAAGGTCATTTCCAAACGTTTTAAGCCTCAGAAAGTGCAATTGAATAAAATTTTTGCTCAGAAATTGAATAAAATTTTTGCCAGCACGTAAGCCTTTGAGAAAACATGTGTTCAATAAGAAAAAAAACATTTACTGTTTTTTAGCTACGTAAAAGTATTACCACAGGACATCTACAACGTCCTGAAAAAAAAAATGAATTGATGGCCCTGATAGTTTTTTTTGTTATGCTTTTTTTCTTTGAGCACTGCAAAGTGATTGAAAAAACCGTAAAAAAAATTCATCGACATTCTCAGGGTTAAAAAGTTTGGAAATCACCTTGCCCACGCCCCTATTCGATTTGATCCATGCTTCCAGGGACACCTTGTATATCCTCTTTCGGTATAATGTTTACATTTACCACTCAAAGTTTTACTAAAATGCACCAATGTACAATCCTAAGAGCCTTACTTTGCACTCCTTATTCATTCTTACAAGACAGCCATCATCAGCCATTTCCACCGCCATTTTTCCCAGACGAAACACGTGAAGTATCAGAAACCTTATTTAAAAGTTACTAGTGAAAGTACTCGACGCTGCCGGGTGAAAAATGCAGCGAAGTTGTAACGAAAAGGAAAGTGGAAGACTCCGTGAAGACTTTACAGCTTTTAAACCTTGTTTCAAGCGATTTAAAGTTGATGCAGCCGCTTTTTTGCCAAGCGGAATTGTATTAAAGAGGCGTTTTTGGCAATTAAGGGCTGTTTGTTAGTTAGCGGTTTGGTTGCGTTGTGTGATTGAGGTTTAGTAAGAACGCTTGTGTATGTATCTGATAAGTTCGGATATTTTTAGTTTGTGTATCTTATTGGGTGACTTGTCTTATTGGAATGTTCCAGTTAGTATTTTTTTTTTAATTCAGCATGATTTCTATATTACAATCAAACCTGGATAAGCGAGAGTTCAAGGGAGCACAATCTCATTCTCTCTTACAGAGGTTTGTCACTAACCCGAGTTTCTCGCTAATGCAGATACACGGGTAGCGTTTCTCTCTTATAGGGGTACGCAGCAATAACAAGTCACAGCAAGTACGAATGTAGTAAATATGTAATTTTATTTAGACCTTATTTACACTTAAAAAAATCCGTCAATTTCTCCGGATTCAAACGCATTCACTATTTTAAGTTTATCAGTTAATGACAGTACTTTAATTTTCCGTTTTGACATGATGCAGAACAGAACTTTCCTTCGCAATTGATAACTATGAACTGAGTAAGTCCGACAGACAGGACGGTACACAGGCACACGTGTCCATTCGAAAAGAATGCGATACAATAACAACATTTAGTTCCACGAAATAGAATAGGTACAATATTGACGAGAAAACAATGCAAAAACAATGGTATGAAGTACCACGAAAGTTAAGAATGAGTCATAAAATAGCAGATGTTAAAGTAAATAAAGCTCGACTGTCGCTTATAGAGGTATAGATAAGAAGCAGTCTCACTTACGGAGGTCTATGAGGGAAAAACGACTCTCTCTTACAGAGGTTTCTGTTTCTCGCTAATAGAGGTTTTGGGAGCTTAAAATGACGGGTCCTGGCTATTACTCTCACTTATAGAGTTTTCTCACTTATCCAGTTCTCACTTACCCAGGTTTGACTGTATATGATTAAGAATAATAAATAAAAAACTTCCAGACATCTTGCTCTGGTAAAAAAGCAAAACAGAACAATGGAGCCGATTCCCTTGTTGACAAACTAAACTAAATTTAAGTTCAGTGCATCTTTTTCTTTCTATTTTATTAAGAAAAGGACGGAAGATAAATATTAGTTTAGTCCTGTCAAATTAAGATACTCCATAGACAAGCTTAGACGTGATTAAAAAGTTGGTTACTAAAGATACGTCAATTTACGTCAGGCGCTGACTAATTTGACAGGACTAAACTAATATTTTGTCTTCTGTCCTTTTTTAACCCTTTACCGCATAGGAAACCATATATGGTTTGACATGTTTACAGTTTATTTTACTCTAAAAAAATAAAAAACTAGCGTATAAATCGTAATGGGGTTCGTTTTTCATATCATTAGCAATAATAAAACACAACTATTTTGTCTATCATCACATACAACTTGGAAAAAAAAAAAAAATACACTAAAATTAATTCTGAAGCTTTAATAAAGACATTAACATAAAAAAAAAATTGTCACTTATTTAATGTATCATGCAGTAAAGGGTTAATGAAAAAGAAAGAAAAAGACGCATTGAACTTCAATTTAATTTAGTTTGTGAATAAAGGAATCTGCGCCAATGTCTTCAATCCGATCAAAAGAAAACAGATAATATGAAACATAATAATATCTTCGAAATAGCCACGCTATAGGCTAGACTAGGCAATTTCCCGCCAAAAACTCGTTTAGGTGCAGTTAAAATGGGCGGTGGCTGGCGCGCTGTGGGGCCCATATCCGGCAGCGGCCGATTGAGTTACAGATATGATTGATCAACCGCGCCCGTGATTGAGGAATGATGGACCGATGATCGTGTTAGTGAAACGGGAGTGTTGAATGCAATGTTGATGTCGTCGGTCGCTGCGGCACGAACGTCCGAATTGGGATTAGTCTCTATTTATAGACAAGATGTGTATTGTCTGTGGTAAGCTTGGTGACCACAGATTAACAGCATTGAAAGTTACTTGCATCAACAATACCTCTTTTGTGTTTTTTTGCAGACTATTTTATATGCCTATATTATGTAGACTTTTTTATGACTTTTAACATTTTTCTCGTTCGCCTTACTATCGTTCCTTTCTGCTTTTTCTATTTTTAATCATTGTTTTAGAAGTTTACTACAAACTTACCCAGAATTGATATAAAATCATATGCCAGATAAGTTAATTGGAATTTATAAAACCCTACCTATCTAGTTAAAAAAGTCGTTAGTCACTCCAAACTATCAGAAGGCCAATTCCTGTAATTAAAAAGTTTCAAAATTTAGTCGCAGTCTCATCTCAGCCACAATCAATGTCAAAAACTTGTCAAAAATATACTCTGTGGTTACAAATGCCATCCACCACGCGGGCCCAGCGCAGGTTAGTACGTGTCGCGCTTGTCTTAAAATGTTTGGTTCTCGGACATGCCGATTTCCTCACGATGTTTTCCTTCACCGTTTTGAAAGCAGCGGTTAGGAAATTATTTAGACAAAGTCAAGCGCCTGTCTGGATTCGAACCCATGAACTTGCAATACGTAATTCGGGGCCGTTAGCGTTACCCTTGGGCCACCACTCCTCTTTTTCTTATGCAACTTTTACTTGTTCAAAGACTATTATTATTGCTTACATATAGTTGTTAGTACTTACACAGTATGTTTATAGGTGGCCTTACACAACAATATTTTATTAGTTCTATGGGAAAGATTGATCAATCTGTGTCCAACATGATTGCTTTACTGTGTAATATTTCTCAATTTTTTTTTATATTCTTTTTTTGTTAGCGTATACTGTCCCAATGCTGCGCAAAATCATCATCTGCCTAGCCTTTTCCCAACTATGTTGGGGTCGGCTTCCAGTCTAACCGGATGCAGCTGAATACCAGTATTTTACATGGAGCGACTGCCTATCTGATCTCCACAACCCAGTTACTGGGTAATACGATACCCCTAGGTGAGACTGGTTGTCAGATTTTCGGGGTTCTGACTACCCGTAACGACTGTCAAAGTTCTACAAATGACAGCCGGGACCAACGGCTTAACGTGCTTTCCGAGGCACGGAGGGATCTCGGTATGTAAAGATGGTCACCCATCCACAGACCAACCGCGGCAAGCGTAGCTTAACCTGATCGATCGACCTGTGCGGCTGTTATTATTTAGCCACGGGCCCCTCCCAATGCTGGGCAAAAGCCTCCTCCAAATCCTCTCAGGAACTCTTTTCCCGCGCCACCTAAATCATCTCGCCAGATTATTCCGGCCTCAGTAGCGCTGTCCACCTTCAGGCACTCATTTTTTTGTTGAGACTTTTGCCTATTAGTATATGCATACATATTTTGGTTCCACCTAGTTCAGGCAAATTATACATCGGCACTTTTTAGACTATAAGCAAATTATTGTAAAATATGTAGAAATTTTTATAAAATAAACGATTTATTTATTTATTTCAAAAATATATAATTTTCATAAAACATTACTATATCACTCTTTTCACTGTAAGATTGTTTGTAATAAAAGCAGTCGACGGTAACATCATAGTTACCTAATACTTTTATTTTAAAATAAGGAAGATTCTTTGAAAAATATTCTTCCTAGAATATTAAATAAGTGATTGTATTTTTTAGGAAATAGGACGGAAGGAATCAATTACCTTTGCTATATACCTACCTAAAATTTCTCGAATAAGTTATACAACCAAACACAAATCATTCCATGCGGGAATCGAACCCGCGCGTCTCTAACCGAAGCAGGGAGCATTCAATGACATGATAATCCCGTAGGATACTTAAAATATCTTCAATAGATTACTTATTATTATTATTATTACTTATTATTTTGGCCAAAGAATCAGCATTGCCATACAACGTGGTAATGCTGCCAGCCTTTTGGGCACGTTTCCTAATGACAGCGATGCGGACGAATTTTTTGATGCCCTTTGATTATTTGCCCTCCTTTTTATATACTTGTACATATTATTATTATTATTTTAAGTCTTTTAGCTTTTTAATTAATTATACAGCGTGTAACGGAAGGGGGGTATCAACCCAAAAGGAGGTGAATGTGCTCATGAAACTCAACAACTTTCCCCAAAGAACATAGGTCGAAATATGAAAAAAAAATTTGGCCCTCCCATAGTAAATCAATCAGCTGGTAGTCAGTTTTGTAAGGGAGGGCCAAATTTTTTTTTCATATTTCGACCTATGTTCTTTGGGGAAAGTTGTTGAGTTTCATGAGCACATTCACCTCCTTCAGGGTTGATACCCCCCTTCCGTTACACGCTGTATAAATACAATAAATGAGACAACATAGATTACTTCATACTGCGTCTTTGTTTCCTTTCACCTATAAACCACCAGCCTTTATAGCAACAGTGAACAGGCATCTTTTGTGCATGTTCGTTTCAACGTATACCTCATCTACCGCTTTCCATCAGGCGAGATCAAGGTCAAGAACAAACTTATCAGGCACTAAAAAAATACTGTTAATGAAACGATGCTTAAACTCAAACTCAAACTCAAAGCATTTATTTTAAATAAACCAATTACAGGCACTTTTGAACTGTCAAGGGGTCGGTCACTCAGAAAGATGAAGCTACTTGCCCATTCCAAAGTTGTAGGTACCTGTGGAGAAGAACGGGCAAGAAACTCCACGGACACACTTTTAAATCACGCATTTCTTTATGTTTCTCATACTTACCTATATATATTCCCGAGGTAAGGTATAATCACCGATATTTTACCACACTATAAGGTTCAGTGATTTCTTATACCTATCAACTACTTCGATACTAAAAACAAACAAAATTCACTTAAGATTTGACCGCAGCGACGTAACTCAATCTCGTAGCTCATCGGCCTACGCCGTAGCCCGTAGCCGTTTTGCTACGAGCCTACGAACTTTGTTATAGTCACCAAGTCAAACAAAACGTGAGTTAGGAAATTGGAAACGCCTATTTTAACTGAATTCGTAGCCCGGTTATTGGGAGGTTGTACTTGTAACCTCTGTATTGGAAATATTTACTATTTGCGGCCTTCCTATGAAGGGATGTAGCGTTGATTCTGTTTGGGATTAATTGTTTTTTTTTTTTTTTAGCATTTGGTTTGATTGATGTTTTTAATTTAATATCACAATATTATTCTTGGGGTCGAAAGGCTCGGGTCATGCGGCCCGTCTTCTTTTTAAAGAAATTTATCGTCGGCTGGTCGACACTTCACGTGACCGGTGGGTGGTTCTTTGGCCAAAGAATTAGCATTGCCATTCAACGTGGCAATGCTGCCAGTCTTCTGGGCACGTTTCCGGATGACAGCGATGCGGAGGAGTACTTCGACGCCTAAATCCTTTTATTTTTGTATTTATTTATATACTTAGTTAGTTAGTCTTTTAATTTAGTACCCAGTGTAAATAGTTAGTTAATACTTACATAAATAAAGTATTGATAATTTTGAAAAACTAAATTGAAATCTCGATAAAGAAAAAAAAAATGTTGTACAACAAAACAAAAATTTGTCGATTAGTCCGTAATATTTTTATTAATAACATTAGATAATATGCAAATGGTTAACGAATGTCACATTGAACTGTATTTGTCACGTAGATATGGATTAATTTAAAGTTGGAATAAAAATTAACAACTTTTTACCAATTATTTAAGTCCATTTCTTACTTAGGGTCAATTTCACTATATCCATTATAGGTACTGCCAATCGACAAAAAGAAAAAAAAAATAACGGCATTTGCATGAAATTAAATTATCTACCGGAGAAATAATTTGGAATTTATTCGGGTTTAGTAAAACAGAACCTAAATGATTTCTTCATAACCCTCGTCAGTTGCAACTTCAACATACCATTACTTCTACGAGTATTCTTAAGCTATTATACTTAAATAGTAACACACCACACAAATATCAAAACAAGACTAAAATATGCACAGAGCTGTGTGCGTCTGTCCATGGCGTCCTACAGACGAATTTTCTGTGTAACAAGTAAATAGATGGTATCTCATTATTCTATTTCGCTAACTTTTATGCCTCAGAGAGTTCGGGAGAGACTTATACAATGATGATCGATTGCAAATTTTTAATAGTGCATACGATAAGGATTTTTTTAATAACAAAAAAACAATAAAAAGGTCATCTGAATGAACTTACTGTAATTTCTTGTTTAAAATTGTTAAAAACAGACTACGAAACAAGACTAAAATATGCATAAAACTGTTTGCGTCTGACCATAGCGTTAGTCAGAAAAAAACACTTCAAAAAATTAAGCTAGGGGGTATTTCTTTAAAGCTACTTGCAGTCAAAATAAATAATTAATATTTTTACTTTCTAACAGTCATAGACTGGTTCTAACTGATAATCTCAACTTACTGTTGTTTCTTGTACACGGAGAGAAAAATCTTAGAAAAATTACTGAGCTGTCTTATAATCTGAGTGCATTTGAGTGGTAATGGAAAAATGACCATGCTAGCACAGTAAAAACTCTTATGCTGTACAGTAAAATTTATTGGACAAATAGTGATTTTTTCCCAATCTCACTAAGAAAATTTTCTGTAGATGTCACTTGCACTCACTTTACAGTGCCGAGCGCAGTAATTTTTCTAAGAATTTTCTCTCCGTGTAGGATATTCTAAGGTCTTTAAAAACACACCACACAGACAACAAATCAAGACTAAATTATGCACCAAACTGTGTGCGTCTGTCCATAGCGTCCTACAGACGAATTTTCTTTGTAACAAGTAAGTAGTTGGTATCTCATTATTCCTGCTCTCTCGTGTGTAAGTCTCGCGATACACTTTCAACTTGACTATTCTGCTGAGAAATATCTTTCAACAATGTTTTTGGTACATTTTCGTTGTGTTTTGAATGTTTTGTTGCTGTATTCTGGTACTGTAGTTGTTGCATACATATTTGGGAAGGAATTAAATAATTTATTTGTTCTATTATTAGGTTGGCGTGAATATTAAGGTTAGATTAAACTTGACCAGTCTCAAAGTTGTAACCATCTGACTTATCAGATCACCGCTTATTGCGCAGACATCGTTCGTCGGTTATATAAAAAAAAAAAACAGCTCATAGAAAAGTGCAATACGCAGTCAAAATGTATTGAGCAACATTTTTTTTTTTTTTTATAACAGACTATAAACTTCAACGAAGGGGAGTCCGAAATCATGTACTGAATCCATGGTAACAGTTTGCGCGTCGGTTTCACTGTTACCCTGTAGGTATAGAGGTGTTGAGTAATAGAGAACCAAGTTTATTATCTTTTTATTGTTGACAACAACAGAAAGAAATACCAAAGGGCTTACAGCGCGTTGCCAACTTGAGATCTAAAGTGTCTAATCGGAATTCAACAATACGCGGCAAACTTTTAGGGATACTTCAATTTTGGAAGAACTTTTTTTGAAAATCTCCAAATTCACTCTAAGTTGTACTTTAGAAAAATAACCCTTTTTCTAACGGGAATCGAATTCCTCCTCCAACAATGAAGCAATTTCAAAACCAAATATATTTTATTGTCATAGGCAAGTAAGATCATAATGTCATACATACAAATGCATCTTTTACACCCAAAAGTTCGACATTTGTATTGTAACACAGACAATGGTCCCTTCCGTTCTTTAGACGGGGGTGGAGACAAGGACAGGACTATGTGTGACGGAGATGAAAGATAAGGGACATTAATGGCGTCATAGGCTTTGTTAAAAGTAATGCAATAGTTTTGGGATACTTTGCAGTATATAAGGGGTCTGCAAGCTGTTGTTCGGACTTGCAATCTTGTGATCATTGGGGAGGTGTATGCAAAGGGGAGATTCGTTAATTGAATAGTTTTCTCATTATCTGCAACATAATATTTAAATCTGTCATGGCCGGCTCTGGGTGATTTTTATTCTGCCTGCATTATTATTGCCTCAGCATTTATCTGTTTTTTTTTTAATTGTTATTTTATGTTTTGCGTAATTAAGCTAAGTTCTATAAAGTTGAGTTCCATAGCGAACGCTTGTAAGGTCGAAAAAAAAGTCGGCTAAAGCTATCAGATGATGGATGATGCTAATTGTCGTGCATTATCAATCTACGCAGAAATTCACCACAATTGAAAGATGAAAAACATCTGTACGGTGATTTAAAATTTTATTTATTCATTAAAACTACATGCACAAGTAAAAAAAATACTGTACAAAGACGGACTTAATGCCTGAGGCATTTTCTACCAGTCAACCTTAGGGTGATGCAGAGACAAAATATGACAGTTTTAAATATGAAAAAATGGCACTGCGAATTGGCATCCACAAAATCAAAAAATCTAAATATTTTGTTTCAAATAAACCTACATGGGCACTTATGAAACGTCAGGAGCTAGGTGTACGGTTCTAATTGATCTTTTCCTATGGAGAAGAGCCAGCAAGAAACTCCACGGATACTCTTTTAAAATAGGTATACATTCGGGTCTATTTACCAACAATATCCTCAGATAATTTTGGAACAGACCATTAGTTGACTACTATATCTCTGTACCTCTTTCAAATAACAAATTACTATTCATATGTACAACAAACTCAATTTCGAATTTTTGGTACAGCTCTGAATTTCATACCACTAATAATTATTTCTCAAAGTAAGTTCGTGAATACCACTGCCTTCTTAATCACATTCATCATAGCAACTCGTAAAAAACCCACCAAAACCAAACTCGTAACAAATTCAAAATCCCTTACCAACAGCTCATACGAATTTTCCTTAACAAATAAAATCATTTGCAAGAAGCTGCATAAAGGTGCGCCCACACTACGTTTACTAATACTATAAATAGTCTTCTCTCGACATGATTAATGTAGGGTGTGCGCGTGATGGAGGTGTTATGCGAACATAATTTTATACCCGTTGAAGAAAACTTGAGTGATGGAGGCAACACGACGCTGGTCTGCTTGCTTCTTATTAATGTGTTGTTTTAATTAATTTGGTTGGGGTGCTGTCACTATTTTTTTTTTAAATAATTTTTCGGCCACTTATAAATATGAATGTTTGCCTCGACGCTGAGTTTTTATTTTTAGGAGAAAGTGCTTAATCCAGAAAATTGTAATTTCCGTATGTGTGTACAGTCAACCGCATACCAGTAGTAACTAGGCTAAATTGCCTTTATGTCGTAGCAGTGAGGGTAATTTTTATTTTGCAATTGTTTTACCTACTGTTCCAGAAAAAAAAAAACTTTTTACCTAATATGGACTTTTTATCAGCATTGGGTTCATGATTCACATCATGCCTATATTGGTTTAAGAGTTACTGATGTTCATAAGTAAAGCATAAAGTTAAAACACGCTTATTTCAGATGACCATAGTTCACGTTGCAATTTTCTCCTACAAAAAGCACATTTGCCGGACAATATAGGGCTGCAAGCGGGAGGGGGGACTAGAGGGGCTTGTGGCTTAGTAATAACAGCTGCACAGGTCGATCGATCAGGTTAAGCTACGCTTGCCGCGGTTGGCCTGTGGATGGGTGACCATCTTTACATACCGAGATCCCTCCGTGCCTCGGAAAGCACGTTAAGCCGTTGGTCCCGGCGGTAGTCAGAAGCCCGAAAGTCTGACAACCAGTCTTACCAAGGGGTATCGTATTACCCAGTAACTGGGTTGTGGAGGTCAGATAGGCAGTCGCTCCATGTAAAATGCAGGTATTCAGCTGCATCCGGTTAGACTGGAAGCCGACCCCAACATAGTTGGGAGAAGGCTAGGCAGATGATGATGTAGGGCTGCAAGCTTATGTGTCACGCATTTTGTAAGCAGTCGTTATTGAAAATGAATACCTACATAAATTTCTGTTCAAGCTACACAATCGAAATTATTAATGCTATTTAAATGGGCCATTTTGTATTAAAAAGTGTTTCAAAAGCGTTCGTAGGTGATAATAATGTCAGGTGACAACTGACAAGTTTTTGCACACCCATCGATCACAACATCGTTAAGCAAAAAACGATCACCACATAACGCAAGTAGTATAGCAGCAGCACAATCACCGACAATACATAAAAGCGTCACATAAGTGCGGATTAATTAACAAAAAGCCCTGTTCAGATTGCGGGAGGGGGCGGTGTTCCGGCCGCTCAATGATTAACGACCGACCGTTCCGGCCGCGTATCGCATGATTAATACGTAACTACGCATTGTGCGTTTGTTCGCGTATGTGTGGTGGTGTGGGCGTACCTTTATGTGTCGGATGAAAAATGTGGTGTTATGTGGATGCGGATTTGTGGTCGTTAACTTGTTTGTGGTGTGAGGTGACCATGAATTCTCCTCTACAAGAGTAACGCTGACTCGGCATTGCACTATTATGCGGAAAGAATAGAGGACTATTGTTCGGTAGCCTACTGTCACTCAAATTCAAAACATTTTATTTCGCATTAACTTACATGGGCTCTTATGAAACATCAAAATCTAAGTGCACGGTTCCAATTATTCGTTTCCTAGGGAGAAAAGCCGACAAGAAACTCCACGTCTACTCTTTTAAAAATAATATAGGGCTTTTAGAATGTTTTCAAATTACATTGATAATGGTTATGGGAGGACAGTGTAGGCCTGTCAATATGTACTAGAACTTATATGACTCTTGCAAGCCTCGACTTAGAAAGGTGGACAGGGATTGAAGCTGTCATCTCCATAAAAAACAAACGTCTGTAGGCATATAATCCTTTGTACTTATTCGTGGGCTTTTGATGAAACATTATGGTCACCCGCAACTCAACGGACTTCTCAAATGATGACCTCTCAATGATATCAGTCAAACAAAACATCATCGCAAGCGTACCAGTAAAACAAAAACACATTGCGAGCGTCCCAGAAAAACTAAACCACATCTCGAGGATACCAGTACAAGAAAACCACATCGCGAGCGTACGGACGATCACGAGCGTTGTGAATGGTCCGAATTGGTCGCCAGCATGCAGCAAACAAGCAAGCGTGGTAATCAAGGCTCGTTCTTTGTTTCTGAAGAAGCTTCTACATTGGAAGAATTACAACATAATCTGCCTATAATGTTCCCACTGGTTGGACACAGGTCTCTTCTCTGTGGGGGCTGGGAGTGGGCCATAATCAACCACGCGGGCCCAGTGCGGGTTGGTGGATGTCACAGGTCTTCGATTTTTCGGTTCTAGAACATCAACAGAACAATACAGGCTGATATTGAAATATTATAACTCAGTTTGCACCAACAGCGTAATACCTATACCTACTTTTCATCACAACCAGAAACATTTTGAAGAAAATTCATAATCCATTGCTTCATAAGTTTAAAAAAGTCGTCTGCACGACGACGTAAATAACGCAATGAATATTGTAGAAATATCAAAATTAATGTCATTGGGATTGTGAGTGTGTTACGCAATTGCCCCGCTAATCAAAGTAAACTTTGGTATTAGACCAGAAAATTCTATGACGAAAGGGTACTAAAACAATGACGTAAGCAAGTACACCCTAAAGGTCATATTTGTGCACAAACAGCAAATTCATCGCTAACAAACAAGGTTGCCTTCCGATAGTTGGCTGTTGCGAACTATGTAGGATTAGTACTTGCAGTGTGGGTTTAATAGATATGAAAAATGATTGTAATGATATCACGGTTCATAAAAGGAAAAATATCATATTTCTCGTTTAGTAAGTAATCATATAATATTATGAAGGTGAAAGTTTGTGTGTGTGTGTATGTTTGTTACTTCTTCACGCTCAAACGGCTGGACCAATTTTGATGAAATTTGCAAACAGATAGTTTATAACCAGGATTAACACACTGAATACTTTTTATCCCAATATTCCTACGAGGTTGACAATTCTGCGGGTGAAACCGCGGGGCGCAGCTAATCACTACTCACTACATAGTATAAAACAAAGTCGCTTCCCTGTCTGTCTGTCCCTATATATGCTTAGATCTTTAAATCTACGCAACGGATTTTGATGCGATTTTTTTAATAGATAGAGTGATTCAAGAGGAAGGTTTATATGTATAATATATGCATAATATAGTAGAGGAACACTGATAATTTTAGAGGTTTCTAATGTAATGTCGTAAATAAACACATTTTTTTGCGCTTACATTGCAAACGCTGGCTGAACCCGTTGAGATAGATCAAAATAATGTACTACATTATTGTACACCTTAAAAAGGTCTACAAAAAAGTCCGCGATGGTATATGTCTATCTCTTAGGGATAACCCACAATAACCATTTTTATCTTATACTTTTTACGAGAAATAATGGCTCTAAAATTATCAGTTTCTCCATTGCACCCGTGCGAAGCCGGGGCGGGTCGCTAGTATAATATATTTCTAAAACTGAATGGCATCAGATATTTAAAATACCTATAATGTGCTTACTACAATTATTATGATTCTAGTTAGAAACTTTTTATTTGTGCGTGGGGTTTAATTTTTTTTTGCACGGACTCTAATTCTTTTTTTTTTTTATAAAAGTAGCCTTAGCCCTTATAACATCAATTATCTGCCAGTGAAAGTCCCGTCAAAATCGGTCCAGGCATTTCGGAGATTACTCGGAGCAAACAAACAGACAGACAGACAGACATACACAAATTAAAAGAAAAAGTTAAGTAATTGATTGGTTGTGAGTTACGATTTACGTGTTTGATTGATAAATTATATTTATTTCTGTATATAGGATTGTAGATACTTACAAGCTTTATCACACTACAAAAATATTTATTTAAATTACATACTTGAGATCGGTTTCCTATCTGACTATACTCTGAAAAGAAATAACGAAATAAACTCAAAGGTCACACTCCCTTTTGATTTAAAGCCCAGACATTGTCTTGGTGATATCATTTGAGGACCATAATACAGATTAGCGTTTGAGATAGTCGATTAGCGCACAGTACAAATGTTTGTCATCATCTGCCTAGCCTTTTCCCAACTATGTTGGAGTCGGTTTCCAGTCTAACTGGATGCAGCTGAATACCGTATTTTACATGGAGTGACTACCTATCTGACCTCCACAACCCAGTTACTGGGTAATACGATACCCCTAGGTAAGACTGGTTATCAGACTTTCGGGCTTCTGACTACCCGTAACGACTGTCAAAGATCTACGAATGACAGCCGGGACTAACGGCTTAACTTGCTTTCCGAGGCACGGAAGGGTCTCGGTATGTAAAGATGGTCACCCATCCACAGACCAACCGCGGTAAGCGTAGCTTAACCTGATCGATCGAACTGTGCGGTGGTTATTATTTAGTCACGGGCCCCTCAAAGAACAAATGTTTGTATTGCAGATAAATAGTTAACTGTGCTGGGTTTAATTTGCTTCGTATATGAAATCTGTTTTTTTTTTTAACAAACTAACGATAAAAAAAGAATCGGTAATACAAACCCTCTATAAAAAAAAACAAAAATACAAAAAATCCACCCATTTCCCAACTAAAACTCTCATAAAATTAAACTACTAGGTACAGAAAATGTGAATGCCAGACTACGATTGCACCCCTAATTCGTTCACATACCTCTCTGTGCCGGGGGGACCTCCCCCCACCTCTCCAGGAATTTCGTCCTTCCACATTCCGCCTGGTCATTCTTGGAGTCATAATTTCTAGCTCCACATGACATGGTATGTGGGACAATTGTTTTTGTTGGAACTTCTCATTCTGCGGTATGCGTTGAGCGCTTTTTGTTTTTAGCCAGCTATGAGAAAGGAGGAGGTTGTGTATTTAACGTGTATTTTATTTTGATGCAGGTTTGTTTTGAGGTATTTTGTGGTTATTTGAGGTATTCTATTTAGCTATTGTGTATTTTTTATCTCGGTCTAGCCTGGAGCATTTTGATGTTGTCTCTAATCCATACCAAAAACGACTAATTATTACTACCTACATCTTTTATGTTTCAAAGAAAACCAGCAATATTTGGCATGGCACAAATACTACCAGTAAACTCTTAAATCGAAAGGTACAACAGATAACACAAGACACGCCTAACCTTGCATCCAAACCCACTAGTTACTGAATTGTTAAGCCCGAAATCTCTGAATTGTTAAGCCCCAAATCTGTTGTTAAAAGGCTGAAGAGGAACCACCTTCTATAAGTGGAAGGCGCAGCACGAATTCGCTTATGATCCAACGACGGATTGCTAAATAAAAAATAAAAAAAACTATTGGCCATGAAGACGAGAAGCTGCCTTCGAAATATTTTTGGTGCCATCTCGATGTCCAAATGAATTATTTCAATTTCTATTACTTGAGTGTTTGTACTTCTTTTATTTCAGACTTGAACCAGTTGGACTGAAGACTTGCCTGAAGCTGGATGCATCAGGTAGAGAACCCAGTCGGAGACCCAGAGATAAATAGAGAACATAAATGAATGTTCTTAAGATTGCGTGTCAGTCAGCACGCAATCTTAAGAACAGTCAGAAGGATCGTGAGAACAGTGAGGAACGAATATAGATAAAAATATAGCAGGTTGGTATAAAAACATTCTTACTTGAGATTTTCTAGTTAGAATAATTTTCTGCCAGTGGGTTATGTAGTTCCATAATATGTATGTATTACTAATAGGAAAAACTGTAATCCTATCAGAACGTAAACAGTAATTATCTCTTACAAAATTCTGCCTGCGGGTACGCCAAGCATAATAAATAATAATAATAATCGATTTATTTCAGGCAACACAGGTCGATAGATTTAACTTAACCACCTAAACATACATATTTTAATTATAAAAAACAAACTTTTGTGCACGAAGTGATGAACGTGTCGGTATCGTGTTACTCTGCGTGGTCTCGCGTAACCTTCCACGAAAACGTCGGTACGCCACACCTTTCGGCCAAAACTCTGCCTTCATGAATGGAAACCATGACGTCACGAATCTAGTTAGAGTCATTTATTGTTATTGGAATATTACAATCACATAACATCGCCTTACGCTCACGAAGGTATGAGTTGCTTGGTGTTGTTACCTACCGACCTACACATGTCGCGTTCATAATAAAAAAAATACTTTTCGTGTTTTTTAAAATGGTATATTTATTTATTTAACCATTTATGGACACTCGTATATAAACAAACAAAAATAAAAAGTGATGCTTATTAACTTCCTGATTAAGGAAGTTATAGTATTCACCCCGATTTTCGAAATCGATTTTTTTTCGTTATCTTTACGTTTTGATATGTCCTGAGTAATCCTAGACAGTTTTTAAGAGGATGTATGTGTGTGTGAAATAAATCTCTTCCAGCATACATATATAAAGAAAGTAGATAAAGAGATGTAGACAGCGTGTGTAAGAGTGAAAGAGAAAATGAAATACATAAAATAAAATAAAAAATCACTTACTAACAATAAAACAAATAATATGAGAATAAAATGAAAAAAAAAAAAATGATTGAATATTGTAGTTTCATTATATTTTTTCGAGTTAGATAAACAACTAACTAGAAAGAAAGTTTTATTTCGATTCATCTTTATTTCCTTAGTTATTAACTCACTGAAACTAAGCATCAACTTTCTTAAAGTAGTGCCAAAACTGACCAATAATCCAGGCCGTTACCATAACGGCGTGACTCAAAGAGGTCGAGCTGGGTAGTTTCAACCCCCCGCCTGCTAATAGTACGGCGCTCATGGAATTTTGATGATCACTATTTCGCATGGTCATTGCCGTTTTCACAATTTCAGTTCTACCCCTACTCGGGTTTAGTTAGTGTGGAGTGGGCTTGCTTAAAATGTAATATTTAAGAATTGAAGAGCAGCAGGGTAATTCCGTAACACACTATCAGTAGCAACATGTTTCATTTTGACAGTTCAACAACATGCATTTCCTTATTTACGATGTTGAGCAGACAAATTTTTCAAACATATGGAGCAATGGATTAGCAATATGCTTCAAAATGATTTAAATTGAGAGTAATAGTGTGTTACTAATGTGCTATACGAGTACCAACATTAACGTTAATAGAATAGAATAGAATAGAAAGTTTTTATTTCAGACCGGAGTCCATATATTTCTAAATAATATTATGTTGACAAAAAAGGTCCATCGCAGCTGTCATTTTAGTCTAGTAAATTAAAATCAGTGTTTATGATATTGCGCACATATAACTACATCATCGTCTCAAAGTCCCTCTCTACACTATGGGAAGATATGCGCAGAATGTGGATGTACACTTGATATTTTACGCGACTCGTTTTAAGAGGCATTAACACTCAAATGAATAATCGTGTTTTGTAATTACACACTGTTTCCCAGTGCGATTCTGTAACCATCTCACCGTGAAAACTTAGGTGAAGTGAGCGTGGAGTGAGCTGTCAGTGTCGTCCCCCCTGATACTAGGATTATGATTGTAAATGCAGGCGCCGCAAGCATGCATTTACAATCATAATCGAGATTTTAATAATATTTTTTATGCTAATTCTATTGATTCTGTTCATTTTATATAATTTCAAAGATAGTATGGGTGCGTGAGCCCGACGCGCACTTGGCCGGTTTTTTTTTTTTTGTTTTCATTTGCCAGTGTCGCAACACAGATTAATGTGTATTGTCTTTGCTCACTGACCCTGACATCAAGCAATGGACCACGTTGTCAACCTTTTATTGTTGGAGTACGAGGCTTTTGGCAACTTTGTATGTGTCTATTTTAAGTCATTTTTTTTTTCTAATGCGCGTTTTGTTTGTGCAGAATAATCAATTTTTCTTTTTTCGTTCGTTTTAAGGGGTGTTTACCTACTTAGCTGACAGGTTGTGTACGTAAAATTCAACCTTTTTTTTATACATGGTTTTAGCCTGATTTTGTCGCCTCAGTTTTGGTAACATGGGTGAAGTGTTTTTATTTTAATTCAACATTTTGACAACTTTCAGGCATAGGACATTAAAGTAGACAGTGTATTTCAAGGAGTTGAATAGAAATAATAACTTCAAAAATTTAGCTTTAACCGAATTACTAAAATAATGAAGGATTGCCAGAAGTCACTGGCAGTCCTTTATTTATTTCCTGCAAATAATTTAGCTTACTCGCCAAAATTTCTGAAATTCTCTCAAAGAGCATTACGTTTCCGCATTGTCGGCGAGCAACCAGAATGGCGGTAACATTCGGCCAGACTAATTACATTAAAATCACCAGCAGCGCCGTACTAAATCACTGTACCTATTATGTACTCACCGAGGTCTCATCCGCGCTGCCGTCCGTACACCCGCCACGGACAAATGTATAAATATTCTAAATATACTGAAATTTCCACACGTTAAAATAATTTTACATCATCCCCGAAAACCCCATTCGAATTCCAACTTATGCATCGTTGAAAGAAAGTTCGATTTTATTTGCTCGACGCGAGGCGTTGTGGCATTTTAGGGTTATGGCACACAGTCCTTACAATCCTTTCTGTTAAACTATTCTCTTTGAATAATTGCCGCATGGACCTGAAGGGTTAGAGCGTATTCATGCTCTGTCCCTCCATTGTGGTTAGGGTCTTACGTGTGTGTGTGTGTGTGTGTGTGTTACTGTCTGAACTGGACAATGTGCATACATGCTCATTGGTGGGTAAATGTCTAGTGAAATGATTAATTGGGTACGACTCGATAAAAATGTTTATGTATTTTTAATGGTATGTATGTGGGTTTTTTTTTTTGTGGTTAACATAAAAATCAGAAAGGTAACTAACCTAACGCATACGAGTATTAACGACTAGCTGTTGCGACATTTTTATGAGTCAAAGGTTTATCAAAAAGAATATTGCCTAAATTGCAAGTTGACCCTATCATTATGGATTTATCACTATGGAAGATCTTTGCGAGGCCAACGCTAACGATATCGATGGCTGAATGCTGGTTGAAGTATATGAATATATATCTACACTAATATTATAAAGAGGGAAGATTTTATTGTTTGTTTGTATTGAATAGGCTCCGAAACTACTGAACCGATTTGAAAAATTGTTTTACCATTAGAAGCCGACATCATCCCTGATGAACATAGGCTACTTTTGACCGCGAGAAAATGCTTCATTCCTACGGGAAAACGGGTAAGGGCGAGGCCACAACACTGCGTTGCGGCGTCGCATCGTAAAAATCTATGACGCCGCACAACGCATCGTGGAAATTTCCGATGCGCTGGCGCAACGTACAAATCTGCAATGCGACGACGCGCTACCTCTTAGTTAGTGTCCACATTGAATGAGGTGCGCACGTTTCATGATGGCGGATTACGATATCGATTACCTGATATCTTTAGTTCAGGAACGTCCCGTCCTTTGGGACAAAAGTATATCCGACTACAAAGACAAATTTTTTTTAGAAACTGAACTGACGGTTAGCCTCTTGTCGTACGATGTCGTATGCGATGAAATTTTTGCGTTGCGTCATCGCATTGTATTGCTGTGCGACGTCGTTTTTGCGATACGACGCCGCAACGCAGTGTTGTGGCCTCGCCCTAATAGGATTTAAACGGCGGGAATTCCGAATTCTACGCAAACGAAGTTACGGGCGGATGCTAGTTAATAATAAAACGGAACTTTTTGCATTAGATACCTCAATTCTTGAGAAAGGCTACTTAACATCATGATAGGAGCCTTAGAAGCCGAAGAAAAAGAAAAAAGTCAAAAATAACGTTGAGCGAAAACGAAGTAATACCGCGGGCAGGTGATGCGATGCAACGAGGTGGGAGGGGGACAAGAAATTTCACGCGAAAGAAATCGCGAGCAGAAGCTAGTAATTTTAAACAGATGAAGAAGAACCCTATCATTAGGTACGTATAGTATAAATTCAAATACTTTATGGACTAGTTTTATTCGGTTCATGAAGACCTTCATCTCCTGTTGTTTTATGAAGATAAAATCCTGTCTACCGAAGCTTATAAGAAAACTTCAAACTAAAATATTGTTAGAGCGTATCTCTTCCCCCCCCCCCCACTTCATCCGTAGATAAGAAACTTGGGCCGTAGACATAGTTGTGAAATCATTAAATTAAGAAATGAAAAGTCTTTAAATTAAGTAGGTAGTTGAATATACTGGATGATTTTTTTTCAGGCTCGAAATTTTTACGGGGCTTTCTACTCATGAATATGAACCACTTTCACTATAGGACCAACTCGGAAATCACGAAAACAAAATCAGCTGTTTAATATATAAGTTCAATACCTACGTGACCAAAATGTATGAAACAGCAGATTTTTTTTTTTCGTGATTTCAGAGTTGGTTCCATAGTTAAAGTTATTCATATTCATGGGTGGAACACACTGTAAACATTTGGAGCCGGTAAAAAAAAGCATGCTGTATTCAAGTCAACACATTAAACTTTGTGTTTTAAAAGTATGACAGCAAATTACCATCAGATGATTCAGCTGAGATATAAGCGTTCTTCGTTCTCTCTTGTTTATAAACATTGCTTAAAGTTAAGTGACGTTTAAACGTCAAACAATGTATGGGTAATCAGATGCTATTGCGGGCTTTACATTGATGACTATAGCCGCACTGTCTAAATGGCAATTCGGCTAAGCAGGCAAGCAAGCAAGTGACTAAAATCGCAAATTCCAAAGTAGAGTAGGATTCCACTATTGTCGTGAGGCGGGTGACTAAAATCGACCGTCAAAATGCTCAGTCGCAGGCGCTCGCCCGCCGCATGTAGGTCGACATTTTGATGTAAATGTGACCACCTGCGATTTTTATCGACCTGTGTAAATGGAGTGGCGATTCGGCTTGTGCGGCGATTTGGTAAGCGACCAGCCGCACGCGGAAATCAACCTAGTGTAATTCCCCCTTAGTCATTACTTTACAACTTAACGATCACTTTAGCAACGTTTGTCAATAAGGAAGAATATTTCTTGCATTGAGCTTGTGTCCAGACACCAATAACCAGCATTTCCAAGTCACTGTTACAAAGAAAACCCAACAACTCCTGCTTACTCTTCCCTTCTTAATACCCGAACTTTCTTAAAACCCTAAAGCCAAATTCTACGTTACTATTAACAGTCGTATTAGAGTCACGTCCAAGCCAAAACTACCCTGCGCTAAATGGGACTTGAGTAATAATTGTAACAAATGTAGGCAAGTTTGTTTTGGCTAGAACAGTATGGCCGCAGGCGTCGGTACTTCCAAACTGTCTTTGAGATACGGCAGATTAATTTGTACGGATACTATTGTGATTAAGGAGATATAGAATGATTTATATATCTGGTTTGTTTGTCATTTTTGGGGTAACCATGAGCGAAACTTTGGCCACCTATGTCAGCCTATCATAATCGCAGCGCTGGGAGCCAGGTCTATTCTTTGTGAGTGGGAGTAGACCGAATCAACCATGCGGACTCAGTGGGGGTTGATGGTCATAATTATCTTCAATGTTTTGCTACCTTCTTGTGCTTACATCTATCTCTCTCTCTTTCCTTTATTATTATTTTTTATCATCATCGTTATTGGTAGTCTTATTCCATCCACTGCTGAGTATACCTACAAAGTGGAAAACAAGACAACAATTAATAAAAGCACTGGCAGGACAAAGGATTATTTTGAAACTATCAAATAAACTCGAACATCGAAATTAAAAAGTGATTTTTTCAAACAAACTAAATATAATAGATGGGCAAACTATGGGTTTTACCAATCTTTGACTTACTATAGATACCAACACATTGGATATATTTAGTTCAATTTTTGTATGCAGACTGGAACCGTCATTAGATACACGAAGTTTAATTTATTTTCGTATTGTCATCTTCATCTAGTACCTATATCGTGTCATGCTTCCTTGGTCTGTGCGAGTTTTATCCAGATATTTCACCTCGATCTTCGGTTTTGTGTTTTATATGTCAGGTATTATTTGTGTGTAATCTGACTTATTCCACACTGGAAGGGTCAATACTTCTTATCTTTATAATATTCTTTATTCACTTCTTGGTTTCTTCGACATCTGCGTTAAAAAGCTTTCTGAGCTACACTACCAAGAACTGCGAACTAACTAGCAGTTCTCGCCTGTTAGTTTATCCACAAAAGGGCAAGTTTTAGGCCCAGTACACACAGGCGATGTCGTTCCGCCCCGCTGTGTACGCTCGACTACACATAAAGCTATACAAAACCAGTGTAAGCTGACTTTTGATTGTACGAAAAATCTGTACAATGCGAGGTCAGCTGAAACTGGAAATGTATGGCTTGATGTGTCGTCGTGTGTACGTTGGCTCTTGAGTTTTCAATTCATACCATTTTTTAAGTGTAGGTATGAGATTCTTACAATTAAAGGTGTATTATTATATAGTATTTTATGCTTATTACTATGTGACTGTGAAACACAAAATAATTTGTGTAGTTTTTTTTTTTTTTTTCTTACTTACAACACTTTACTTGCATCCTCGTGGTCAAATCTGACCCATGGCCATATTAAATAGAGATATTCATGAGATGTATCTGAACCGGTTCAATCTGAATAAAGGTCATGATCTCAATTTAACTGTGTGGTCATTTTAGGTCAGGTGTCATGAGGGGATGCTGTGTCAAAACGATGGTCAAGTGTCAAAGGTGAAAATGGGATAAAACATCAATTTGTCGTGTATTTTAAGTGTTTGGTACTTGTGTACATATATAAGTTGGTAGTAGATTTTAATGGTATGATCTGATTCAAAGGTTGAATGTAAAATTGAGATAAAGGGTATTGATGGGGTGATTTTTAAGTATTAAATAAATTAGGGGTAGTGTGATTAATAGCAGGTAGCGATGAAAGGGTTGCGTCATAATGTTTGAATGCGTGTTATTATAAATGTTACGAATATAATAATAATATTCCACAACTTTCACACAACGCCATCTAGTCCCAAACTAAACAGAGCTTGTGCTATGAGTATTAGACAATTTATAAACATGCATATATATTTCTAAATACATACCTACATGTTATAGATAATAATATATTTTAAAATCAGATATTTAAAAAGTAGGTAAATAGTACATTCGTAACATATTCCATTTAATGTAATACTTTCAGAATCAGGATTTATTTATTTATTTATTCATATATTATACTTTATTGTACACCACAAAAATACACAACATGAAACAATACATGAAAATTACAAAATTTACAATGGGTGGCCTTATCGCAACTAGTAATTAGCCATATTTAAATTATATAACTTATCTTGCAATATTGAAAAACATTTATTTAATTTTATAAACGACTGTAAGTTTCTAAGTCAACTTTATGACTTTTTATATCAATTGGATATGTCACAATCAATTTTAAAGTTTTGCAAACGAATCCAATGTCAATTAAATGAATCTATGTTATTTAAATACTGATCGCTTAAACTATAACCATAGCCATTCCCACTGCTGGGACACAGGCCTCTTCTCAAAGAGAAGGAGTGGGCCGTAATCTACCACGCGGGCCGAGTGCGGATTGGTAGATGTTACATGTCTTCGAATTTTTGGTCCTAGGACATGCCGGTTTCCTCATGATGTTTTCCTTCCTTGACTGTTTGGAGAGCGTGATGAAATGATTTACACAAATAAAAGCGCCTGCCCAAGTTCAAACCCACGACTTACAACTCGTAAGTTAGGATCGTTACCACTAGGCCACCGCTGGTCTCGAACTGAAAAAAAAAAAAAAAACTCCCGGGCGGAAACAGTTTCTTTTGGCATACCTCTGTTAAATCCGCGATGGCTTATGAGGTATGTTAATGTTTTTTTTATAAGTATTGCAAATGTTTTGAATAGTAATATAATAAAAAAAAACTGAAACTATAAAGCTCTGTAAATCTTTTACGTATTTCTTTTTTTACTATGTATACTGGCCACTACAATATTCAAAACGCGAAAACCAAAATTTCTCCTCCCTTGACGGTGGTCGTTTCATCTCACAGATATTGAGGCAGGCCAGTAATATCCCAAGTCACTAATTGCAAAAAAGTAAACAGGCTCCTCCTAACAGGTTATAAGTACGGGATAAAAATGTCTGGGTATTTTTCACCGGGTAATGGCGGAATAGACCGTTTGACAGCCAGGGTGGGAGTTTGTTTGAGAAATTTCTGGGGATTTTCAGACAGTAAAGTTTTTGAAAATAGTCTTGAAACTTTAGAAGGACACTTTGGGTGTCTTGAGGAAAGGCATAGATAGAATAAAAAAAAACGGTCTAGGTGGAACTATTTTGAATAAAGCAAATAAAAAAAAACATTTTCGCTCAAATCATTTATCATATACGTAAAAGCATGCTACAAATTCAACAATAATCTCAAAGCACAATATACCTACATTACTCAATATTGCTACCAATGATTCTAATTGGCTAACTAAAATTACCTACCTCGTTACCAAGTTTCGTTATGCTCAAACCCACCACAAAAACTTGATCGCGAATCAATAGAAACAAAACTAGGACTAAAGACCGCTAACCAAACCGAACACTTGTACCAACTTTCGAAACTCCAACAATCCATTCCCAAGTTCGGCCCTGCGCATTGGCCGAACGAACCCTTTGCCTCCCCCTTCTCGCACCGCACACCGCCCGTCGCCCCCCTAGTTTCCGAATTAATTGCAATCAAAAGGAAGGACACGAGTGTAGTCCACCCCTAAATTGGTGTGCCATGTTGAAAATTTGCCCGACAACTCTGTCTGTGTGCGAATTTTGATTGCATGTGTTGCGTCGTCCACGTATTCATACATATTTGTGCATGCGTGTTCGTGCTTCCACGCAATGGCGTACCAACGACCGTTACTGTCTCTATAGATTGAGATTCAATTTTAGTTGACAAGAATTTAGTTGCTGCACGCTGCAAGTTTGTTTGAACATGAATTTGATGAATGGGTTAAAAGACAGTACAAGATATTCGTAACCACCACTTTTTGCTTTATGTAGATAGGTATCTTAACTAAACTTTATTTCTGTTTGTAGACAAGAAAGTGATAAAATAATAAGGGTAACATTATTCAACTCATCATAAACATAATCAGCTTATAATGTTCCCACTACTGGGATACTGGCCTCTTCTCTGTGAGAGGGAGTGGGCCATAATCCACCACGCGAGCCCATTACGGGTTGGCGGATGTCACATGTCTTTGAATGTTTTGTTGCAGGATATACTGGTTTCCTCACGATATTTGCCTCCACCGCTTTGGTGATGAAATAATTTACACAGCATAAAGGGCCTCTTTGGGATCGAACCCAAGACCTAAAGCTCGTAATTTGCGGCCGTTACCACTGGGCCACCACTACTTTAAACAACAATGCTCTCTGTTATAAACGAGAAAGTGAAATAAAGATACGCCCTTAATACAGATGAACATAAAAATAAACCTCCCACTTGAAAACTTTCTTCAATACACTGTCAGAAATCTCATCATCATCTGCCTAGCCTTTTCCCAAATATGTTGGGGTCGGCTTCCAGTCTAACCGGATGCAGCTGTATACCAGTATTTTACATGGAGCGACTGCCTATCTGACCTCCACAACCTAGTTACTGGGTGATACGATACCCCTAGGTAGGACTAGTTGTCAGACTTTCGGGCTTCTGACTACCCGTAACGACTGTCAAAGATCTATGAATGACAGCCGCGACCAACGGCTTAACGTGCTTTCCGAGGCACGGAGGGGTCTCGGTATGTAAAGATGGTCACCCATCCACAGACCAACCGCGGCAAGCGTAGCTTAACCTGATCGATTGACCTGTGCGGCTGTTATTATTTAGCCACGGGCCCCTCTAAAAGTGCGCCCAGGTCTCACCGAGATACACTCTCAGAAATCTATATTATATATATTTCAACTCAAAACTTCACCTCTAAATATTAGAGAATCATTGGCCCGAAAATCTATAGAGACGTATCAATATGAACCGGACTCTGCTCGAGCCATTAGCAAATATCCAGAAAGCATATACACCTCTCATATAGGATTCTGTGAAACTACATTAATATTTCAGACTCGGGCCAAGTTAGGGGTCCTTTCTAAACAGCCCTTGGTCTTCCAAAGTTATTCCAACTTTGTTCACAAGTTTCGAAGCTTTTGGAGGGGGAGTGTAAAGATTACTTTGTGGAGGCACCTTATCTTAGTTTTGTGTTAGTTTGATAATGAAACTTGTTGTGTTAAAAAATTTAGCCGCAAGCTGGGAGGAAGGGTCGTTGTAGTGTTTATGAGAATAGTTCTATTTTTTCGAAATTAAATACGAGTACTCAGAGCGACGCATGATTGCGTTTTGGGGTTAAATGTTTTAAATTGAGATTTTTATTTTGTTAATCATGTAACGTATTGTTATATTGTGCTTAACACAATTCTGTCTACTGTTATTTTTGAATGCAACTAACTTAATGAAATTAATTAAATCATTATTTTTATTCCTACACTGTTTATAAAATCATGATTTCCAAAAATTGCAAAGATTTGAGTAGTTTGTGTATTGAATTTTTTTTTTGTTTTTCTGTAAAAGTAATTACCGCGGACTTGGCGGTCCACGCCGTTATTTACTACTTCTATTTGCTTACAACTTTTTTTACTGGGATTACAATTAAAGTTCTCCTCCCTCAGACACCTTATCATATACTTTTCTTATACTAACTTAAATCCACGTGAGTCCATCTCCTCCATGTCCTCGTCGTCCAATATTTTTTTATTATTAAAGAAAGAAAAAACGTTTAATCTGCGCAAACCAAACGCACGCTACAAATAAAAAATAAAATAAAAAATAAATGACATAAAATATACAACGGAGTCAAAATGCATGCCTATGCTATTAAAGGTTTTTAAAATGATACCATACGTATATATGCATATTGTTTTCTTTTATCGTTTTATTACACTTTGTTGTTATTTGTATTATTACTATCACTTCACTACATAGTATAAAACAAAGTCGCTTCCCTGTCTGTCTGTCCCTATATATGCTTAGATCTTTAAAACTGCGCAACGGATTTTGATGCGGTTTTTTTAATAGATAGAGTGATTCAAGAGGAAGGTTTATATGTATAATACATGCATAATATAGTAGAGAAACACTGGTAATTTTAGAGGTTTCTAATGTAATGTCGTAAATAAACACATTTTTTTGCGCTTACATTGCAAACGCTGGCTGAACCCGTCGAGATAGATCAAAATAATGTACTACAGTATTGTACACCTTAAAAAGGTCTACAAAATAGTCCGCGATGGTATATGTCTATCTATTAGGGATAACCCACAATAACCATTTTTTATCCTATACTTTTTACGAGAAATAATGGCTCTAAAATTATCAGTGTTTCTCCATTGCACCCGTGCGAAGCCGGGGCGGGTCGCAAGTTATGAAATAAGAACATGTATTGAAATATTAGGTACTGTTACTGATACTGTTTAGGGGGCCCGTGGCTAAATAATAACAGCCGCACAGGTCGATCGATCAGGTTAAGCTACGCTTGCCGCGGTTGGTCTGTGGATGGGTGACCATCATTACATACCGGGACTCCTCCGTGCCTCGAAAAGCACTTTAAGCCGTTGGTCCCGGCTGTCATTCGTGAATCTTTGACAGTCGTTACGAGTAGTCAGGAGCCCGAAAGTCTGACAAACAGTCTTACCTAGGGGTATCGTATTACCCATCTGGGTTTTTGAGGTCAGATAGGCAGTCACTTCATGTAAAATACTGGTATTCAGCTGCATCCGGTTAAACTGGAAGCCGACCCCAACGTGGTTGGGAAAAGGCTAGGCAGATGATGTTACTGATACTGTTTTACCATCCCATTGCTGGGCCAAGACCTCTTCCCGTGACTTCCAGCCAGCTCTTTCGATCGAGGTTTGGATTATTGGTCGTTTGTGTTCTCCAGTTCGTCCTGCCATCTTCTACGGAGTCTGCTGTGACGCCTTCTGGCTGATTCAGGGCACCGCGTAGTGGTTATTTTGGCCCACAGCTCATTGGGCATACGGGAGACGTGGCCAACCCAGTCCCACTTCAGCTTAGCGGTTTGTTGAGAATATTAAGTAAGCAAATATTTTTTTTTATTCATGAAAATTACAGCACCGTCATTAATGAATACTGTACTACTATATCTACATATTAATATCCTTCACAACCACTTCATAATTTGAATTAGTTTTTAACCGACTTCAAAAAGAAGGTTATCAATTCGGATGTTTATTTATATAGATATATATATAAATATATTTAATGTATGTACGGGCATAACTCCGTCATATATGGACGGATTTGCAAAATTATTTTTTTGTTCGATAGAGGTTTATTCCGAAATGGTTCCATTTAAATTTCGTAAAGATCTGGTGATGAGTTTCGTAGACAGACAACGGGACTCTTCAATAAATACCAGTAAACACAACCGCGATTGCTGCTATCGCATATGTATGCATGCATTGTTTACGCAATCGCACAATATAACATCACGTCTGTACCCTATAAACGCAGATGCAGCTTCCTGTCACTGATATTTACATAGCAAGTAGTGTTATATGAATTTGTTTGGGGTAGGTATAACTAAAAAGTGAAAAAAAAAAAATAAAAAAAAAAACAACCGACTTCCAAAAAAACACGTACAAAGTGACAAATAACTTAAATTTCGGAAGTCGGTGTCAAGTAACCAAAATGCGAAACCAACGACACCGACTTCCAAAATTAAAATTATTTTTCACTTTGTACTGTGTTTTTGGAAGTCGATTGTTTTTTTTTTACAAAAAAGTTTTTTTTTATTTTTATTCTAAGACATGTAACATCTACTAACCCGCACTGGGCCCGCATGGTAGATTATAGCCCACTTCCTCTTCAAGAGAGGAGGCCTGTGTCCCAGCAGTGGGAACATTTGTAGGATGATTACGCAACTGTTTTATAATAACCAATGTTCCATCTACCCTACACACTACACGTCAAAAATAATTTATGTACAATACATAAACAAAACTGTGTGTAATCTATGTTAGGCAATAATGGAACATATTGGTGTAGTAGATATTATCTTTCTACTCGGTGAACGAAGCTAACTGGTGATACCACTCGTAGGAGCCACTAGATTTGGGAGTAGGGGAGATATGTGGGAGGGAATTTTTGGGACAGTCCAGTTACCTTTATAGACGTCAGTATTTGGCGAAACCAAAACACTGTTGCTGAAACTGGCGTTTGGAATTTGTTGCCAAAGTATTGTTACATGTAATATCAATAACATAAAATTGAACATTATAATAATATTATTCAAACAACGATTTAGCCAAAATACAACTTAGGATCGTATGATTTGTCAGTAATGCTACCTATCCACATAATTATTATATTTTGGCGCTATAAGATGGAGACTCGATTTGTTTATTTTGTCTTTAAGCAATGCTTTGATACTAGCGTTTGTAATGTATTCAGTCACATTCATTCAATCCATGGATTCAGTATATGATTTTGAACCACCAAGTGCAATAATTACGCGGTTAAAATGTATGGAAAAGATAAATTTTACCCGCGTTGGTACTTTTTTACGAAACAGCAGATTTTTTTTGAAGCCGGCAAAATAACCCTACTCTGCATGGTTCAGTTTGCGCGTCGACGTCCCTGTCACCCAGTCTGCTTCCTGCCCTTGTCCCATTTTATTTGGGGTCGGCGCAACACGTTTTCTTCTTCCATTCTTCCCTGTTAGACGTCATGGCATCATTTACTCCTTTCTCTTTCATATCATTCCGCACACCGTCCATCCATCTTTTTTTTGGCCTTCCTCTCCCTCTCCATCCATCTACATTCATATTCATCACTCTTTTCGTTACATGCGTTTCATCCCTCCTCATTACATGTCCATACACAGACAAACGACATAGACAAACGACTTCCTTTCAATTTTTCTGTAACAGGCGCCACTTTTAAACTTCCTCTAATATACTCATTCCTTACTTTATCCATTCTTGTCACTCCACACATCCATCTCAACATTCTCATCTCCGCTACATGCAATCGTTTTTCATCCATCTCTTTCACAGCCCATCATTCTGATCCATAGAGTACGACAGGCCTAATCACGGACTTATATATTTTCCCCTTTAACTTGAGAGGCATCCGTGGGTCACAAGTTGTTCCAGTGACCTGTCGCCATTTCATCCATCCTAAGTTGATCCGGCACGACCCAGTATAGGTACTAAATAAATTAGATAACATAAAAAAGTTCAAACTCTTATTGATAGATTCTAATATATCGAAGTGGTATCATATCATTGTATAATAATATAATAATGAACGACATTTTACTGGAGTAGCCACGCGTCCTACACTTCTTTAAAACCTGGCCACCTTACCACTTAGGAATACATTGCAAAGTCGAGGAGCCAACGAGATTTTGACCAATTTATAGCGTGCCAAGTGGAAAGATAAGCTAATACGGCTTAGACACGAGGGGTTTTGTATTGGAAAACTAATTTTGCATAAACTAAGAGCAAGGGAGCGCATTGGAGCGAACTAATGTGACAGGTATGCAGTGTTTGTTGCGTTGATAGATGTTGATGGGTTGTTATTAGGAAGTGAAGTGGTATTGAGTGTGGGTGGTCGTTATTTACGTTTTAATTAGTGATTGTTTAATTTAAGTTACCTGCTCACTCAACACGATTTATATTGGATGTTTTTTAAAATATATTATGTCCCTACGAATACGATTTCTACATTAGCTAACTATAACCTGTTCCAAAATTATCTGATGAAAGTGTAAACAAATCTTGTTCAAGTTAAATTTTTATGCAACCAATCTCTAAAGGCACCCACAGGTACGATTTTCAATTCATTTGTTTACATTTTTATCAGATAAATTTGAAGCAGACTATACTCACAAGTTTTTTGTTTGTCTTCCTAAAAGTATCTAGGTATACTTAGACGAAATTGCAAACACACAGCGTGGTGTCCAATTATTGCATTCATATTTTATTGAATATTGTTAGTACTTTCATTAGCTCTATTCATGTTTTGATTTAGTTTTGTAAGCTCCGCTTTGCTAGAGATCATTTATCCGTGATAACGCCCCAAGCAGCAAAATGTGGTCTAGTAATTGTCCTGGAACCACCATTTCATTAGGACTATAACGGAATAGTAAGCAATTATAACCACGGAAAAGGGCCCAATTTATAGGCTTATTTTACCTAATTAAATATCTATAGTAGACTTGGTGAACACCACTTTGACCAATAACGACCTTATAGTTGGACTACGTAAAACTATTTGCGCCCGCGAAGCTAACTATCAGCGCTTAATGGAACCAAATACGACAATAACGTACACAGTGAATCTCTTACAAGCTCATACAACGTGTTGTGAATTGGTGAATGTTGCTGCGCACATTTGTAAACATTAATATTGATAAAGGTAAGTTTTTCATCCATTTCTCTTAAATATTATCTAGAATATAAATTATGAGTAGACTGTAATTAGTTAACAATAAGTCAAGATGTATAATGTGTTTGAATGTGCATGGCGCACGTATATTTTCGGTGAAGTATAATAAGTTTAGTATCAAAATTTTTACACGCCCCTTGAAATTTGCGTTTTCATTAAGATGAATTTTAAAATAATGTTGGTTTCAGTAAGACATACAACGAAAAGTCGCCATTTTCACAAAGTTGGTTTTCCTAAATACATTAACAAACCGTTATAGGCGTACTTTGTTTCATAATGGCAAATATCAGAACCATTGCTTGGCCATATTGTTTGGAATTAGAGTTCCGCAAATATTTATATAACCGGACGGTTATTTTATATTGCTATTAGGTATACCTATGTCTTATTTTGATGTTTTTGTTTAGGTGTCAGCATTGAAAATGGTAATGTTTCTGGACGTCGATCGCTTTTTGACCAAAAGGGATTTTCGAGCTTTAAAAATCTTAAGGTGGCCTTGAAACGAAACACACTTCTTGCTGTCTGACAAATGTCGTGGTTGCAACCATAAAGTTTCCAAAATTCTTGCAAAACGGCCATGACACTTCGTTCTGAATAAAGAACATAAGATCATTGTTAAAAGAAGATAATTTCTGGTGTGAAAAATGCTGCTTCTACTCAGTTTATGACCACTGCTAACTTTAACTGACTACTCGTCAGTTAAAGTTAGCAGCGGTACCAGATCTATGGGTACACAATAACGTTCTTTTTTGGCCGAAAAAATCAGCAGAAAAGTTAAGACGACAAGAAAATTGGCAACCCGATTACCCGACGCTTCTTGGGAGACTATGGCATGTCTTGTGAAAAGCAAAAGTTTGAGAACGTTTCAAGAGGCAAACGATGAAATTGACGCAATGAGTGATAGATCAGAAACCGAGGCAGATGAACCGATCGAATCGCAAAAAAAAGACCGTCTTTCCAGAGAAATCGTTCAACGATATGGCAGAAGCCTTGATGGACGTAAGAACGTAACTCTGACTAAACAACACTCTGACGCTCTGACTAATACAGGCAATCCATCAATATTTATATTTACAGAAATCTCTTCGGGTGGACTGGGAAGTTTTTGAAAAATATTTTTCAAACATTTAATAACGCAATTATGCCAATATTCTCCTGGTGCTGAATTAGTAATATGCAGATTTTCTTTATTAGTGTCAAGAAGTGTAGGGGCATCTTTAGGCAGAACATCTTCAATCTTCTTATTCAAAATTTCTAATAAAGAATTTAATGCTGCATGTCGTATATTGTATTCTGCAGCCCATTTTCTAAGATTACTATGTAATTGAAAATTGGAATAGTCTTCAATATCGCTTTCATCTTCTTGCACAGGTTCCTCACTAATAAAATCTTCAAAGTCAGTTAAATCGCTTTTTATCGATAAAACGTCGTTTTGTGCAGATTTATTTATATAAACATGTTATCCAAAATTTTCACAGCAACTATTTTGTACGGAACCTTCTCCTGTTTTTACGATTCGTTCTTCGCCAGATACAAAACTACAACCCGACACCTGAATTATTTATTTATAGGTTTTCTGAACTTTTCGTTTATAATAACCACTTCTTTTTAGCCGTTTCCATGTATATAGATCCATTTTTTAAAGAAAAGTAAATACGACGGCAACAAATACGACACAACAAAATCAAAATGTCCGTACTGAGACTATAACAGCATTTGCAAGACCATTATAAACCAATGTATTCTTGTACAGGACACCACGGATATAGTTTTGGATACTAAGTATATTATGACGGCACGGTTGGCGCAGTGGTTAAGCGATTGACTGCTGCGCTGCGTGTCGCGGGTTCGATTCCCGCACGGAACAAATATTTGTATGACCTACATGTATTTGTTCCGAGTCTGGGTGTTTTTCTATCTATAATATGTATGTATTTACAAAAAAAAAAAAAATGTATATAAGTAGTTTATCAGCCATCTTGTTACCATAACACAAGCATTAGGTTGCTTAACTTGGGACAAATGGTGCTGTGTGAAATGTCCAGGGATTTATTATTATTTATTATTTATTATTATATTAAACCTTTTTAGTCGTGTTAAGATTATAACAATATTCGTTTATACCACTATAAAACCGCTCCATTTTACTTATAATTGTTCTGTAAAGTGAATTTGTAAACCCTTATAAAACCAAGTAATAAATGCAAATAGTATCCAGTATGTTTAGTTTTGTTTATCACTCTTATTGGCGTACTTTACTTATAGTAGTTCTATAATGCTTCTTGTTAGCAGTTATAAGTATAGCTTACCAGTTTATCTACTCTTGAGTGCATTTACACCCTCGCGATACTTTTATAGGTCACCCAAGCTTATATTGCACCCTTAATTTCGACGTATAAGTAATTATAAGTTAATGTATAAGATCAGATATACTATAAGGCTCAACGAACTCCATGCTTGCTATTATAAGCGTGGCAGCAAATACTAGAACCGTTAAGAGAATATTATAAGTGCTGGAGGCCTATAACATCTGCAGTATAGGATAATTTTGCTGCTTGGGCGTCATCTTTAAATTAAACGTACTTACCATGTAAGTACAAGAAATTCTACATACTAAACAGTATCACTGACAACCCTCTTACTGTACTCATATATATTCAAATGATCATTGCAGTACCCTTTCCAAATGCCACTGTTCTTAGCATATCAAACGACAAATATCTACGAAATTAAACAGGACCTTTTCAACATACCTTCGTTTACATAGCGTATACTAATGACTTGGCTTGGACCTCGGAGGGTGACCAGCTAGGGACGAAAATTTCCTAAAGGGTTTACCCTAAAACGGGGGTTGGACGCGATAATTAATGCTTTAAAACGACTGTGTTTTAACCCACACTAACAAACGAATTGGAACTTTGTGTCGAGAATATAAAGTTTAGTTTTCGCTGGTGTGGTCAAGCACATTCGGTCCAATTTTATAGTGTAGGGTGGCAAATAATAAGAGGTTTTGGGTACATGCGAAGTTCGTAGAGAGTTGTTGATGAATGACACTCGGAGGACCCATTGCCCTTCGAATGTTTTAAGTGGGTAGGATAAGAAATGTCGGATATCCAGTGAAATATTTCGAACATTGTAGGTAGTTCTTGTGTTTGTTTTGGTGATTTTGATAATAATTTAATACGTGAAGTTGCGGTTATTGTCTTTTGATGGGCGGCTGGAGTGCTGTTTTCGTTTATGGTGTGTTTGGAGTTTACGAATATTTATTATGGTGATTGTTAGGCAGAGATAAATGAGTAATATCAGCCTTGAATGGAGCAAAAGCTTCTTCTCATACAGAGGAAGAACCACTATGGTAACGTAATGTTAATTCGTGATGGTCATCGCTTTCAGAAAAATACATGACATTGAAGAATATGCTTAGATGTTTTTTTTTTTATCAATCTGTTTCGTCCCACTTCTGGGCAAAGGTCTCTGTCATAGCTTTCCACTGTTCTTTGCACGTACACCAAAACTTAAAAAAAGCTCAAAATAATAATAAGTAAGTACGATTTTTTTTTCATATCACTATTTATGTTAGATATTAAGACAATTTCAGGTTAATACTGCGGGGTAATTGCGTAACGCACTATGCACCCCTATCATTTCAACAACATTCATTGCGTTATTTACGTTGTTGAGCAGATACAATTTTCAAGCAATGGATTAGCAATATCCTTCAAAATGTCTCAGATTGTGACTGAAAGCGTTTAACACAATTATGGTGCTGCAGTGCGATATAGTAACCATCTCACCGTGAAAACTAAGGTGAAGTGAGCGTGGAGTGAGCTGTCAGTGTCATCCCACCTGATACTAGGGATTGACCAAGCATGCATTTACAATCATAATCGAGATTTTAACACCTAATATTTTTATGCTAATTCTATTGATCATTTAATATCATTTCAAAGCTTTTATAATAAATTTAGTTGCCAAAACCTTACTATTTTCTGGGTGCCTGGCTGACGGACCACAGTATAATTTAATACCACGTAGATTTTGTGGCGTGATCACTTCACCCGATTCACGAAATGTCGTGAATCGGGTCTAGGAAAAAAAAAAGAAATAAAAACATCATTGAGATTCGGACTAAGTTTCTGTTTCTGTTGTTTTATTATTATTTTTTTTTTTGCTATTTTATTTTAAAACCCCATAAAATAATAATGTTTTGACAACTAAAACTAACATGATCAATAGAATTAGCATAAAAAATATTATTAAAATCTCAATTATGATTGTAAATGTTTGCTTGGTCAATTCCTAGCATCAGTGGGATGACACTGACAGCTCACTCCACGCAAGTTTTCAGAAGATTGGCTGAAAATAAGTTGCTGATTCTTGCTAAAATATGTGAAATAGCGAGTTAAAACCGCGAGTTGAACCTATCATAACTCCTCTGAACATTGTGGTCCCATAGATCTTGAATGTCCTTTCTTTTTGTACAATGTTGGCGTCTCATCGAGACGGGTTTCTGGGTGCGTTCCAAAATATTTCTTCAGATTCAACATAATTTCCGGTTTAAACCTAATTTATTATACAATGTACCTACTGTTAGAAAATATTGTGGCTGAGGTGAGTTAGTGAGGCAATTAATTAAATACTATTCATTGTTTTTTCTTTATCAGGGGAAAAACTCGACTCAAACCCAAACCCTAACAAAACAAGACATTCTAACAGTAGTAAGTGATCGTAAGCTTTGAGGCAACGTGGCATACGACCACGGTTATCCTCTGAACATCACTATGAATATGTATTCAGTATATTAAAATATGTTACGTCTAAGTGGTTAATTTAATAGACGATAAATATTGAATAGTTTGTACATAACAATTTCAGATGAGAATATTTTCTTGTTTCATACTTAATAGGGCGTGATTTTACAGTAGACAGGTTACAGTTTTTTTTTTTTTGATTAATCGAACAAGTACTAGACTTTTGGCTAATTTGTATTAGTTCGTGTAGGTATTTTATGTTTACTGTATAACATAGTACGTCCTTATGCAGAATACTTTCTTTTTTCTTTTATTAAAAGAAAACTGTAGATGATGTTGGTCAGCGGGCGCTCTCTGGGTAGTTACAAAACTTCGCTGGTAAAACAGTTTCACCCAGTAGGTATTTCTCGTATTACCTACTCGTGCCATAAGAGGGATGAAGAAGAGAAAAAACCCAGCCTGACTTTTTTTTCGCCTTTATTTATTTTGTTTATATGAACGCAAGCAATGTGTTGGTAGTGCGAACGTTTTACGCCCGTATAGCTAAAACATAACTCCTTTTCCCCATACTATTAATACATTTACACCCATAACAATCTGACACAGATCCCCCATGCCATGACTTGCAGGACACGCCATATGCTATGAGGGTGGATTGGAGACGCTAATTATCATCCCCTAGCGATGTGACGTCATATCAACTAATGACCTGCTAGTTCTAACGCTGAGTAATATGAAACTGGATTAATTAGGGTTTATTGAAGGATTTTTTAGTGTGTGATATTTGTGAAAGTACTTGAGTCCTTGTAAATAAATAAATAAATAATAATAAATGTATTAATGCTTCAGTTTACAAAAAGGGTTTAGTGTTTGGAGCCTCCTTTTAAGTAAACAATGCCTGTGTTAGGAGACTCCGCAAAATTTAAAATTTTGTTTAAAAATTTAAAATTAAAATTAAATTATGAATGTTAGTGAGAGTACCTACGTTTCGAGTGTGAACATCTGAGCGTATTGTGTTTGTCTGTGAGAGTGTATGTTATAGTGTATGCGAGAGTGTATGTGTGAGTGTATGCGAGAGTCTATGTGTGAGTGTATGCGAGAGTGTATGTGTGAGTGTATGCGAGAGTGTTTGTGAGAGTGTATGTGAGAGTGTATCTACTGCTTTATGTGCTCCAAAAGTGCCTGTGTGTCATCATTATGTAAGTGTCTTTATACAAGTTATTGTTTTCTTACATCACCAACTTCATTTTGTGTATATGTAAACAATTTTGTTAATTTCATTTTATATATTTTATTTATTTTTTTTATAAAATTGAGCAGACCATTTATTCAATTGTTATGAGGCAGTAACAAAAGGCATCATAAAAACAAATGAAAGTGTTGAACAAATTACTATCCATGAACTCAGTACACACTATTGTAGTTTAAATAGTATACATAGCACTTTTAATTTTGTCATTTGTGTTATTTTTATGTTTCACGACCTGTGTCCAAAGAAACGTTATGAAATGTTATTCGTTGGTAAGTGCATTACTTGAGAAAGGCTGTACCGATTTGGCATATTTTTGTTTTAAAATGTTCACGTCTTAATAGTCCGAATTAGGTTTTTAATAAAAGGAAAATTGGAAAACTTGTCAGGAAGATTGGAAAATTCTTGAAAACTGAAAGTGTTTTTTCTACGGGATTTTTGTTAGTGTTCAAGAACATAAAAGAATTTTGAGAGGACAATGTCTGTCGGGTTGGCTATTTACTAATACAAAAGTGACTATTTTGAGGTTGATTGTAAAGTTTAGTGGCTTAGTGTTAAGCTTCCTGCGCTTTTAACGAAAAATCTCTAACATATTTTTGTGGCATTATCTGTAAATAGTATAAAACAAAGTTGCTTGTCATGTTGCCTGTGTGAACGCGTTGTTTTTATAAACTACGCATCAGAGTTTATCGCGATTCTCAACATAATTTAGATAATTTATTCTCGAAAATATAATAAAGAAATCATTAACTTTTGTTAAATCGTAAAAATCGTGCCATTGGTTCAATTTTCCAGCCATTACATTTTTGCAATATTGGTGACATTAAATTAATAAGTAGATACGACTTCATCATCTGCTTAGCCTTTTCCCAACTATGTTGGGGTCGCCTGTCAAACCGGATGTAACTGAATACCAGTATTTTACATGGAGCGACTGCCTATCTGACCTCCACCACCCAGTTACTGGGTAATACGATACCCCTTGTTAAGACTGGTTGTCAGACTTTCGGGCTTCTGACTACCCGTAACAACTGTCAAAGATCCACGAATGACAGCCGGGACCAACGGGTTAACGTGCTTTCCGAAGCACGGAGGGTCTCGGTATGTAAAGATGATCACCCATCCACAGGTCAACCGCGGCAAGCGTAGCTTAACCTGATCGATTGACCTGTGCGGCTGTTATTTAGCCACGGGTCCCTATAATAAGTACGACTTATGATTATGAAACAGATTATTCAACCATCAAGTAATCGCATCCGGAGAATAATTAATGAAAATGTTATTTTTAGTCCAAATAATTATACCATAGATAAATTATTATCACAGGCAGTCCAACAATATTGCATGCTCAAAGCAGGGGTACATACAAGAATATCGATATCAAAGACAGGTACCTCATTAGTGACGGGACGTAGGTAGACAGCGTAAGGACGTAATTATAATAATTATGATGAACCAATATAGGTAGGTACAGTTTTTTTGTTGATGTGAAACTTGCATAGTGAATATCTATAGGTATTGAAGACAATCTAAATAGTCTAGTCATTCTCAGACGGCTCAAATACGCGTGTCCGGGTCGAAATCCAGTACGAAATGGGTAACTAACAACTTAAAAACACAAAACACACAAAAAACACAAAACACTAAACAAAACACAAAAAACAAAAACACAAACAAACAAAAAACGAAATACTAGGAGGTCCTGTGTTATTTTTAAATAAATTGAATATAAGTTAGTTTAACAAAATTAAAACCTCCAAAATATTGACCTCGGTGCCGCGTCCGGCCCCCTATTGCGGCGGGAATGATTTTTTCTCTTTTTTTCTCCAATACATGGCGCTAATTTGCATGTGTTAACAAACAACTAGATAGTTATTAACTCAATTTATAATATTTCTAAGCCATAATAAGACTTAGTAGACAATTTACAACTGGTGGTCTTCACGTCCGACACGTTTAGAATTGATATCAGTGGCGCGCACTGATCCGTTCATATATCGTGTATTCTAGTGACTGCGAGAATAGTTGTTTGAGTAATAAAAAAAATACCCTGCACACCGTGGTCATTTATCATCGTATAAAAGGAATTCTGAAAGTTCGGTCGATATGAATATTATCAGAGTCCTTGTTAGACACCTTGACGCACCATCAATTTGGGGAGCATTTACTTCCGATTTTAAAATTCATAGAAAATGAAAATCTCAATATTCGTATACTACATTTCATTTCTGATAGTCCTTCGGGCCGAAGGATGTTTTATATAATCAGCAAATTCCATTGGTACCTTCCCAGTTTAACTATTACATGAAATTATACAGAAAGCGGCCGTGGAAAAGGAGCCCCAAATGTTGTCGGTGCAACACTCCAAAAATCAGCTGATCGAATAGTTGATAATAATAATAATTGTTAATATCATATATCATAAGCTTATCATCATTAATGACTCACCTGAAATCTGTCCAAGGTATTATAACGAAAACTATTAACAATTCCGGTACATATGAAAAAGAGTTGTTGTTTCTATCCGATCTCAAGCAATTTGAAGGGACTATGAAATTTCATCAGGCAGTATGGAACACCAATGAGCCCAACCATCTATCGATGAGAAAAATGAGTTGCGCCGAAGGTGACTGTAAAAATAATTTAGTGTCGTGTGAACATAGGTATCATGTAGGATTATACATCATAGGCGAGCAAACTGACAGACTGCTGACTGATAGAGCCAACAAGAGCAAGAGTTACAAGATAGATCTCATTAAAAAGTCAAGTCAATCCAAAAAAGGGAGAGAAGTCTGTGCAGCTAAATCTAATATAACTCAAATTTTATCGAATACTAGCGACCCGCCCCGGCTTCGCACGGGTGCAATGGAGAAACACTGATAATTTTAGAGCCATTATTTCTCGTAAAAAGTATAGGATAAAAAATGGTTATTGTGGGTTATCCCTAAGAGATAGACATATACCATCCCGGACTTTTTTGTAGACCTTTTTAAGGTGTACAATACTGTAGTACATTATTTTGATCTATCTCGACGGGTTCAGCCAGCGTTTACAATGTAAGCGCAAAAAAATGTGTTTATTTACGACATTACATTAGAAACCTCTAAAATTACCAGTGTTTCGCTACTATATTATGCATGTATTATACATATAAACCTTCCTCTTGAATCACTCTATCTATTAAAAAAAACCGCATCAAAATCCGTTGCGTAGTTTTAAAGATCTAAGCATATATAGGGACAGACAGACAGGGAAGCGACTTTGTTTTATACTATGTAGTGATTCTGATTCAACCTGGTAGTAGCTATTTTGTTGATCTTGCTGACGAATTCTGTGAAACCAAGTAGCGCCGATCCCATACCTTAACAGACATTGGATTACGTGAAAGTAACAGCTACTGGACAAGTGTGTCAACAGATTGTAAAAATATTGCTCCGACAGTTAGAATTAAGTATTCTCCAAAATTCTAGATTTCAAAGAAACCAGTGACGAGGAATATAACATTTTTTTAATTAAGGATTGAAAACTTGAACTGAATTGTAATACAAAGAGTTGTACATTTTTATGATATTGTTAATTTAATGCTGAATGCTTACTATAACGGCTCGAACATATAACTCCCAATCAGGTTAGAATATTTTCGCCGTTTGAGGTTTTCTGCACCTGCAGCAGCCGCCCCAGCATAGCCCCACCGTGCTAGGAATAATATTTGTATTTTTTTTTTATTACTTTGCCTGTTGATTTTAACACAGTTACATAAGCTTTTAGGTACAGACGCCAGCACATCAAGCTACCCGAAACTGTCAGATTTTCCCAATCAACTTTGAACCTTATACTTTGGCAATAAAATTGAAAATCTATTAAAGAAATCTGACAGATTGTAGTAGCTTGATGTGCTGACGTCTGTACCTAAAAGCTTATGTAACTGTGTTAAAATCAACAGGCAAAGTAATATTAAAAAAAAAATACAAATATTATTCCTAGCACGGTGGGGCTATGCTGGGGCGGCTGCTGCAGGTGCAGAAAACCTCAAACGGCGAAAATATTCTAACCTGATTGGGAGTTATATGTTCGAGCCGTTTGGGGTTAAAACACTAGTACCATGGGGTCCGAGTGCCTACCTGGTTTTTCGAGATATCGCCAAGCGGTTAGTCGACTCTTCACGTGATCAGAGGGCTGGCCTATTTCTTGACTAAAGAATTAGCATCGCCATAAAACGTAGCAATGCTGCCAGCCTTTTGGGCACTGTTCCTGTTGACAGCGGTGCGGACGAATTTTTTGATGCCCTATGATTCATTTGCTTATTTTTTCATATACATGTGCAGACACCAGCACATCAAGCTACTACAATCTGTCAGATTTCTTTAATAGATTTTCAACTTTAGCGCTAAAGCATAAGGTTCAAAGTTGATTGGGAAAATCTGACAGTTTCGGGTAGCTTGATGTGCTGGCGTCTGTACATATTATTATTTTAAATGTTAGCTTATATTATGTAAATATTATCTTGATTAAGTTAAGTAAGTGCCTTCTGTAATCGTTGAATGTGTTGTTGAAAAGGTGGATTTTTGAGTGAATTTTTATCAACAAGTTAATTGTCTGTGATTAAGCTTGATATCAACTAAGACTTCAGATTTCTTTTAAGTTTATATAGTGTTAGTTTAAGACTACCTACTAATTTTAATTACATTTAATATAAGTAATAATTTCACTCTTCCTTCCAAAATTGATTTTAGTAAATTTTCTTATAACTTAATAAATGGGACATAAATCTCGACAAAATAAAATGTTTTATTGTAAAATTAATCTGCAATTTCTTACAGACCATATGTTCATAGCAGCACTGAGGCAGTTAATATATATATAAAAAACAGTCTTTTAAGCATAAATTGTTTGGTATTATATATTTGATTTCGGTGATAAAAATATTGATTTCGGTGGAAACCATTAAAATAATTAAATCTCTGGCTTATTAAGGCTAAAAGCAGGATTCGATTCTCGCAAGAAAAATATTCTTTTTTTTGTTTGGCTAAAGAGAAGAGTGCAGGTATCCTTCTTTGAGAGAATTCCATTACTGCCTATTATGACCGAGAAGAGATTTGTCGGAGGGGCTCTCGAAATATCTACATTTATGTATTTACCTAACCGTAATTACTAACAAACAGAACGGCATAAATCTCCAATAAAGCAATTTATCACACGCATTATACTTCTACATCATTAAGCACACGCCGACGCACTCCTTTGAATCAGTCTTTATGAAACTATGAAAACATAATGACCATACGTCACGTCGTAAAATACCTACCAAAACAATGGAAGCTCGCGACAGAAATTAATATATCATTATGTCAGACCCATGTAGTACCTACTGTGGCCCTCACACTTAGAACATGTGTGTCTCGTTTACTCTAGGTTGCTTTCCTATGTTTCGTCTCTCTCCTGGGCGGAAAACTTTGGTATGAATACGCGAATCTCTCCCGTGATTGGGATTTGTTAATCTTCTTGCCTCCGAAACGGCTGAAGTTAAAATTCTAATGTGCTACAATGCCTTTGGGTAGTGTTTGTGTTGTTTGTTGAAAATTTACGATAACAAAGTTCTGTTATAGTTAAGAATTATGACGACGTTATAATGATAAGTATCTACGCATTTAATTGACTTTGAAATTAGGTTATTGGAGCTTAATTTTTTTACTATTAGACGACTTTTTTATGATTCTTCTATTTTACTATGATTTGCCATTTGAACTTGAAGAGAATAATTTAGTCAATGTCGTGTAGTTACGTTAAACTTGTATTGAAGTTAAAATTCTAAAATCGCCAACACATTGTGACCTTCTTGGTGACGAACAATACAAATAGTCGCGTTGTAAGAAAAGTCGCACCATTTGGGACAAAAACAGACATGTACTTATAATCTTTACAATTTTAAAAGTTGCTCCAGTCATTTGGCTTAAAAAGTAGGCTTATTCCTGCTTTATAAGCCAAATGACTGGATTTTATTTAGGTACGTAAATAAAATCAGGCTGATTTCAATTCTCTACAGGCTGAAACATTATCCCCACCCACACACACAACTAATACGCTAATATTTCCTCCACAAAATCCTTCTATAAAACCAGGTTAATGATAGTGCGTCGTTCCTCTGTGGCGCTAACTTTGCTGCACTTCACATCGGAGGTCACTATTAATGCTATTTTAGGATGTACCTAATAACCATATATGTCTTTACTTCACCTCTTTAAACTAGGTTTCACGAGAGGCGATACTTGAATGTACACTCCTACAAGGATCATTTGGCGTTCGAATGACGTTGACAGGGGGGCTCTGTTGGTAAACATTTAGTGCAATTGTTTCGGGAAATGTATTGAAAAACAAGATGGCGGCGTTAGTTCCGATTTCGGCCACGCGCCATAAGATTCTTGTACAGCTATACGATCAGTGCACCTGGTTGGTCAGCCTCCATCTACCATCTTGCTTACTGGCTGATATTTTTTATCACGACTTGAACTATTCTGTAATAGTTGTGCCGATACGGGAGAAAAAGACTAAACCAGCCAGATCTATAACAATATAAAACCTCAATTTTATTAAAGCAAATTTAAATCCTCCCTTAAAAATCTCCCACAGACGCAACTAATACGCTAATGTCTCCACAAAAGCCTTCTATAAAACCAGGGCAATGATAGTGCGTCGTTCCTCTGTGGCGCTAGCTTTGCCGCACTTCACATCAGAGGCTAATTTACACCGAGCCGCCACAAAGAAAAATACGCTAATTAAAAAGTGAGTCGACTCAAAGTGTCACAGCAAACGGAAAAGTCTGGGACAGACTGGGGCTTGTTGTGTTAGCTAGTTTGTTCTTTTGGCGAGGATGTATTGATGTCTTTGTGTCTTTTGGCGTGTGGTTAACTTTTTTGGCGCGTGCTGTTGGCTTTTCTGGAAAGGAGTTTAGCTAATAAAAAGTTTCATTTGATTGAGATTATAGATTTTGTTGTGTTGTTTTTCTTGTCTCTTAATTTTTGTAGAAGAAAACCGGTACATTGAAAAGTTTTATAGCTTGAAAATGAATATTTATATCAATTTATTTTTCTTGGTTTATAGGTAGAAAGAAAACAGTGATGATGAGAATGATACGAGACCTAGAAAATAGTGGCGCGTACCCTAGATTTCAATATCAAGGTTCAAAAAGGATTCATCAATACTTACTTTATCAACGACATCCCCAAATGGCTGGTTGACACTCTTCATGACCCAAGGGCTGGCTGTCACCATGGCCAGAGGCTAAGCAATGCCAAACAATGTTGCAATGCTGCCAGTCGCTTGGGTACGTTACCAGTCGACAGCAATGCAGAAGAACTTTTTGACGCCATATTTTATTCTGTTAATAGTTTTAGTTAGGTTATTAAGTTTTAATTTTAATATATCCAGTGTACATATTTTACTTTTTTGAAATAGCTAAGGCATCATACTGTACAATATTAAAACCTATACACTAACCTTACCTCAACAAGAAACCCATTTTTCTCTCAGCCATAATCCAGTACAAAATACTAAGCAACAATACAGTGACGTAATAAGCCGAACATCGAGGAACAACGTAACATTTACAAGAATTGAAAATACCAAGGAAATGGCGCGGAGGAAAGACTTTAATGAGCTGATTCGAGTGCATTGAAAGAACGTTGCATGTCAACGGTAGTTCAACAAAAGCCCCTTGGCATTATGGTTTTTAAAGGAAAAATGATGTGACGTATATGTTCGTAGTGGTACCTATGTATGTAATGGATATGGTAACGTCAATGTGGGAGTAGCTGGTAGTAATATTGTTATTGTGTGTCTTGACAGCTTGGGATTTGTTGACAGTACGTGCGGTCTATTTTGTATAAGGAATCAGTTTTTCTGACGAAGCTGCTGATTACCTACCAAGTACAGACGCTAGCACATCAAGCTACTAAAATGTGTAAAATTTATTAAATTGATTTTCAACTTTATCGCTGAAGCATAAGGTTTAAAGTTGATTGGGAAAATCAATTTCGGGTAGCTTGATGTGCTGGCGTCTGTACAATATTTTTTTAGTAATATCTTGTGACATCTATCAACCCGCACTGAGCCTGTGTGGTGGATTACGGCCCACTCCCTCTCACAGAGAGGAGGCCTGTCTCTCAGCAGTGGGAACATTATAGGGTGATAATGCTTATGCTATATATATATTATTTATAAGTATATATAAATATATAATATAAATAATATATATATATATATATATATTATTTATAGTACTTTTGCATGATTAATATTAGGTAATCTACCTAGATTACCTCATTTTACGAACAACTTATGCCGCAACTTACTTGTTCGTGAAATAAGCTAATTTTCATGATATTAGTACTTATTATCTATGACGAAAGTACATTATGTCGCAGATGGGTTGTCGAGTCAGCTGTTTTAAATAACCGCTAGTCGTTTTACAAAATAGCTCCATTTTGTAAACAAGCTGAATGACGTTAACGTAAAAACGTACACGTAAAGCGTATTATGGAATATCGCTTAAGCGATTTTCCATAATTACTGAACTTTAACACGCAGAATTACATAAACGTGTGGCGTTTATCAATGTAAATGCAATTGGTTTTGTAAAACAGCATACAATGAAACGTCAGATTGTACATTATATTTCTAAATTTGACGCTTATGTCTCTGTATGTCATAACAACAATAATGACCTCCGAAACAGAAATAAATAAAACCATTAAAATAAGAGTGAAACTAACCCTAATTCAAGTGAAAACAGTGATTTTAAGGACAATTTGAATTTAAAGTTATCAGAGTTTAATGAAAGTCGGTCCTAAAAATACTAAATAGTGACCGACTCCGGCACTGCTCGCTACGCTCGCTAAACCAAATGGTTAGGATGCCCTAGCTTAGTTACTGCGACCGATTCGGCATTAGAAGCCAAACCGCTTATTATGACTGCAGGTAAACCATTCTGCATTACGTCTAAGCGTGGGTAGCAGTTTTGTCAAACTTAACACAATGACAATCCAGCTGAACGTTGTTCAGCTGTTTTACATAACTGAGCTGTTTTGTGAAACGGCTAGTGGTTATGTAAAACAGCGGATTCGACAATCCATCTGCGACATATACATATATTTAACGTAAGTACTGCCATAGATGGTTAGGTCTATCGGACCGGATACCTCAAAATTCAAGCTAAAAAGATTTATTTCCAAAAACAAGTCTGGATATCGTCCACACTAAAATAAAACTACAAAGTATTAGTATGCACCCAGAAAAACTAAAATAATTTTCTATTTTTGTTCCAGATCAGTGTATTACCTTCGTAGAGAGTAGAACCATCAAGAATTAAAAGCCTTTTAATGACAGCCCGCTTCGATCGACCGCGTCATTCGATAAAGAACCAAGTTACGACGTGGAAGATTTACGCAAAATGGGAAGATAAGCACAACTGGCTAAATGTGGGTGTAGACACGACAACATATCAAGCTATATATTTCCAGATTCAGCCGACCTCGCATTGTATAGGCTTTTCGTACAATGAGAAGTCAGCTTATACTGGAAAAGAATGCTTGATATGTCATCGTGCGTAGTATCCACCTTTGCCTAATCCTTCGGGAAATATGGATGGGATATTAAGTTGTAATATAACAAATAATATAAAATGCCTCCTTGTTTTAAAATAAGGTGCATGCATTTGAATATTCTTTATAAAACAGAAAATATAGGTACAATAGAACATTTATAAAACACCTGCTTTTTTATGTAATTATTTCATCACTTGTCCCAAAGTAGTGGCCTAGTGGTAACGGCCCTGACTTACAAGTTGTAGGTCGTGGGTTCAAAGACAGACACTTTGTGTAAATACTTTCATCATAAATGCTCTCAAAACGGTGAAGCAGAAAACCATCATGAGGAAACCGGCATGTCCTAGAACCTATAATTCAAAGACATGTGACATCTACCAACCCGCACTGGGCCCGCGTGGTAGATTACAGCCCACTTCCCCTCGAAGAGAGGAGGCCTGTGTCCCAGTAGTGGGAACAGTATAGGCTGATAATGCTTGTCCCAAAGTCAAAGTCATCCATTTTCATGTTTCTATTGTGTTCTGCAGAAGTTTTTCCCGGTATTTTGTTTGGACCTTACAAATGAAGCACAATAATGATTGCATCTCCATTAACGTTCGTACCAACTCTTAAATAAGTAGCATCCATACTAATCCATACCTACTAATCAGACTAATATTATAAAGGCGAAAGTTTGTGAGTGTGGGTGTGTGTGTGTGTGTATGTGTATGATTGTTACTTCTTCACGCACAAACGGCTGGACTAATTTTGATAAAATTTGGCACACAGTTTATAACCAGGATTAATACACAGAACACTTTTCATCCCGATATTCCTACGGGATCGAGACTTATGCGGGTGAAACCGCGGGGCGCAACTAGTCTCTATTATAAATTCAAAAGCGACTCTGTCTGTACCTTTTGACTGTTAAACCACTGAACGTATTTCAATAAATTTTGGCAAGGAGATAGATGGTATCCTGGGGAAGGACGTAGGTTACTTTTTGTATAGGTTGCTGTGGGATAATTTCCGACATCCACGCAGGCGAACCCACGGGCAGAAGCTAGCTTTACATAATTATTCCATCCCAAACAATTTCAGTAAAAATGCACCTGCTTAATTTTTTCCTTCCTTGACTGAACATAATAAATAAAATCTTTCTACCATCTTGCATAACCGCGTCCCGCTTAAGTGCCGTTCGCTTCTTAAAACCATAGGTGGTTTTATCGAAGCAGTGAACGTTTACATCGAAGCGGTGAACGTTCACATCGAGTTCCGAGATCCGAGCGATTGTTCCACTGTACGCTTGATGCAGTTCAAATATTTAAGTGTGCTCGCCTTCACTTGTGTTTGTTCTGTATTACTTAGGATTGTATGGACTTGGTTGATAGGTCCGTGAATAAAATAATACAGCTTAGTATCTCCGTATCGAATTTGTTGAGTAAATAAGTATGCACCGATAATTTCTGAGGTTAAAAACGTTTTTTTGAAGTGAAATTTCTTGGGTGGCGATTCGATATAATAGGACGAGAATTAAGAGTGAAATTTTAAGGAGAAACTTAGTTATTTTCTTAGTTGTGTGAGATAGAGAAGAAAGATATAACTTTTACTGTCTCTCACACTAAATCTGTATTTTTTACGAAGTTTCACTTTTATTTCATCTAGTAGGTACATACGGTGCTGCACGCGCATTATTTTTTAATCTCTCAGGTACTAGCTGGTACAAATTTATACCGTTTGTGATACACATTTGTACCAGCTCGACAGTAGAAACATAAGTGCAGCAAATAGCAATTGCTGTGCCATTTTTATAGCAACACGATTGAAGCCAACTCAACAAAAAGTTCCGCCACAAGTTAAGAAGAAATAAAAATAAAAAAAAATGCAAAAAAGCTATTCACAAACTCGTAAACGTAATTACTGCATATCAAAAGGCTGCAGAAACAATTGGTGTCGTACTTTAATTGGCACATCGAAGCAACGTGACTCCCACGAGTCGGGGAGAGAGTGGCGATAAAGAGGCACAATGGTGGAAAAAGTGGCAATTCCCGACCACTCGGTGTTGCCAGCTACTAATTAAGGTGTTGCAATATAGCACGGGGAGTGACGATAGTTTTTTTTTTAAGGATCGAGAGGTGATTGTGGTTAGGTGTTTTTAGGGTTCCATTTTTAATATGAATCAAATTGAAGAGTTTGGTTTATAAAATGGCTAAACCTTTTTCTTACTTCACAAAATTGGCATAGTCATTAAACACTGACGGGCTTGGAAAATAAATCATAAAGTGTAGAGACAAAATCTTTCAAGCCATCTGTTGCCTTTAGTCTGAAAAAAATGCTACTTATAATAATTTCATTTTTTTATTTTGTCTACCTAGAATCTATATGCTCTTATTGAAATATTTATCCAAATTAACAAATTAAATAGGTACCAAGAAATCATAATCATAGTTTACCAAATGATATTAAAATGTCAAAATCTATAAACGTCTTTAAAGTTAAACTAAAAAAAAATATTTATCAGAAACAGTTTTGTAAAACCTGTAACCTTATTTGTAATTGTTTTAAGTCATAATTTAAATAGTCATTCTTCCCGAGGTTGTACCTTTATTAATTACTAAGATTTTTTGTTTTTTTTTCTCTTGTAAGAAACCGTAGAAATCTGTTTCTCGGTACCTAAAAGGCTAGGCAGATGAGGATATTGCCAACAGTGTTCTGTTTTTCCAGCAATGCTGGGGTCAGCTTCCACTCTAACCGGATGCAGCTGAGTACCAGTACACTGTTTACCATAATATGTATTATTTAAAGTTCAGGCGTGAAAATGTAATTGTAAAACATGTCTGTCACAAATGATGGCAGTTTATACATATGTACATCACTACATATTATGAAAAAAGTCCCCCTGCAGCGTCTGCCTGTCTGTCTGAACGCTCAAAAACTACAGAACGGACTTTCATACGTTTTTCACCAATGGACGGACTGCTTCATGACGAAGGTGTTAAAATTGTGAGTAAATTGGCTGAAATATGACAATGATTGCTTAACATGCCATGCTTTACTAGCGTGCGCCGCATAAAACAATGGAGTTATACGTAATACCTACCAGTATTGCAAAGCCGGGCGGGTTGCTAGTATCTCATATAATCGATTTTATTCGTTGTCTTATTAAACTGTCATTCTTTCTACGATTATTTAATTATTTCTACGGAACCTATGTTATATTTCACCACTATTCTGTTTACCGGTATCACTATGAAAGGCTTACTAATTGGTAATTTACACTGTTTGCCGAGAGTCCTTATTGGCCCTGCTTATTGCGCGAGTTTGGTTCCATTTCTTTTACTCTACCTACCTAATACTACTTTTTTTTTTTGGTATTTAATACTGGAGACAGTTTTTGCGTACATTTCGTTTGCGTATACAGGGTGGCGGCTTAGTCACCTGCATCCGTCGAGGGGGTGATTCCATGACCCCCGTCATTTTAAACAACTTTGGCTGTGAAACTCATTCCCGAATCGTAAAAACAAAAAAAATAATAATAATATACATGCATCAAAACTGTCTGTGTAGTGTTGTATGGGATTTTTTTTTTCACGAATCGGATAAAATGTAGAATCACCCCCTTGACGGATGAAGTTGACTAAATCACCACCCTGTATTTTAGATAGATACGCTTAGATAGTCTTACATTAGACCTACACACTTTATTCTTGGTTTAATAGGCTATTTACGTGGGTTTGTATCTGAAAATCACAAATATCAGCTACTTATTTCTATTCACGAGCCTATTAGCTGCTAAATATCAAATGATATGAGTTATAATATTATTCCTAAAATTGTTATTGCGTTTCTTACAAAACAAATTGTCGTAGCACGCGACGTAGCTCGTAGACCGTAGCCGTAGGCATCTACGACATGCTACACAATCGAGTGGTTCCCTAAAACATTATATAATACAAGCTGTTTTCCGCGACAGCGTCTGTGATCCGGGCTAAAAAGTAAGTAATCTATGTCCTTCTTCAGGTCCCAGGCTACCTATATCTCAATTTCATAACGATCGGTTCAGTGGTTTAGCCGTCATAAGGTAACAAACAGACAAAGTTACTTTCGCATTTATAATATTCTGTTTTGATTAGTTTAAAAGATCCGTCATATGTAATTGTTAATTCATAGTGTTTATAATATGATTTGATTTGATTATACAATTATACATTCTTGAAATTTTTATGTCATTATTTTTCCATAACTGTGATTATTTTGTTTTGTTTTGATTCTATTTTAATTTTATTTTATTTTAAAGAGGATCGCCCACTTCTGGGCCCAGCTTGTATAGAAAAAACAAAATGTGGAAAAAATACTTTATTTTATGATAAATCAAAATCATTAAAAAAAAATTAATTTACAGTTGCAAAATATAGAAAAATAGTTTTTGTTTTTTGTTGAAATCATGCATTTCGTCGCGAATTGGCTAAAAAGACAATAAGTCAAGTCTTTAAACAAATGTCAGTATCAAAATAAAAGTGACATTATATGAAAAACTTTTCGCGAATAGTTCGCGCGTAAACACAGTGAATACTGTGTTGTGTTGCAATATTCGTGTTTTCGGTGATTTATCTAACGACTTTGGCTGCTTGACGGAATCTGACCAATCTTGCTTTCACGAACTACCTCAGCGCGAAAACGGACTTTTTATCTGCTACTTTGATTCGACTACGGCTTGTTATTTTGGACTTCGATACCACCTATCGTGATGGACAACTGTATTAATTGCGGTATTGCAACTTCTCGTTGTAATATAACGGGAAGACGTGCTTTAAATGAAGAATCTGTCTTATCTATTGTACGTGGATGGGTTGCTCCCCGAACAGTAAGTACCTACACAAACAATACAGACAAATATTTAATAGTGTATTCTTCACTGCTATGAGAGGCTAGATTTTCACTACCTGCATGCAAACCATAGACATATTGACAGTAACCTACATGCTGTATTACTAATACTTACATTTTAACATATTTTAGGTAGAACCTGGTCATCATCTATGCCAGGCCTGTTGGGATTTGGCCGTTGATAGCCTACTTCTACATGGATCAGTTGAAGAGAGGCCAGCTCCACGTGGACATGTCCATATATGCATGCATTGTGGTCATTCTCTATTACGGAATACACAATCCCATCGGCTGAGAACTTATACTGAACGGGAAGAGAGGATATATATTGTTATAAGAGAGTGGATTCAACCCAGGACTGTGAGTATTCACATATTACCACATATACCTTTTAAAATCACATGTTTCTCTTCACAACTCAGGTTTTCAATAAAATATATTTTTCACAGATTGGAGCCCAAAGTGCAATATGCCACTCATATTGGGTGAGAGCAGACAGAGCAGCACTTCACATCACAACCATCAACATCAGCATCTGATGTGTCGGTTTCCGCTCCACCAATGCCTGGAGCATCTATTTCAACAGCCGAAGTGTTAGAATCTGTGCCTGCTGAGTCGGGTATTTCAACTGAGCAAGTAGTTCAGCATCCGTCACACACTAGTGAGGCAACAATTATTTTACCTGATTATATTAGGGCTATTGAAACAGAGAGGTGTTTTATCGAAGATTGTGGGAGGAGTGAAAACACAGAATTCCAGATTCTTTAAGAAAAGACCTGCTTAATAGGCATAATCTATATATACCACCCAATAATCGTCTGTGTGATTACCATATGTATGGTGTAGAATCATGGGACGTTTTAATAGGTATTACTAATAATTATATAAATAGTTTCTCAGCAAGCCATATTCAGGATATGTTGGCTTTAAAAACCACCAATTCTACTACCATGAATTTGAGGATGTGGACACAATTGAAGACCATATTTTTTATTATTGGATTGGATTCTCAAAAGACCAATTTCACCAATTATTATCAGAATTACCAAGCTTGGTACGGATGTCTAGAGGTGTAACAGTTATAGCAGCATACCTTATGAAACTGCGTACTGGAGAGTCGGATGACGGATTGGCCACTTTACTCCAAATACCACGGTCAACATTAGAACGATTAATGCAAAAAGCAAGAAAACATATGTTTAATGATTATGTGCCACATCATTTAGGACTAAATCATATAAATAAACAACAAATAACTGAGAGAACATTAATGATCCCAAGTGGTTTGTTTGGCATTAACAATAATGAAAGCAAACCTGTAGTCATTTTTGATGGCACATATATATATGTGCAAAAAAGCTCCAATTACATGTACCAAAAGGATACATACAGCTTGCATAAATATAGGAATTTGGTTAAACCATTTTTAATAGTTTGTAGTGATGGGTATATAATAGATGTTTTAGGCCCCTATCCAGCTACAATGTCAGATGCCAAAATAATGAAGCAAGAATTCAGAAATGGTTCCGCAATGTGAGAATATTTTGAGGCTGGTGACGCATTTGTCCTGATAGGGGATTTCGGGATGCCAGGGAAATTCTCCAAATAATAAATGAAAACATGCACAGGGAAAATAGGTTATAAAATAGATTATGTTATACAAAATAATTTAAATAGAAGAAGAGCAGAATTTAGACCAACACCAGTTGATAGCAATGTAATAACAGATTTTCCACGGCTTACATATAGCCAATTAGTATTAGTTTCCCTAGGAACATACCAAATACGACAGGCTCGTTCCTATTATGGGGAACACGTAAGGGCAGATGGCTCCTATGTAATAGAAGTGTGGAGGGAGGTTGATAATGACCTTAGAGAGCTGTCGGCTTCAAATAGTACTTGGTTACTAAGAGGAAAAATTCAGTCTCGGCATATTAGCAGAAAAACATACCAGCTCTCTAAGTGGAAGGCAAGCAATATTGCAATATTATTGTAATTGTGTAGTAGGAAGGCGTACAGTAGGTTGTTGTGCGCATGTTATGACAATTATTTGGTACTTGAGTTGGGCTAGGTACCAAGAAAATATTTCACCCCTGCACACTTCCTAGATTCTATTTTAATTGGGTATGAAGACGAATGACTAATATGAAATATTTAATAAAGGAGAATGACTAGCTACAAAATGTTTGTTTTCTTTAGGTATTTAAAACTAATCTAATTCCACATTATAGTTTACCTGGGAATCTTAAACTTATCTATGCACTAAAAAGGTAATGTATCTAGGTCACTAGGTATCTGAAATGGGCATGTGGGATTATTAGTATTAATATATTACATAAATAGATGTATCTACTTAATAATCATTAAGTATATATTGCATTATTTTTACAGAATCCATAACTATATGTCAATAGAAAACACATTTTTAAAAAATAGTTGTTCTATTTTTTTCTATAAGTAGGTATTAGGTACTAATGGATTATCCACTGTATAACATTCACACTGTTTCAAGAGTTTACTTACTATAAGCCATCTGAACATTACCAGATTGATAATTGCAAAATATATTGTTAAATAACAAAATCTCTAATATAACCTCACTTTGGGTTTGACCCCATATATCTTGATAATGCAATTGTCGATGAAACTGAAACTAAGGCAGCTTAAAGTTGATATTTTAAACTAATAAATGACACCCATTTGGAACTTATAACGGTTCATCAAATTTTGGGCCCATCGATGTTTGGGAGATGGGCAATGTCTTTTGTAGTCATATTGATCTCATTAGCTCCCACTGTACTCAATATTTGTACCTTTAAAAGGATTTTTTTGTTACTTACCGTATACTTGTAATTTCTTTGTAATTTCTTTATGTTTTCTTTTTACTTTAATTCGATTATTTGTTATTTTATGTCATAATTCCTTTATCAAGATGTTAATACCTAATAATAATTAAGTGTTATTTTACTCACTTAGAATGTTGGTCGACCTATTATTGGCGACTTTATAAGTCTGATGCTTTGTTACTATTATTATTCTTATGTAAAGCTGTATACAGAAGCTGTTGGTTTGCCTTTAATAAATAAATAAATAAGTGAATTATTTTGACTAATTGATGCTTTAAAGGACATAAAGATAAATAAATAACAAGTAAGACTAAGAAGAAATAGTACAGCCGGTCGATTCTGTAAAAATCTCACCGTGAAATCATAAGTGAAGTGAGCACTTAATAGTGTTAATCCCTAGCATTACGAATGAATGACAGCTCACTTCCCGCTCACTTCACCTAAGTTCTCACGGTGAGATTTTTACAGAATAGCACTGCTGTAGTTATAATAATTTAACTGGTCGGTCCTGTCGTCCAATGGCGTAGAGGCAGTCATTTGTATGCTAATATAAATCCCTGTTTAGGTACTATATACAAGCTTACTAATGTATATTATAAAGTTTCTAGTGGTAAAACAAAGAAATGTGCTTATATAAAGTTAAAATACATTTGAGCTTGGATTGGAATCATCTTGCTAATAGAAATATTGGAGACTGCGCTTAATACTTGAAATTCTATCAAGAAGGAAGTCATTGATGAAATCACTAATTATTTATTTTATTAATGATATTACTTTTTTAGGAAAAAAACAGCATCGCCATACAACGTGGTAATGCTGCCAGCTTTTGGGCGATTTTCCTGTTAACAGCGATGCCAACTAATATTTGGATGCTCTGTGATTCGTTTCCTCTTTTTTATATACAAATTATTAAAATTATTTATACAAATTATTTATTATTTAAGCCTGTTAGCTTATATATTATGTAAATATATAGACCTTAAAGAAAGTTAGTATTAATCCTCTGAGGTTTCTTTTGGATAAGTACAGTTATACATACTTCAGTGACGACGCGTCGTCACTACCGGATACCTACAGAACTATGCAATAAGGGTTATCTCATAAAACATACAGCTAAAAATATTTTTAACGCTTCGTCAATATACGGTTAAAAATATCTTTCACGCCTCGTCAATAAAGGTAGGCTGCAATAAAAACAAAATAGCCAAACTTTAAGCTACACTACATTAAAACCCATTTAGCGCATTGTAATAAAAATTTACATACCAAACGCTTACATCAAATTAAATCAACGTTTGTATCCAAGACTCAGGTGTTCTGCTCAGTCTGTGCTCGCCTGAGCATGGCTAAGCGAACAAAGCACTCAAATGGGCAGACGTATCTCATTACGATGCAATTTTGATGATTGGATAGTTAGAGTGATTACTTCTTAATCGAAGACTTGAACTGGATTGGAGATTTGTGGGTTGAGAGATTTAAAGATTGACGGGTAAAGTTTCTATGCGTATGGAACTAGAAATGGGCCTATCTTTTGTAATTTGATGATAGAAAGTTTTATTATACATTTAAATTGTGTGATTATGAGGTTTCTTTATGTTCTGCAAAATATCTACTTGATAAAAATATTAAATTCATTCACTGACAGAAACTCACTGACTAGTAGTCAGGAGCCCGAAAATCTGACAAAAAAATTTCTGTAGATGTCACTTGCACACACTTTACAGTGACGAGCACAGTAATTTTTCTAAGATTTTTCTCTCCGTGTACCCAGCGTTGTAGGTTGTGCTATCAGTGAATCATCATCATCTGCCTAGCCTTTTCCCAGCTATGCTACCATAGCTGGGAAAAGGCTCACACTACACACACACACACACTACACACACACACACACACACACACACACACACGACACTACTGTCGGCTTCCAGTCTAACCGATGCAGCTGAATACCAGTATTTTACATGGAGCGAGTGCCTATCTGACCTCCGCAACCCAGTTACTGGGTAATACGATACCCATTGGTAAGACTGGTTATCAGACTTTCGGGCTACTGACAACCCGTAACGACTGTCAAAGATCCACGAATGACAGCCGGGACCAACGGCTTAACGTGCTTTCCGAGACATGGAGGAACTTCCTCTAATGTACTCATTTCTTACGAGTATTCTATCCATTCGTGTAACACCACACATCTCTCTTAGCATTCTCATCAGCACATTCACAGCAGTCCGTAATTGTTTTTAAATAAAATCATTATTGCTCTCTTTAGATATTTAAAACAAATAACAACAGACGGAACTATTATATACGGGCAATTCAATTTTAATACAGCACCAATCCACCTAAAAAGTAAGTTCAAATTCCTAGGAAAAGATAAATTATAGATTCCTCCTTTACGTTTAATTAAACTTCACACCTATGTCAAAAAAATAATCTATCAACACATACCCATCAACATACATTATTTTCAAAATTTTGATAATTTGTCAAAGTTAACCCTACAACAATAGGCCCGGTCCAACACGCCCGCTGTTGACAAAACTATATTACCGAAAATTGAACAATATTGCCCAAAACGGGTCATATTATGTTCATAAACCCACCGCGCCGTCGGCCGAGGTACACAATGCATTGATCTAGTTGTTATGACCCTAAGTTTACAACGTGACAATGGAAACTTGAAATTCCAGTTTAAGGGAATCCGGATTTTGTAATAAATGTATTTTTGAATACGGCACGAGCTTTATTGTTTGGGGGCTTAATGTAATTTGGTTTAATGTATTTATACTTGATGATAGAGTTGGTAGAATTTTCAAATAACGTAATGGAATTTTACTTTGGGTTTTTTTTTCCAGGTACAGGACAGAAGTTCGTAATTCTAAAATATACGTTTCTTTCGTGGAATGAAAAATAAAATCAACAGAAAATGGTAACTAGTTATTATTAAAACGTATTTCTGGAATTTCCATTACTGACAACACTATCAAACGTTTCTCCTATGAAACATTTTTCTTATGGATGTACGAAATACTCATTACCGAGCTTTAAAACGCGAAAAATAACCAATACCCAGCAGTTATCACGAAGAATCGGTGAAGTTTCAAGTAATAAATCGATCGACATAATGACCTGAAACTGAAACTGACTGAAACCCATTCCACATAACAAAAGGCCCCATCCATCTTACATTCCCGTAAATCTTTTCATTAAACACGATGGCCAGCTTAAAATCAGAACGCAGGGAATGCATAAAAAATGCAAAAATTAGAAAAAAGATAAAACAATGCCTACATTCGTCGGCAATGCAGACTCTGCGTCCGTCTAGCGTTTTCAACGAACAATAGTGACCCATTGTCACACCGTCCATTTTAAATGAACAAAATGGCGGACCGAATCTCGGGGCTTTGAAACAATGCTTGCCCCTAATCCCTGTGAAGGGTTAAATGCATGCTATTGGTCAACTGTACCCCCCCGGAGTACTTTTAAAGTTTGTTTGTGTGTGTGTCGCGTTATTGTCGTGCGATTTGTGTGTGTGCAGTTTTGTGGTGCGTTTTGGCATCATCAACCGTTTTGTTATAAAGTGTTTTTTACGTTGCGTCCATTCGTTTTTGTTGTTCAGTTTTTTGCTATAATAATTCACATTGGGTTTGATTTATTTTGATATTTCCCTTAATAGGTATATTAAAACCGAGTACACCTATTGAAATGGATTACTACACTGACGTCGGGCTATCTCAACGACCATTTGGACTACAAACTTAGTTAATTTCTACATAATTTCTTTCTTATCAAGAAATAAATTACTTATGACTTAAAGAATAAAAAAGTTTAGGGTTGTGCTTGAATGAGGTCAATGATACGGCAATACAAAGGAAGGTATGATATTATTACAGATTACAATTTTCAATACAACGAAGTTTCCCTAGCCCGGAAAGATGATGGAAAAAAAAACAACTTTGCACGTGTCAAAACAACAAAATTCCCGGAAAACTCTACTGACCTACAAACAAACGCCACACGCAAACATAAAAACAACCGACATACGACACATCAGCAACTCTAGAACAATTCATCGAACCCGTCAACCGTGACAGCCAGCAACGCAATCAAAACTTCCCAACTCGGGGTACATTGTACCCCACGTCCCACTTTTCTCGAAGACTATTATTTGAATGTCTTTCGACCCGTGAGAAGGGTACTCCCTACCCCCACGCGTGTGCCAGCCTGATAATGTAATTAAAACAACACCTTTATTCGGAGAAGTCACATTTTGTAACGAGTTTTAGTTTGATGTGTGGCGACATCTTTCGGGGATTTCTTGTAAACTTTATCTCTATGTGGCTTAGTTTGTGGATTAGGACAGGACATTATATGGTATAAGGTTTGTAAATGGGTGTAATGTATGTAAATGGTACACCATAGACTACCTGCAGTATTGTATCTCCTTTTTTTTAAATCCATCAAAAAGGTTGACTTTAAAAGATCGCTTTTAGCGATAAGACCGCCCATTATGTCACGTCTTATAAAAAATCAATTCTGTAATATCTATGGTTTATACAATCAAGAATATTCTATTCTATTTTATTCTATTTTTTACTGCTTGTAATGTTTTGTTTGACAAAACAATGCTTAGTAGTTATGTCCGTTTATCCTAATGACAGGAATTTGGATAAGGAGTTTGGAGGAGGAGGTTTTCTTCAGCCATACCTAATGAAAAGAACAATCAAATCAAAACCATTCTATATAAATAAAAATGTATTTACTTGCTCTATTACAATTGCATTCATACAACTTTTACTTTCAAATTTCTTAAGCACTGTCCTGCGACTCAACAAAAAAATGCTACGCCACAGAAAAATACTAAAACAAAAATTCTAAACCAACCCTCCCACTACCCACGAATAAGAAAAACACACATTAACCTCCAGACGCGTCGCAAAACATAATCCCTATAAAGAAACAAAGGACTGTCGCACATTAAAGTCGACAGAGATTTTCAAAGTGAAGCGCCCGAATTCTGCTCGAGAAATTTTCGGGGTAACATTATACCCGTGCATTAGGGCTAAGTGATACCGTCACATTTGTTGGATTAATTCATCATCTGAATTGCCGTGGCCAGACTGATGGGCCAGAACGCCCGGCCCCCCTTAGCCCCCCTCTCAGTGAGGGGGCGCTTACGTACAGATAACTTTTCCCCTCTGTTCCGTATGGTGTTTTAATTATGTGTTGTTTTTGGAGTTTAGTGATGCTGGATTTTGTGTTTAGTGTTTATCAGGTCTTGCCATAAATTAGTAGAACTAATCAGTAAAATCTGGGTTGTGAAGTAATTTTATAGAACAGTAAAAGATTGTAGAAAATTATTTAATAAAATATAAAAATGAATATTCTCTGTACCATCTGTTCTCATGGGGGTGTTACACAGGTAATTCTTGCCTTTACTCTCAAAAACGTGTGTTGTAAGTAGTCTATTCCAAACCAAAATATCAACGCGAAGAATAACGAAAAAGAAAGAAATCCGAACATTATCCAGTGACCTACCTTTCGTCTCACCTACAAACAAAACTTAAATCACCAAAAGCAAAGAATAAAGTTTAGCTAAAGTGGTAATCAGCGCTTGTAGCGCTTAGCTTCGCCCGATGCCCTTTTGCCCCCCGAATCAGACCCCCTCCCAGGGGGGGTACTCCTGTACCCCACTCTACGGGACAGCGAGTGTAAGGATAAATGGGAGGGCTGGCTCTTCTGGTTAAGTGTAGATTTTCCGAATGCGGTGTTGATGACGGCTCTCCTAGTGCGGGGAAAAGATTGTCGATACTTTTTTGTTTTTTTGGTATTATTTTTTGTTTAAGTAAATAAAAAGGATTGGGAGTTTGATTTTGTTTGTAAAGTGCAAAGTATTTACGAGTAAGCATCGAAAATAGGAAAGTAGAAAATATTCTTCATTTCCAATGAAAATGTATTTAGGATGGCTAGCTGGAGGAAGACCATTAAAAGACAATGATGTTTATAAATGGGGCTATTTCAACTGACTGAATTAAATCCTTTTTCATTTATTAAATACTGTAAGAAAAACTAATAGGATCGCTACGATTGACTTTTAACAATCTTGAACTAGACAATTTAAGTCAAGCAAAAATGAAGGATGGATTAGTGACACAAGAACAGACACATTTTGGATGCATAAAAACTGCGTGAAATCTAATATCTATCATTTTATGTAATGGTAGACATAAATGTGTAGAGGAAAAACAGTATTTTGGACATAGTATCGCTAAAAAAACACAACGAATATTTTATCGATAGGAAAGCATTTGTCCCATCACTACGAGAGTTCCCGAGACCGTTGGACAGCGAGGTTGTAAATACTCGTGTAAAATTGTCCACATTCCCCCTGGAAGCCTTTTGTGTTATATATTTCTTTGTTATTTACTTCGCCCGGCGAATGTACGCTACCTGATGTAGGGGCTACAGTTATAATGGACACAGATACTCGTATTGTTTAATATAGGTAGGTTTGCAAATGTTCTTTGTCATTTGAAAGTCTTGGTATTTTTAAACTTTCGGATTTAGAATAAAATACTTCGCTGATTCCTAGACTTCACAATTTATGTTTTTTTTTTTCAGGACTACTTAGTATCTTCATTCGTATAAGTATACGAACTTAACATTTTTTCAACCATTATGGACTATTTACCGGAGGAATCAAATCTGAGATATTGCTGGAAGCTATAATAGATAAAATGCCTTTACCCTGCAGTGGAACAATACAGGTTGATTAGGTATATTATATATATAATGATAGTAAAACTTTTAATGCCTTATTTACGTACAGACGCCAGCACATCAAGCTACTACAATCTGTCAAATTTCTTTAATAGCTTTTCCACTTTATCGCTAAAGCATAAAGTTCAAGGTTGATTGGGTTAATTTGACAGTTTCGGGTAGCTCGATGTGCTGGCGTCTGGACATTAGTTATTATTCATCACTAGCTTTTGTCCAAAGTTTTGCCCGTGGAGGTCAGGAAGTATCCTACAAGATCGTACTACTAGAATAAAAAGTACCCTATGTGTTAATCCAGGTTATAGACTATCTGCGTGCCAAATTTCATCCAAATCCGTTTAGCCATTTTTGCGTGATGGAGTAACAAACATCCAAAGACCCAAACATTATTAGAATTTAATTTAATTATTCTTCTAGCTTCATTCTAGTTCGCGTGACAATTAAATCACATATATCTCATATTATCTGCCTTATGTGTTCTTCAAAAACCCTGTAAATAAAACTAAACATACAAGAGTACTCCTACAAAAAGGGGGCATCGGTGTTCGCATCACGGAACGCGCGAGTTAATTGCAGAGCACAAATGAGTGGCGGCGAGCGAGTTACCGCGCTCTAGCTGGCCGACACCTGCCCTGGTAGGACCGACGGATACTAGGACGATTTTACTGAAGAAAAATAAAATGTTCATTATTGTTTCATCGCACGAGACGTCCTGTTTTGAAACTTGCCCGATTCTCCATTGATGACTAACTGGTGCCCGCGACTTTGTATGCGATCTAGGATAAAAAGAAGACTATATACTTCTCCAGGTCATGGTATACCCATGTGCCAAATTCCATCCAAATCTGTTAAGCTGTGTTAGCGTGAAAGCCAAACAAATAAACTTACTTTCGCATTTATAATATTAATAAGGATTCTTTTCGACAGATAGTATTTTGTATTTCATTTTTACGTCTAGTCCCTATGAAAAACGAGCTCACGTTGATAAGCCGAGCTCCTGTACGAATATGAATTTGTAATTCAATAAAAGCTAAATAGGTAAATTGACTTTTGTTAAAACATCACACTAATATTATAAAGGCGACAGTTTGTGAGTGTGTGTGTGTGTGTGTGTAAGTGTGTGTGTGTGTGTATGTGTGCTTGTATGTTTGTTACTTCTTCACGCTCAAACGTCTGGACCAATTTTGATGAAATTTGGCATACATGGTTTATAACCAGGGTTAACACATAGGATTTTTATCCCAATATACCTACGGGATTGAGACTTATGCAGGTGAAACCGCGGGGCGCAGCTAGTTTTGAAATAATACACATAGTAATAATATGTCCACTTATTAATATTATCCACACAATATATTAGTGTTATTGTTAGTGCAAAAATTAATTACATATTATGTGAAAATGCATTTCATGCTTGTTTTATTTTACCCTAATGGTGCCTCATGAACTGACTTCGATGGTATGTATCTTGTATGGCAATATTTCAGTTAATTGCTTCAAATACTCGTAAAGGCATTGGAAACAGGACTATTGAAACAAAATCAAGTCAGTCATCCTTCCTGCGCTCACTACGCGTTACACCTTACAACAAAATGTCTCCCTTTCACCTTCTACTTTCGCTTGGATAATCTTATTTTTGCCACAGCCAAGGTGCTATAATCCTTCTTACAATCGCTATAAGGTTCAAAATGGCCCACTTCTTTACCAGGAGTTAAAATGTATTACCTTTTATTGTGATCCTCAACAGGGATTAAGAGAGAGCGCGGTTTTGAATTTTGATTCGGATTGTAGCGCTCAACCCGGCCATCCAAATTAGAGCTCTCTGCGATTATTTGTCGGCCCTTTTCTAATCTGATCGTGGAACAAACGAGAGGGGAGAGGGAGGTCAAATTATATTGGCATATTCCTAACTATGCACACCTATTTTGCCTATTGCTTTGATTACATTCTACGGAATGGTCTTTAATGAAGATTTTGAATGTTGGAGGCGTGGTTTTAGTTGTTTAGAGACTTGAGCAGCACTGTTATTGTGTATTTGTACAGTTTCCACTGAGTATGATCTTTTGTAATCTCAGTTTTAGCTCGGTGGCGAACTCTTTATTTGTAACTAAGTCGGTAGCTAGGTTCGTGATTGTATTGCAGAAATGGGTCTATTTGAGTGGCAAAGGTGTGTTTACTTGAACAAAAGTATGCAAAATAAGATTGATTATTAGGTACAGACGCCAGCACATCAAGCTACCCGAAACTGTCAAATTTTCCCAATCAACTTTGAACCTTATTTTTTAACTACAAAGTTGAAAATCTATTAAAGAAATATGACAGATTGTAGTAGCTTGATGTGCTGGCGTCTGTACATCTGTCCAAGGAACAAACAATTCCGTGACTATAGACCGCAAATTTTTATTTATTTTATTTTCTTTTGTGAGGAAAAACAAATAGTAGGTAGTATATTAAAAATATACGGAAATAATTTTTTTTTTCCAATTCTTTATCGATTGTGTATCGACTACTTAATTTAATTCAATAATGTTTCTGATGTAATTCTAATGTAATTCTGACATTCTGGATTTGGCTAGCCGAACAATAATTTATGTGCGTTGTATTTGTATTTTTATCTATTTTTGTTTTATATGGGTCACAGACCTGAAATAAATTAAATTATTATTATTATTATACGTTCACAGCATGCTCAATCTATATAAATAAAACAAAGTCGAGTTAGTTATGCCATTCACTAGACCACTTCAGACACCAATCTACATAGTCCTCAAAGATCAAAGATTATTTCCGGATTTTTATATACACATTGACATTGATGAATATTATATAAACAACGACATGGATATTTACTTTGTAAAGTATCTTATTTTTTATTATTATTATTGTGAGTGTGAAGACTATGTGGGTCATTTCTTTTTTCTGTTTTCCTTCTTAGTTAGTTTTAATCATGACCTGGCAGTTTGAGTAATTTATGCGGCCTACCCAAATGTCCTTTCATTGGTATTGTTCGTCGAATCGTAAGGCTCCTCAAGTTCTGAGTTGAGCTGCACGATTTTTGACAAATGCGTGCACTGACTGGACAGGTCCGCTCAATCTGTGTGGTTCTTTATTCAAAAGACCATTTCAGACACCAATCTACATGGTCTTCACATGATCTGACCAAGATTATGTCTGGACTTTAAAAGAGACTGTGACCTCTGAGTTTGTTTCGGCCTTTCTTCTCAGAGTAGTCAGATAGGAAACGCCGACCTCATCTAGTTTAAAAAAAAATATGATTGACATGTAAAAGTGTTTGTACAAACCTACTTACAGAAAATAAATCATTTATCATTTATCATTTATAACTCAAGAACGGCTCGACCGATTTGTATGATCTTTGATTTATTGGACTGTTTAAAAGGGGAAAATTTCACGAAAAAAAATACGATTATAATTAATTTTCTTATACATTCATTCTTATTGATTCCGATACGGTACGAAGTTTGTCGGGGTCAGTTAGTAACTTATAAACTAAGCCCCACAAGACCGTAGTAAAGGTTTGACTGTGGGGTCTGGCGAGTTTTTATACACTACTTAAACTGTATACTTAAGACTTAGGTAGCACTTTAACAAATTTCTAAATCATCATCATCTGCCTAGCCTTTTCCCAACTATGTTGGGGTCGGCTTCCAGTCTAACCGGATGCAGCTGAATACCAGTATTTTACATGGAGCGACTGCCTATATGACCTCCACAACCAAGTTACTGGGTAATACGATACCCCTTGGTAAGACTGGTTGTCAGACTTTCGGGCTTCTGGCTACGCGTCACGACTGACAAAGATCTACGAATGACAGCCGGGACCAACGGCTTAACGTGCTTTCCGAGGCACGAAGGGGTCTCGGTATGTAAAGATGGTCACCAATCCACAGACCAATCGCGGCAAGCGTAGCTTAACCTGATCGATCGACCTGTGCGACTGTTATTATTTAGTCACGGGCCCCTCAACCCTCAACAAATTTCTAAATAACAACTTTTTAATTTATTTTTAAATATGCTTTTAATTATTTCACTCCTAGTCACAATATTTGTTAACAAAAACTTTACAAATGTATTCGTTAAGTTTTTGGAGTATACGACCCACTACATTTTCCATATATTTCAACATACATATACAAACTGATGGCAGACGTCATTTTAGTCAGGGCAAAATTAATTAAAATTGCCAAATATAAAATTGATTTTTGCACTGAAAACTTTGCTTTAAATTTTTTTTTTGGCCTGATGGACCTTAGAAAGGTAACCTGAATAGTCTGTTACTTTCGGAAGCACCCAATTTCGTAACGCCATTTTACTCGGTGAGAGTCCTATGACCAGTCACTCCATGTAAAATACTGATGTTCCGCTGAATCCAGTTCTACTGGAAGCTAATCTCAAGATTGATTGATTGATAGATTTATTTACCAGAAAATAGGTAAGTACAGTCACAAAAAGAGATAAGTAACCAGGGTCGTCGGATATAGTTGAGGTTTAGTAAGAAACCGATGGATGTTTTTGACTGAAATTTAATTTGATAAATTAATTGATTAATTAATAATTTAATTTGTTTCCTATTAATAAAATAAAATTTTATTCGAAAACATCCATCGGTTTCTTATTAAACTTCAACTATACTGAAGATCCTGATTACTTATCGGTTTTGTTGACTGTACATATGACATGGTATTAATAACGGATGGTTTCACTGTTTTCGACTTTTTAGTCGTACAGCAGAGAGTAGTGGTGGCTCAGTGGTAACAGCCCGACTTACGAATTGTAGGTCTTAGGTTCGAACCCACTGCCTTTACTTTGTGTAAATTATTTCATAACCACTGCTCTAAAAACGGTGAAGAAAAAAACGTCCTAGAACCAAAATTTCGAAGACATGTGACATCTAGCAACCCGCACTGAACCCACGGCCCACTCCCTCTCAACGCGAAGAGGCCTGTGTCCTAGCAGTGGGAACTACAGTGGCTGATTATGTTATATATCGGGTGACTGGTAATTAGTGACCGATACTTAAACACATGATTCTACTCATGACAACAAACAAGTTTTATAATGGAACAAAACGAGAAATGACGAAAAAAAAAATCTGCTGTTCCCTACATTTTGACGACTCTTACGAACATAAATGTAGGGAACAGCTGATTTTTTTTTCGCGATTTCGGATTTGGTCCGATAATAAAAGTTGTTTGTAATGATGAGTAGAATCATGGGTTTAAGTATCGGTCACTAATTACCAGTCACCCTATATACATCCATAATACAATACACATATATTATATAATTACATTACTTAAATAATATTCATTTCACTGGGATAAGCAAGGCAGATGATGATTATTTCCATCTGTGAATGTAGATAAATTATAGAGAACTGATCATCTCAATGACTGGAATTAGATAAAAGACTTTTTAATACTAAAATATAATAGAATGGGCAACACCTACCTGTACCAGTCCTAACGACCGTCATCTCATTTCCTAATGGATCGTCGTTAGTCCAAAGTGTTGGTACCTATCTAATGGTCCATTTGATATCACCTTACTACCTACGTATATACTATTAAGATTTTAGGTGAGCTATAAATATGATTATTGTTTGAAAAGGGTTAGGTTCTGGTGGTGTCGTAAAACGTTGTATGGTCTCGTCTTGTCGTCGTACCGTCAGTCATCATCATCTGCCTAGCCTTTTCCCTAAAATGTTGGGGTTGGCTTCCAGTCTAACCGGATGCAACAGAATACCAGTATTTTACATGGAGCGACTGCCTATCTGACCTCTACAACCCAGTTATTGGGTAATACGATACCCCTTGGTAAGACTGGTAGTCAGACTTTTGGGCTTCTGACGCGGGTCGTCAAAGATCCACGAATGAAAGCCGTGACCAACAGCTTAACGTGCTTTCCGAGGCACGGAAAATAAAAAATAAAGAAAATCAAAACAAATAACATTTTAATTCTGCAGCTCGTCCGTCCCACCGTCCGTTCGTCGCTCGTCTGTCCGTTGTGCGGAACTTTAAACTTTATCAACGTTTGGTACAGTTAGTAAGACAAGATATAATAATATTTTTTTAAGAATTTTTAGCTATTGTAATTAAATAATTTATGAACAAAATGAAAGAACTAGGACGAGTCCTGTATCTCGGCATACTGCGCCAGACTCCTCAAAACAGACAATGATACATATTAGCGAAAAAACATGCAAACAGATACATGAATAGATGATATAAGATAAGAAAAAAACTGAAAATGCGAGATTTTGTGTAAGTGTAGAGGATGTTGGGTAGTGTAAATACGTATTACCGAATAAATTAAATAAAAATAAAATTATATAATTGACAAAAGCATTAACTATTTCAGAACAATGAACATGTTCTCTGTTTCCTCATAGGAAACGGGAATTAGGTAGTTATGTACTTTTTTCTTATTAAAATATTTGTTGAGCGGATATACATATATTGAGTTCTATAATGGCGGCGGATGAATGAAACCAATGATGACAGTTAGGAATTTATTTACTGTAGACAATACTTATGTTTTAGTGTACAAAAGTGGTCTAGACAAAACCTATGCGAGGTTCTAGGGATGGACTGCGGGGCTATCCTATCCCTTAACCTCCTAGCTATGCTGTTCCTGAGGGCGACGGGGCCTACGCTCAGTTCAAGCTTCAGGCAACAGAGGTGACTGCGGGGCTGTCGACCTCTGTGCCGTCTAGGTAGCGAGTGATCGTTCCTTTTTTTTTTTGTGAATGGCATTCGCAGTTCAACATATGAGGTAGTCGACTGCTTAACCGGGCTTGCCTGTGGATGCCTCAGTAAATTAAGGCCTTCAGACAGGGCTTAAAAAACTTAAAAACTAAGCGACTACACGCTAAGGGCACCCCCTGTGGGGTACGGACCTCGGCTTAGGGCGTCGCTGGGAGAGGGCAGCAAGGGACAGGCTGGATCAGAATTAGTGATTGTTCCTCTATGGTTCACCGTTTATATAGTTGGCTCATAGGATCGTGACATTACCTTGCTGGATAGTTTTAGGTCATAAACGAGTTCGCTGTATTTCTTCAAGACAATTATTTCTATGAACTATTGCCTAACAGTAGAGATATGGCAGTATTGATAGTGTTCCTATCGGGAACAATATTGGTTTAAAATTGCTTACTTTCAGTATCGCGCGCTGAGCAATGTCTAAGGAAAGCAATTTCTAAGGAAGGAAATGTATGTAATGAAATAATGATTTTGATAATTTATGTTTTTATTGAATATTTTTGGACCTATGTTACGGAGAGGCCCGTGGCTACATAATAACAGCCGCACAGGTCGATCGATCAGGTTAAGCTACGCTAGCTGCGGTTGGTCTGTGGATGGGTGACCATCTTTACATACCGAGACCCCTCCGTGCCTCGGAAAGCACGTTAAGCCGTTGGTCCCGGCTGTCATTCGTAGATCTTTGACAGTCGTTACGGGTAGTCAGAAGCCCGAAAGTCTGACAACCAGTCTTACCTAGGGGTATCGTATTACCCAGTAACTGGGTTGTGGAGGTCAGATAGGCAGTCACTCCATGTAAAATACTGGTATTCAGCTGCATCCGGTTAGACTGGAAGCAGACCCCAACATAGTTGGGAAAAGGCTAGGCAGATGATGATTTTTGGACCTACGTTAACATTATTTTTTATTTTTTGTTTTTGTATTATATTTTTGTTTTGATAATTAAATATCTGACAAGTTTGTATGTAACACCTATTTATTTCTATATGAATTAAATATGTAATAAATCAATTTAATTTTTTTTTTTTACAGGTTAGCATTGTCATTGATGTTATTGAATGTTATTGTTATTCGTTTCGTTAAACTTGTATTAATATTTGCACACCATGACAATATGGTAAAGATGTTAGCACAACTCCATGTACTTATAACATCTTCCATGCTTTATTGCATGTACACACAAATGTTTAGCAAATAAAGTATCTGAATCTGTATCTGAAGCTCTTGATAGTGTTTTTAGGAGTTCCACCCCAGGATAAGAAAAAATAAAATAAAATAGATAGATAGAATCTTCTTCATCCCTAACAGAAAAGGTGAAACATAAAACGGTCAATATTTCTCTGAACCGGTTCCATCGAACCCACGCGGGTCTATGTGGCCAGTTATTAGGGCGTTTTAGCCCTTTCACTGCGTCCCCCGGTACAAAATGACCTCTACGACCCATTTCTCTGTTTTTCTCTTAAATCAACCCTTCGTCGCGTGCTCTTTGTGGGGTAAAAATGTTGTTTTCTAATAATAAAATAGTTTTATTAGTTATTTTGAAACGTATGTCCTCACTTATTATTTTTATTGATCGTGTTGATGTGACGATAAGTTATTAGTTTTGAATTGTTGTATTGATGTTTGGAGGGTTGAGGGAACTTGAAAATAAGTATTTAATGATAAACTGGTTTTGTTAGGTTTTGCCTGACGCAAGACATTTATTTATTTATTTCAGGCAACTAAGGCCCATAGATAAAACAATACATACTACTACAAACATAAGAATACTTATGAACTAATACATACAAAATTATCACAAATACAATACTATAATAATATAACTTAAAAGTACTATAAATACATACAACATAACATACTTAAGCCTCCAGCAGACAAACGCGACGTGACAGCACGACGAGACCCTAATAGAACAATTTCTAAGAAAACTTCGTGGAATTTGTTCTACCAGAATCGTGTCGTACTGTCGCGTCGCGCTTATGTGCGGGAGCCCTTATACTACTGCACACGAAGTGTCGGCATCGTGTTTCGCTGACTGATGTCATGTAGCCGCCCACGAAACCGGCGATACACAACACCCTTCGGCCAGAACTCTTCCTTGAGGAACTTCTCAGATGATGTGTCGGAACACGCACCACGAACGACTTCAAGTTCGTGTTGTGACGCGGCTCCAGCTTCTCGAGCCTCAAAGTCCATCATGTCCTAAATGTGTAGCAATCGAGTAAATAGACTCCTATACAACGTGTAACGTTAAATGCGCAAAACCTGAAAATAGTTTGATCAGAATAACGAGCAGAATTAATTGAACCACTTTTTAATATATGTCACATTTTTCAAAAAATCTTCATTAAAAACGTTGCCGTGTCTATTTATTAATAGGTCACGCAAGCCAATGTCAGCGCGGCGCAGCGGCCCGGCGACGACTCCTCCCTCGGTAAAGCGTCGTCGCAGACGCAAGAAACGATCAGAATGGCCAGTAAAACTAAAACAGCACATAAAACCTTTACAATATTTTTAATAAATTATTTTCTTTACTGAATGTTAATTACAAATAGATTTAGACGGAGAAAGCATTTCGTATATCTACAACGACTGGGTATCAACAGGACTGAGATAATTTCCGGTAACGGTTAATCTAACTGTCGGGGAGTTTGTTGCGCCTCTTCTCTTTCCCAGCGAAAGCACTAGGAAGTGGTGAAGGGCTGGCGTTTTGGGAGACTGTCTTATGTAATTTTCACGTTCGAAAAGTCATCATCTGTCTAGCCTTTTCCCAACTATGTTAGGGTCGGCTTCCAGTCTAACCGGATGCAGCTTAATACCAGTATTTTACATAGAGCGACTGCCTATCTGACCTCCACAACATAGTTACTGGGTAATACGATACCCCTTAGACTGGTTGTCAGACTTTCGGGCTTCTGACTACCCGTAACGACTGTCATAGATCCACGAATAACAGCCGGGACCAACGGCTTAACGTGCTTTCTGAGGCACGGAAGAATCTCGGTATGTAAGATGGTCACCCATCCACAGACCAACCGCGGCATGCGTAGATTAACCTGATCGATCGACCTGTGCGACTGTTATTATTTAGCCACGGGCCGCTCGTTCACGTTCGAAAAGTAATTTGAATAAATTACTTTAGATTTTGACACATTTGTCATCATCATCGAATGTCACAAGGCCTACACAGAGGGCCTTGCCTTGGCCCTCTTATATAGAATGCTTAATAGAATATGGAAACAATTGCCATGTTCAAACATCGCTTTGCAAACGGGTTGATCACTAAGAGGTACCTACTTTCAATAGCCAAGGAAAGTCCAGTTTCAACTCAGACTCACCATTAGGTATTATATCTGGCCATATGTCAACCTTATGATATAAATGTGTATAATGTGTGATATAAAGGTGACCTGTAAATACAGGTTTTTTCTAAAACCTACTTCAGGCACCAGCTCTCGCAATGTGAATTTATATAGTTCAAAACTGTTAGTGCTACAAACCATTCTTAGAGAAAATAATAATAATAATATTCCACAACTTTCACACACCGCCATCTAGTCCCAAACTAAGCAGAGCTTGTGCTATGAGTACTAGACAACTGATAAACATACATATATATTTCTAAATACATACATATTATAGATAAATTACACCCAGACAAGGAACAAATGATCGTACTCATCACACAAACATTTTTCCTGGGTGGGAATCGAACCCACAACCTTGCATAAGTAGTCAGGGCTACTGACCACTAGACCAACAGACCTAACAAGAAAAAATAAACTTATTATTATTATTATTATAAATGACGTATAACTCTATCAACTGAATTTATGAATGGAAACTAGAAACCTGTTTTACTAGAAATAGAACCCTCACTACACTTGCGAATTGTTTGCAAAAAAGTGCATTGTTAAAAATGGCAGATGGTTTGAGTTATTTTAATAATAGCAATTTTAAAATAACAATAATGGACGTAACGGTCACTTTTTGATTTGTTACCACAGTGACAGAGACAATGAACATATATTTTGATAGTTTTTCTAGTTTACATTTTTGGAAGCTTTTTCATTATTAGCGTCTTATCTCCTAAGATTTTCTTTCTTAGGAGCTGAAAATTTTAAGAAATAACTAAGTGCTCGTATCTTAGACTGCAGCAGACCATATTATTTATTTATTTATAAACTATGGATGACTTACAGCTACAACAAACAGAATAAAAAACAGTATGTGGGGCTGACAGCCAATTAAAACTCATCACTGGTCCTGGTCGTCATTGTCCTCTCAACCAAAGCACCTGCCATCTAATCTCTTCACCACCCTTGGTTGACTGGTAGAGAATGTCTAAGGCATTAAGTCCGCCTTTGTACCGTTTGCCAGCTAGATGGACGGACGACCTAAAGAAGGTGGCTGGGGTAGACTGGATGCGGAAGGCGGAGGACAGGGTGTTGTGGCGCAGTCTGGGAGAGGCCTATGTCCAGCAGTGGACTGCGATAGGCTGAGTTGATTTGTACCGTTTGTGCGAAAAGTTTTGATAAATAAATAAATCACTTCTAAAAACTTGTGTTCTTTATATTCTTCATAATTATCACATTGGCAGCAGGTAAAATAATTATGAAAGCACTAAGTACCTTAGACTTCAGCAAACATAAGTATTATATTCCACATAAGTATCATTTCGGTGGAAGACAAAATAATAATGTATGAAAAGAAAGAGAAAGAAAATCTTTTACAAAGTCCCGTGAAGTCACACTGACTTACAGTTACTTTTATCATTCGTTTATTCAATTCCTGATGTTTTACAAATATCAACTTACTACTAAGTTATTGATAACTCTCAACGCTTTAGATAAGTAAACACGCATAATGAAGACAATCCTTACTTCGGAAGGTGACGATTTTGAAGAAGTTCCACAGGGCTCTGTTTATAAAACGTTACATTTCGACAATTTTGTAAATAAGTGACGTGTATCTCTATTAATTACTTTGTAATTAATTTGTAGGTTAGTAACTTGTAAAATACATTTACAATTTGTAACGTTTAGTAAACAGGGCCCAGATGACTTGTATCCAACACATTGCATCGGTAGAAAGAATAAAGATTGTGACAATTAATAATAATAATAAAAATAATTTTCCACAACTTTCACACAAAGTCATCTAGTCCCAAACTAAGCAGAGCTTGTGCTATGAGTACTAGACAACTGATAAACATACATTTATATGTATTTCTAAATACATACATATTATAGATAAATTACACCCAGACAAAGAACAAATAAATGATCGTGCTCATCATACAAACATTTGTCCTGAGTGGGAATCGAACCCACGACCTTGCGTATATTAGATAGGGCCACTGACCACTATACCAACAGGCCTGCCAATTAAAGACAAAGGACGGAAAAAAATCTACACTTGAGCCTACAATGCAGATGTCTATTATTTAATTTTATTATTTGTTTAAATCCAATTCCTGTAGTATAAAAATCTAAACACACAGACTACATCTCCAAAAAATATATATACAGGAAAAAACCCAAACATTCATAGGCACATTTCAACAGCACGATCAATCGCCCCAAATCTGACCGATGTCCACGTAAAGGGTGTGGCCACACACTGACCGTTCATTGGTCAAATAGCTCCCGGCCACACGAGTAGTGACGATTGAGTACCGGTCAGTGTGACGAGGATTTTCTGTTTGGAATATTTTTTTGGGTGAAAGTTAGGGTGAGTTCTTATTGGGGGATATTGGAGGCTGGGAAGGGTGTTTTTAATTCTGATAGGATGGTGTGTTAACAGTGACACTTATAAGTACTTGTATTTTTATAAAACATTTTTTTAACAAAAATATTTTTATTTATCTGAATATGGAGGTAATGCAGTGCGAAACTAATAAATTGTATAGACGCCAGCACATCAAGCTACCCGAAACTGTCAAATTTTCCAATCAACCTTGAACCTAATACTTTGGCGATAAAGTTGAAAATCTATTAAAGAAATTTGACAGATTGTACTGCTGGCGTCTGTACATCCACGGTCCAATGGATATTAGTCAGTAATGAGAGCTGAACCTTGAAAATCAGGGTTTGGATTTTGGTAACGAGAAAACTTCTCAGTTGGTTGAAAGAGGCGTTAAGCAGTGTGCGACAAATCATTGGCGTAGCACAGCATAATCTGCGCAGAGTGTGTCCATTGCTGGGACACAGGCCTCGACTCTGTGGGACAGAGTGGACTGTAATCCACCACACGGGACCACTGCAAGTTGGTAGATGTCAACCCAAATCAAATCAAAAGTCATTTATTCAAACTAGGCTGACAATCAGCACTTTTCGAACGTCAAAATTACAAAAGACAGTCCCCCAAAACGCCCGCCCTTCACCACTTCCTAGTGCTTTCGCTGGGATGAATTAGTGGCGCAACAAACTCCGCAGCATCAATGTCACATGTCTTTCAATTTTTGGTTCTAGGATATGCCGGCTTCCTCACGATGTTTTCCTTCGCCGTTTTGAAAGCAGTGGAGATGAAATAATTTACACAAAAAAAGGAGCCTGCCTGGGTTCGAACCTACGACCTACAACTCTTAAGCCACGGCCGTTTCCAGTGGACCACCGCCACTGCTGTACTGGGCCACCACTTCTCTCCACCGGGCCACCACCGCTCTGAAAACAAAAGTATAGAAGACTATCTAATGAAAATAGCCACATTATGGATTTATTTATTTATTTTATTATTTATGTACACACAGTAAAAAACATATGGATATGACATAGTAATAATTTGACTACAAAGGTACTGTTTATTTCTTAAGAAATTTCTTCCAGCAGACCTGCGAAAGGAGAAGTAAAAAAGAAATGTAGACAATAGTGTGCGAGAACATGAAGAGAAAAATAAGAATGTGTGAAATCTAAAAGTAACATATTAAATATACCTACACATATAATGCGAAAATTAACATAAGTATACTGAAATAAATACATAATGCTAATATATACATACACATATATTTATATATATATATATATATATACATAAATACATACATACATGGATTGTGCTTATAGGAAAGCAATTTGTTGTCCATTTTCTAATAGGAATTCAAAATTATTTTATTTACTACTAGCATCCGCCCGCAGCTTCGTTAAAAATAGCCTATGTTCATCAGGGATAATGTCGGCTTCTAATGGTAAAACAATTTTTCAAATCGGTCCAGTAGTTTCGGAGCCTATTCAATACAAACTAACAATCAAATCTTTCCTCTTTATAATATTAAGTGTAGAAAACAGGTACTTAATTGAATAACACCTAGTAACGATAGGCACTTACTTTACAAGTGTGTATTCTTGAATATTAGAAATATTCCAACTAAAAAAAAAATTTTTTTCATTAAACTACGAAAAGTGGCTGACAAAACACACACATGGCTGTACAGTACAGTAATAAAATGCAACAGAACTGAATTACGGCAAGAAGTTAGTACTTAGCTTTGTTTTATTATTAAGATACCTGTGGTCAACCCCACGGGACGCACTTACATTTATAAATGGGTACCAACAACTTTACCACTAGTGTAAGTGCAAAGAATAAATATGAGTTAACAAAATATACCTCCCAAAAGTACCGTACCTTATAACAGTACTGATTTCTGAGACCTAAAATGAAGCCATGTGAAAATTGAACTCGTGTCAAGTGACTTGGCTGTTGATAATTCAATCAATCAATCACATCTGTTTGACAATATGTTAGCAAATTTTTGGATTAATTTTATGTGTTGCTGTTTTTTTAATTTTTCTTAATTAGTAGGGGAAGGTCGGGCAAAGTGGCCACTCTAAGCTTTGAATGACTACCAATTAGATATAATATTAAAATGTTTTATGTTACTTTATCAGTTTATTCTCATAAACTAATGTAGTTTTGACATCAGATTGTTATTTTCACTTATAAACAGATATTCAACAGTATTTTTAACTTTAAATCAAAATGGGAAATTGACCACTTTACCTAACCAGGTTGGGTAATGTGGCCTACATAAATCCACGAAGCGGGTAAAGTGGCATAGTCTCAATAAAATATTTATTTTTTTACATTAATTCAAGTTTTATTTAAATTGAACACATGAAATAATTAAATATGATAAAGGAACTCAAAGTTTCTTAATTATTCATTATTTTTCATTGGTAATTAATCAGCCACACAAATTAATCTTAAGCACAAAATTCGCAAAGAAAATCATTATCTTCGTCATCACAGCCCGAGCATGCTTCATGGGCCCATCGTTTACAAATAGAACACTGTATCCAGCCATCATCATGTTTTGACTTAGACCAAACTTCCCCGCAGTAAAAACAATCAGGGTCTTCATCCATATCATCATCAGTTTTAGTGCATTTCTTAATTTTAGTTTTAGATTTTTTGGCACTTTTCTCTGGAACAATAGTAAGTTTAGAAACTCTCTTTGGTGCCTTCTTTTGTTCTTGTTGTGTTTTTTCTTCTTGTAATTCTTCTTTATATTGACTGCTAGTTAAAATTGCTGTACGACCCCTCTTTCTGTTTATTTTTTTTGTTTTAGGTAATGCCTTGGGAATCGGAAACAAGTCTTTAGGCGTTACTGCGAATGATGTACTTGGTTGTGGATCTAACATTGGCGACGATATTGTGCTTAGTTGTGGATCTAACACTGGCGACGTTATTGTGCTTGGTTGTGGATCAACCATTGGCGACATTAATGTACCTGCTTGCGAATCCAACAATGGTGGTGTCATTGCTAATATTTCCTCCAGGACATCCTGTAGAACTGATGGAGACTCTTCTCTTTCAGGTGTCTCATTCTCTTTGTTGGCCTCATTTTGTTGTGTTTCTGGTTCAGCAAGTGCCACATCTGTTGTATCTGCAGCCAAAAAGTCATGGTCTTTGAAGACGTGGCGGTCTATTGGCTCTATTCCACATTTACGGAAACCATTGACTGCAATAGACTGTTGGGCTGCCTCACTGTAGGCTTCGCCAAAGAGTTTGCTGAATTGGAATACAGTTATTGCTCTTCCTGGGTTATTGCGAAGATACTTCTCAACTGCACGGATGTAATACTTGTTCACAGGCCCCATGAAAGACACGTCCAGTGGTTGAAGCCTGTGACTGCAGTGTGGCGGCAAACATAAGACGGTGGTGTGGTTTTTTCTTGCCAATTCAATAAAATCCAAATTTTTGGTGTGTGTATTATGTCCATCAAGAATCAGGAGAGCTGGATCATCTTCAGTCGGCTTGGCGAATTTGAGGAAATGTTTAAACCAATCTGTAAAAATGTCCAACTGCATCCACCCTGACGAATGACAAGCAAATCCTGTGCCTGGTGGTGCCCCATCTTGAAGTTCCACCTTCATTCTTTTTCGGGGGAAAATAATAAACGGGGGAATAAAGTTTCCACCAGCCGCCATACAAATTACAACGGTGCTTAATACACCCCGCTCTGCTGAGGTGATAGCGCCCACCTGCTTCTTTCCCTTTTGCGCTAATATTTTAGAGCTTTTGCTCTGCACTGTCGTAAAACCAGACTCATCCACATTAAAAATACGATGAGGTGGGTAGATGGTTTTAGACCTCACCTCTTCTAGTAGGTCAAAAAATTTCATCACACTTACTTTATTAAAGCCCTGTGCTCGAGCAAGAGAGGTTGCTTCTGGGCTTCTTAATGTCAGTTCCGGATGACGTTTTCTAAAAGCTGAAATCCATGCTTTTCCAGCCATTTGAGTATGTTTATTAAACTTGTGTTCTATATTATTGCGTACAGCCAACTGATAGGCCAGTCTCCGTACATCCTGTAAAGTGAATCCGTAAAATCGCTTTTCCATTTCTAAAATGTGATGCACCAATTCTTCTTCTTGCTCCATACTAAAAGTTGGGCGGCAAGACCCCAATATTTTTTTATTTTCGGTAGCTTCTTTGTTTATTCCTTTTACACGTCTTTTCAGCGTCGATCGAGGAACTTTGAATTCTTTGCTAGCCTTGAGGAAGCCCATTTCTTCATTTCGCACAGCTCTTATAGCTTTTTCCATCGCATCCGGGTCCCATGTCTGTTGCTGCGACGTCCGTTTGTATGTACTTGGCATATTATTACCTAAAACAATACTAAACATTATTTATATTTACTGGAAAAATTTGCACTAAGACGGGTAAAGTGGCCTACTAGGTCACTTTACCTACCCACTGGATAGGTCACTTTACCCGAAACGGAACGCGACGAAAAAAAAAACGACTCCAATGTCAAATGAGGTTATATTATCCTCCTTTGCCGTGAAATAAACACTTCATTACAGGGACTAAACCGGTAAAATATCACATTGTTTATAACTTATGTTGAACATAGTAATGAATTACAATGTTTAAACCACTCACCTTAGATCAGAGACCACAAAAATCACTTTTTTTGTAATAAAACCTTTCCGCGTGAACTAAGCGTGTCCGTGTATACTGGAGCAATATGGCGTCGGGCATTGAATTATTTCCACACGCCGTTGACAGATGGCGCTTGTAGGTTGATCCTTAAAAACAAGGTGTCCACTTTACCCGCCTGGGCCACTTTAACGAACCTTCCCCTATTTTGTTAATTGGTTAACTTCTTAAGGTTTCTTTCTATGTTCAAAGAATACCACAAATATGTGCATATCTTTGCATCTTACCAATTCATAAAAGCAGGTAAGTACCTTATGTGCGCAAGCGCTGCTTAAACCCTCAATGTGAACCATTCCTTACTGCTGCCATCTATAGCAAACTCTAACAAAATAAATGCGATGCAACTGCCATCTGTTGGATATTTGTCGAATTCGATACAAAATATCGATATACGACACCATGGAAATTCAACAAAGTAAAATGTTTTTTTTCCTATAGGAATACTATAATGTTTATCAGAATAAAGTAAATACTAATAAACATTTAAGTTGCATTTTACTTTTGAATCAATAGTTTAAAATATCATTATCGAAAAAAAAAAACAATAAACTTTGCAAATATTTGGTTCATCTATAAATAAAAATATTTACTTCATAACATAACTGCCTAGTGTCTATAAAATTGTTTTATTAAATACCTAACTCATAAAAAAAATTACAAAATGAAAACTCTTCCTTCAGCAGAAGTTTTTCCTGATTCATTAATCATTTTTGTTAAATTTATTATTAAAAAGTGCTTCGATTAAACAACGTTTTTATTCCAATTCTCATCAATTTTTGTTCTTGTCAGAACTTTAGTAACTTTGTTTCCGCTACTCGATGCTAGATGGCGCTAGTAGCTAAACAGTAAAGTCTCGTAGCACTTTGTAGCACAGAGTTGAATCAATTGAAGTTTTCGTCTGTGATTCTAGATACTATCTTACTTTTTTTTTAATTTAGCAATAATACGCCACATTTATACAGAAAGAAACAGTACGGTAGGTACGTGGGATACCTAAAATAATAATGAGATATAATTTTGTTTTTTTTCCTAGGTTATTTTTTATTTTGTTAATATTTAATATGTTAATAAAATACTATAAATAATTTTGTAATTTACGGTACTAATGTGACTTGAATAACAATAATGGTTTCGATCACACCAAAACTAATTTGAAAGAAGTTTTGCTTGGCTGTCAATTGTCGTCGCACTGGGCCAACATGGGCCATTTCACATCAGTTATAGTTATTATGTGATATCTTATTAGAATCAAGAAAATTTTAACAGGCAATCCATCTAAACATGTAAGATACATATCACACTACTAGGTTAAAAAAAATAAATGAATAATAAATGATTACTTTCTTTATGTTTTCTTTTTACTTTAATTCGATTATTTGTTATTTTATGTCGTAATTCCTTTATCAAGATTTTAATAGCTAATAATAATTAAGTATTATTTTACTCATTTAGCATGTTGGTCGACCTATTATTGGCGACTGTATAAATCTGATGCTTTTGTTACTATTAGGTAAGTAGGTATTATTCTTATGTAAAGCTGTATACCTACAGAAGCTGTTGGTTTGCCTTTAATAAATAAATAAATTACTAATCAATTTCATTTATGATCAGACCAAGATAATGTCTGGTGTTTAAAAGAGACCTCTGAGTTTAGTTTGGTATTTCTTCTTAAAGTAAGTAGTTTGACAGAAAACACTTACCTCACCTAATTTGTGTAAATTTCATCACTACTGCTCTCAAAACGGTGAAAACATCGTGAGGAAACCCTCATGTCCTAAAGCCAAAAATTCGAAGACATGTGACATCTACCAACCCGCACGGGGCCCGCGTGGTGGTTTACGGCCCAGTACCTTTCACCTCTCGGTGAGAGCCGGGATCCTAACGGAAGCCTGTGTCCCAGCAGTGGGAACATTATAGACTGATTATGCTACTTGCCTCATCTAGTTTGTAAAATGTTTTTTTTCCTATAGGAATACTATAATGTTTATCAGAATAAAGTAAATACTAATAAACATTTAAGTTGCATTTGAAGTCCCAGCAGTGGGAACATTATAGACTGATTATGCTACTTGCCTCATCTAGTTTGAACTTGTATTTGTTTTTGACGTGTAAAAGTGTTAGTTTAAAACAATTAACAAAAAAAAAAAAAATAGGTATATAGGTAGGTTAGGTTTGGGTGGTTGGGTGGTAGGTAGGTGGATAGGTATATACCTATACAACGTGTAACTTTAAATGCGCAAAACCTCAGACACCCCAACTGATTTTTAATTCAATTGACCTATTTCAGAGGGAAAATAATTCATTAAAAAAATTGTAAAGGTTTTATGTGCTGTTTTAGTTTTACTGGTCATTCTGATCGTTTCTTGCGTCTGCGACGACGCTTTATCGAGGGAGGAGTCGTCACCGGGCCGCTGCGCTGCGCTGACGTTGGCTTGCTTGACCTATTAATAAATAGACACGGCAACGTTTTTAATGAAGATTTTTTGAAAAATGTAACCTATATTAAAAAGTGGTTCAATTAATTCTGCTCGTTATTTTGATCAAACTATTTTGAGGTTTTGCGCATTTAACGTTAGGTACACGTTGTATATATTATTACTTATCATAAGATGTTATTGTTTTTTTTTTAACCGACTTCAAAAAGGAGGAGGTTATCAATTCGAATGTTTACATTTTTTTTATGTATGTTCGGGCATAACTCCGTCATATATGGACGGATTTTCAAAATTATTTTTTGTTCGGTAGAGGTTCATCCCGAAATGGTCCCATTTAAATTTCATAAAGATCTGGTGATGAGTTTCGGAGACAGACAACGGAACTCTTCAATAAATACCAGTAAAAACAACCGCGATTGCTGCTATCGCATATGTATGCATTGTTTACGCAATCGCACAACATAACATCACGTCTGTACCCTATAAACGCAGATGCAGTACGCAAATGTGTTCCATATACCACCGTACACCCTCATTTCTGTCAAATTTGTTATTGGGGTACCTCTAATCTTGCAAGTAAATTCTGGCATAACATAGGTATAACTAAAACGTGAAAAAAAAATGAATGCAGGCATGTAACATTAATTATATTTAAGATTTTCTGAAAATGATCCTTTTATACATTATTTAGTTTTGTAGGAACATAAAAATTTGATAGTACTCAGTTATTGCGACGTTTATGTAGCGGCAAGTAAAAGAGCCTACACAACTCACAAGTGTCGAGAAAGTACAAGGCGTGAACCTGTTCAAAGTGGAAAATAAGTTCTGCCTCTTCTCTCTACTTTTAAACTTTAAACTTGTTCTAGGATGAATTAGGTAATTATAAGTACACTAACACATACATACATTTTTATCTGTAATTTATATGTACATACATACACACACATACATAGTGATTATTATTTAAAGGTTGTCTGCAAAAAAGGAACCGTACAATATACTGGCTGTCAAAAAAAGTATTCTGGTTGCATTAGATCACTTATGCGAATTTGGAATCAGCTTAAAAAATTTAAAATAATCGTTTTTCTTTATAATAAGACATTATTGTTTTAGGTGTGGATTTAATATTGATCTCATTTTTCAGCATCACCTTATCCTTCCTCGGTACCTACTCTCTAAGTCCGTAAAATAAAATGCGAGCCCACTAAAAGTAATTTGATACTTCGGAATGAACCTTACACCCGACTAATTAATGTTTTCGGACCGGCAAAAACACATCGGGAGTGAGGAGAACTCAAATCGTTTTGTCATTCATTCTTAGCCCGAGCCCCGACGTAATCTTATGTCCGTAGGTAACATGGAGTAAGAATCGCCCGTAATTACGGATTTCGTGCTTAGGAAGACCTCCTGGCACCTCTACAGTACGTACATATTAAAAGCAACAAAAAAAATCACAGACATTGCATCTACCTGAAGTAACAAAAACCTTTTTCTTTAAGAGTAAACGGAAGCTTAAAACAGCAAGCGAAATTAAGTTATTGGAACAACTTAGCACTCTTCTCGTTACAAGAAAACATCGTTGTAATAATATTACACAAACGTCCGGCGCACTGAGATTACTCGTACATCTAGACAATTGACGAAGTCAAATAGTTTATTGGAGTAGGCCATTTAAAGGCACTTTTGAAAGTCAAAATTAGCAAGAGAATAGAATTAATCTAGTCCTGTCTACTCGCTACTATCCTGCCAACTGATAAATCTTTGCACAGCGACAATATCAGACTCTAAAAAGAAGGATGGTTAATTTTCCTTCATAATATTTTTTCAGCCTACCTACTGTTTTTTTATCTCTTTCGATCTTCACCAGGCATAGAGAATATAACCACTAGAGAGCGTATGGGCCAATTTCTTCGAAGCACACGACTCACTACTGCGGGCCGGGGGATGAGGAAGAACGCGCGGCTGCAATTGGTCAGTTCAAGGTCAAGTTGCATCGTTAGGGCTGCTTTACTTCATTAAGAGAAAATAGTCGATATCGATAAAATGGATTTTAACATTATAATAAATACTAAATCAAAATCATAGAAATAATATTTAATCAAAATCAATCAATTACAAAAAAAAATCCCGGAAATGGACTGATCGGCCCCGGTCGGGGACAGAAAGAACTAAAAAATCCCGGAAAATACAAAAAAAAAAAAACCGACGAACTGAAAACCGAGGAGGTTCTCAGTTCGTCGGTATTTCTTTTTTGAAGTCGGTTAATAGTAGATAGTTATTTTATTAAAGTATGTGAATTGAACAAAAATTGTATTCATTTTATTTTTCTCGATATCAACTTTCAGCTATTAAAGATAACAGCACTATTTTTTACGATAAACATACAAAAGGAAAGAAAGGGATAGAAGCATTAGAATTGTCTAATACAAGAACGAGACTTTTCCAAAAGACATCAACGCGCGACTCAAAAAGTGTGCCCGTTTACCCAGCCACCATTTTAAATAGACCCCTGCAGTGGCTTATAATCTGATTAAATTGAAAATTATTTTTCGTAATGTTTATGTACCGATGAAAAGTTATGTCATCCTTTTTGTAACTAGATGTCTAAGAATGTTTCCCACACCACTTCACCGCGCATGAAGGCATTTTGATGCGTTATAATTGCATAAACGTTATAAAAAAATATATTAATTTAGCGTGCACGCAGGTCTAACACTTGGACACAACTAAAATTGCTACTAGTACCGTAGCCTATACATAGGCGACAAAATACTAATAGTTTTCGTGCGTCGGGGCACTGTATACGCAGTCAAGTGGTTATAATAGTCTTTGTCACCAGGTATCTTACTTTTCTACTACACTACCGCTGTAAGTGCTCCTTAAGTTCTGAGTTAAGCTGAAAAAGACCATTTCAGACACCGATCTACATGGTCTTCACATGATCTGACCAAGATTATGTCTGGACTTTAAAATGAGACTGACCTCTGAGTTTGTTTCGGCCTTTTTTCTCAGAGTAGTCAGATAGGAAACGCCGACCACTTTCTAGTATAATTAACGTGCAAAAGTGTTTGTACAAACCTACTTACAGAAATAAAATCATTTATAAGAAAAATGAAAATTTAGGAGAAAAAAGTATAAACAAAAAAAATAAAAAATTGAAAAAAAATATATATATATTTCTTTTCGTCAGATATGCCACTTTTGCTTACATCCGCAGTACAATTTTCCACAGTAAACATGAACACGGTGAAGCAAAGAAACTTAAATTATTTTAATAGTTAAGTAAGTCAGCATATCTACAAACCTAACTGCAATCGGCTTTTTAATACGGCATACTTACTTTATCAATATAGTCTTAGCAATAATAAACCCAACCACGAACTCTTTACTTACCTACTTCAGTGTTAAGTATAGTAGGATGCCATAACCTTTGGAACAGAGGTCGCGTAGCGCCATCTGTCGCGTCACGTACGCCAAGGTCCTCTCACCTTACGTCACTGTAGGTAGGTACTTAATAATAACTTATCGTGACGATCTCATAATCAACAAAAATTTCATTATTCCAGTCGTAAAAGTATATGCATAGGATTGCAGACAGCACGGCTCATAGAATCACTAACTTTTGTTCAAGACTTCGCCCTCGTGATACGACTGTTGTTTACCAGACCTCTTTCCCCCCTCCATTTAACTCGATATTTGGCTTCTATTCGCAATCTGCTACGAATTAAGGCGTGACGCAACACTTGTAAAACAATTTGTATGAAAAATTCATATGAAAACTTCATAGAAATTGTTCTACCAGAATCGCGTCGCACCGTTGGGTCACGCCTGCCTGTTTGCCTTTACACTGAGTGACAAAGTAATGATGGTCTCCAAACCAATCATTGCAAATTAGGATGACTCGGTTTTTGAGCAACATTTGTGTACCTACAGAGCTCTAATAGCTAGATCATCTTTCCATTGACTATTGGCTATTAAAATGTTGCCAATTGCAGGCTTCCAGATATCTGAACAAGTCCTGTACGTAATAATCCAGTCCTCAATTATAATAGTTATGTATATGTGGGTAATTTCAATAAAAGAATCGCAAAAAAATACATTAGTGTATTTGTCACAGTGACATTATATAAGTGTGAAAATGTCTCCCCGGACTGATCTACGGCTATGCGTACAAGCTGCATAGCCAATAATAAAGTCATTTTTCGTGTCTGTCTGTGTGACAGCGTCGTTCTTCTAAACCCCGCAACAGACTTTGATGAGTTTTTCACCATTATCTAGAAAAAATATTCAGGAAGGTTTATCTGTATAATATATTAATATTAAACTTACTTAAAATAAAGAAATCTCGATGTTTTGTTAAGTCGTAAAAACCGCGCGAAGCAATGGCGGGTCGGTAGTAGAATCAACAAATCGAAAAATATCCTACTTAAATTAGTGATAAGTATCGGGATTTTTCAATAGGATTTATTCGATAGCAACTGGATTCTGGGTTGGTCTCCAGTTTGTAACGTTCGCTTTATATTAGAGTTGCATAACATAACTTCAATAAAATTGGCGTAATATATAGATAACCTACATAGATACCTACACCATTGCCTAACCTTTACGGAAATATAGGCGTGATGATATAAATCCTGTTGATATAAATATCTTGAATGTAATGAGATGAAGGGTTTTATTTACTCGTCCTTAGGCAGATAAATATTACTTTATACAGAAAACTACTAAGGTAACCTAAGCCTCGTTTGCTCTAGTGTCTACTTGTACTTGTAGGTAAGTGCGCTGGGTACCTTTATTTTAATGTCATCACTTCAGTCTTTTGTTAATTCTTATCAAACTCAAACCATTTATTACAAATAAACCAAATACAGGCACTTTTTAATTGTCAAGGGGTCGGTCAGTCAGAAAGATGAAGCTAGTTGCCCATTCCAAAGCGTAGTAGGTACCTGTGGAGAATAACGGGTAAGAAACTCCACGAACACACAAATTATGTAACACTACATTCTTACAAATAAATAAATTTTAGTTCTATTATTATGATACCTACTACTTTTGAGAATCTACTTAGGTACATTTCTTTTTTCTGTTGTTATATGAATATATTTATGTAGAGAATAAATTTAGGTAGGTACACTACGAGAGATACCTAACCAGGGTATCAGATATATTTGAATAAGAAAGCGATGGATTTGATAAATTCACTGTTGGTTTTCTATTAATTAAATACAATTTTATTCGAAAAGATCCATCAGTTTCTCTCTTCCGAAATCTTCTTTGGTAACCGATATTATCGGTTTATTAACTGTATGGTTAGAAGGTAAGTACGTGGGTGGATCAAATATAAACCGGACTTAAGTAAAAAAAAATACGCACGTATTATTATACTCGTAAAAGAAAAAGGAATATATTTTATTTTTCTACATAAACTCCCCTTCTATTAACACATTTTTCCCAGCGCAGGGGATGTTTCTTGATGCCAGTATCGAAGAATGTAGTCGGTCGTGCCGTTAGCCAATTGCACACAAATGATTCCACTATCTGGTCAGTGTGAAAACAGCGTCCTCCAATTGATTTTTTTTTGTGACACACTACCCTACACTTGAGTTCTTGAAAGCGTATTCTTATCGAACTGTAGAGTCAATGGATGCAAAATTTCGGTAGGTTTTATGCCCTCCCGTGTTAAAAAAATTATGATAAGTCGTTGCTCAACAGACTTATATACTTCCTGCTCATACATGATGCTACTGGCACGCAATAAACTAAAGTGAGCCGGAGCAGTATACCCCACTCCCCTAGATGATCCCCCCTAACACATACAGCAGCACCAAGCGCGTCACTTCACTCAGCGACCAGTAATAAAAAAAGTCCTGTTTATATTTGATTCACCTAATATTTACGACATCGTGGGTAAATCAAACGACACAGTTGATTAACAAATCGTGGATATTTATTGAAATAAAAATAATAAAAATGAAAAATAATAAAAACAGTTCATCTTTCACGTAGTTACACAATAAAATTTGTCTTAATTTTTTCTCTATTTTGTCTCCATTCGTCGTCCCGTCTTTTATTTTTTCACAAAAACACGTTAATATTAAAAATGGGAAAATTAATCACAATTTTCGCAAGGTTTTTTTTTCTCATTTTACAATCTAACATATCTATTTTACCAACCACACAACGAAATTAAAACATGATAACATTCATTAACTGGTTCGTCTGTACAATTTTAATACAATTGGGTGAGAGAGTTGGTGAAACATTTAAATGATTTCAAACATCCCAAATATGATTCATAAAAAATTTTTACTAAACAACCATTTTATTTATTAAAAAAATGATTGCTTGAAAAAATATTTTTAAAACATAAACAGGTAATGCCCAAATAGCTAGGTCTTGTTCACACAACGTTAGTAAACGTCTATAGAATACTGTCTCTTGTACTAACATCGTCTGAAGAAGACCTAATTAGTGAGGAGACAGATATGGACGACAAAATGTTTCTATTATAATTTACTTATTATTATCTAATATAAATTCTATAATTTACATTAAGTACGTATACTGAAAGATTTCACGCTTGGACTAATTTAGGTACGAATGAAATTCACGAAGAAATTATTTAAAGAATTAAACTGGAATATTGGTTTCAGTCTTAATAAAATAACTAGTTTCCACAAGAAATAATAGCACATGAACGAATATCGATCTCACAGTGATAATTTTAATTTAATAATTTAATCGCTAATTAAACATACAAGTACCTCATTACGAATAACACCTACCATTAATCGATTCCAATTTCGCTTTCTACAATGCTTAAATAAATTATCGATTACAGGAAACTCACCGTTTTCTCACCAAATTTTGTTATAATCCTTGAAATATTATCGTCTATAAAATATGAACATCAATAGGTAGGTACTCGATTTACACAAATAAACTTACATCAAATATGTACACAAGTTTGTTTATCTAGGATAGGAAACATTTCGCTTATTATTGTACACGATATACTAAAATTACGAAACAACTTACTCGTCAAACACATACTACATCAAACTATGAAGATCCTAGAAAATACTGGAAAGAATTCTAATTTAATTGACACTATACAGCTTAACAACTAAATAGTAAGTATATTTAAATCAACATAGCTAACTTTGGCATTGGTTTCCACATTTTTTCTATAAATAAAAAACATGTCAAAACAAGATCGAAATTATGTAACATAATACCGCAGACGTACTTACAGCTTCCGAACGAACAAAAATGATAGAAAAAACGAACATCAACAATGCAACGGGAATCAACACTGTTCAGTACGAAGAAGATATGTCACTTACGATTACAATAACTAAATATTAATGCCCTTCGGTGCAAACTTTTGGGCTCATATTGCGTGCGTTTAAACATTAATTCACCAATATTCAATCCTTAAGACTAGAAATTGAACATAACTCGGCCTAAGTCCGGTCGACGCGATCGTTCGTATCTTGCGTACTTCGTGGAGTAACGCGACGGAACACGTGACCGGAGTAGATCTTAGAAGATCTGGCTGGGCGGTGCGGGCGGCGGCAGGCGGAGCCCGCCCCACGGGTAGAGTCACGACGCCTCGTCACGGCACGCGTTAGAGTCATCGGATAGAGCTAAGGGAGCACCATTACTTTGATTCACAACACACTTCCGCATATGTTTTTCGAGCGTCGACGGCACGGAGAAGGGCATTTCGCAAAACCGGCAGCGGTAAACGTCCTTGCCCAGTCTTCCGTGCGTCTTCATGTGCCGCGTGAGCTTGGAGCTCTGTGCACATGCGTATGAGCACAGTTCACATTTGTAAGGCTTTTCTCCAGTGTGCGACCGTCGATGAACCGTTAAATTTGAGCAGTTCTTGAAGACTTTCCCGCAGAACTCGCAGGTGTCGTTCCGTCGTCCCTCTTTCGATTTCAATAAAGGGTTTTGCAATAAACCATTACCGCTATTTTTGAGGCCGTCAAATATATTCTCAGGCGGTCTTTGCGCGTGTAAGGTAGGCAACCACCAACCCTCTCCTCTATCCATGTCCAATTTTATACGTTTGGACGCTTCAAAAGGGTTCTCAAAAGGGTTGAAAAGAGGATGTGGCTGAGGTGGCATTTTCGCAAATTCCTCTTTCAAACGTAGCGCAGCGGTCGGTGGCATTCCGTTGGGTTTGTCACTGGGTGGGCCATTGTTATTGTCTCTATCCTTAGCTAGTTGCCACTTCAGAGAATTCCCTGATTCTTGCAAAGCCTGTTTGAAAGCTTCACTATATTGAGCAATGTTAGATAACCCAAACTTGTCCATCAATTCACCAACAACTGAGGCACTCGGTGGATTGTTGGGCATAATAGGTGTCTGTTTTCTTGTAGGCGCAGACGGAGCACTACTGTTTGAGACAGTTAGATCTTCCGCCTCCTCAACGTCATCTCCATCTTCGTTGTCTTCCTCTTCTTCCCCATCCAACTCCTCGTCCTCCAATTCATCATCAGAATCGTCTTCACCGGTGTCACCACCTGATTCGCCCTCTTCCGTATTAGCGTCAGGCGCTCTATGCACTTTCATGTGTCGTTTTAATTTGGATGCCTTCTCAAAAGCTTCGTCACATTCTGTACATTTAAAAGGTTTCTCACCTGTGTGTGAACGCCGGTGTACGATCAGGTTGTTTTCGAATCGGAATTTCTTCCCACAAAATTCACAGGAATGAACTCCTTCATCTGTGTTGCGCTTGGCTGGTGGCGTTGATGTAGGACGCTCTGTAGGCGGTGCGTCAGCTGCCAGCGCGAGTGGTTCAATTCGACGTTCGGGTGAAGTCGAACTGTGCGGCCTCGTGGCGTCGCGAGGCGCGTCCACCGTTCCGGGTCCGGCGCCCACCGGAGGAGTCTGTCCGACTCTGGAGGGCGACGGGGAAGCGAACGGAGGCGAATGCTTCCTGGGGCTAGGAGAGCTGGAATTGCCTGTGGCCGCCCCTGGACTGGTCGTACCGGCCAGTTGCCGCAAGCGCTGCGAGTAAAAATCCAGCTGGGGTTCAAGTGAAAGGGGCTGAGATACGGGTGGGGCCCTGTCTCGGCCCGATACCGACGTTGGTACGACCGGAGGCCGGTCTGCCGGCGATGGGAATGCTTGGTGTGGAGGCATTGAGTTCGCCGCCACTGCAGCAGCCGCGGCTGCTAAGTTGAGACCATGGTGGCGGAACTGCTCTGAAACGAGTTGCTCCATTCTAAATCGGTGATCGTGGTGGTTTGGCCGCGCAAACAGTGGCGTGGGAGGAACTGAAGGATGAGCCAATGGTGGTAAGCTGCCTGGCAGTGGCATCCTGAGTAGTCCACCAACTCCAAACGGCGAGTGCATGTCTGGAGGTGGCAGCAAAGGGTGGTGGCGCAAGCTCGGTGGTGGTAGTGGCGCGCTAGTGGAGGAGCAGCCCGAGCTCGACGAAGAAGTACTTGATGTCGAGTGGTTCTGCTTGTTCGGTTGTTGTTGCGGCATCGCCTCCACGTAAATCTTGACGCCATGCACGTGTTGCACGTGCTGCAGTAGCCTCCACGCGGAGTGAACACGCGCTTTGCACGTAGAGCACACATAGTTGCTGGGTTCTGTGGGCAAGAAGAAGTACCGGTTAAAAACACGTAACATCAGATTGATCGACGAAGATGGGAACGCTTTCCGATGTAAGATTTACAGCAATATTAACAGGGGCAAAGTGTCTAGTAATAGCTCTCACATATCGTAGTGTTGGGCCTAGTGGGTGCGTGGTACGAATGCTAAGCAGTTGGAGGTCCAAGGGTTGGTGCGAGCGGTGAGTGATCGCCGCTCCGTGTCTCGCGTGATTCATGCACCTCTAAAATCTTATGAAATATACGCGGGTTGAGATCACGTACGCACGCGCGGGTTAAGACGGTTGATATTGAAATCTATGTATGTAACACTACCCCGCTAAGGGAAAAATGAATAGAGGCTTTTTTATATTAAACGGTAGCTTAGTTGCCTTTATATGAATATGGCCATATGGACGGAGTGAACATTTGCAAAAACTCCTATGTAGGTAAATAGTAGTTTTTGCAAATCTAATTTCTTGTTGGTTAAGTGTCTTGGAGTCAACACTATGTTTTATCAACTTTTATTGTCTCTTATTGCCATAGCTTTTAAAACATTGCCTTTAAAACCTTAATCATTGGTTCCGCTCTACAGTTCAGTAGATGCGGTCAAGGCGCGTCCAGCCCGCCTTCTCTGACAGTAATTTGATTGCTCATTGTTAACCCGAGACACATTTTATTGTGAAGACAATCACGTCCCAGTGATCTTGTAGTGATGTCAGAAGATCACTTTATATTTCTATCGACTATAAAACTACGGCTAGTTTTAACGTATAATGTGATAAACGATTTTGACGATCTTTATGTAGGTATAGTTTTGACGGATTTACTAGAAGAAACATAAAAATCAAAAGTATTAACTGTGATCATTATTTCAAAAATGATGCAGCAAACACAAAGTATTAGATATTTATACGTATTTATCCGTAACCCTGAAACTTATCAAAACGCATCATCTTCATCATAATAATTTCAGCTAAAATTTGCAAACTATATTGCAATCAATGTGCCTTTGCCTAGAATGTTGGTCGACCTATTTATTGGCGACTGTATAAGTCTGATGCTTTTGTTACTATTATTCTCATGTAATGCTGCATACAGAAGCTGTTGGTTTGCCTTTAGTAAATAAATAAATAAATTTACTGAAAAATTACATATCAAAATTTAATTGTCTAATCCCAAAGACCCTGGCTTGTACAATACAAAGGATATTAGGTAAGTAGTTACAATTAATTTAATTTATCGACTTTGCGCATCACTAGATGGTGGGCGCGGCAGATAAGCGATCTTCACTGTTAAGACGATTATTGAAATGTAACGGTCAGATTGTGACCGACCGGAAAGATGACACGTACGGGGTGTTCACTCTGAGTTTAGTTATTTTATGTACCAACAATTTATTACCGAATTGTTCTAATAGCAATAATTAAGAATGACGCAGATTATGAGTGACACTTATCATAAACAGTATTTTTTCTTTTACTATTTATTTTACACAAAATTTCATACGTGTTTAGGTACTTTTAAATAGCGCTTAATCTTTAATTATAATTAATGTATCAATATCTAATCTTTTTACAAATCTACTATTACAATCATAATTTGCAAATTCCTTCATATTACAATAATATATAGTTTCCAGATTTAGCTGATCTCACATTCTATAGGTTTTTCGTACAATCCGAAGCCAGCTTATACTGGTTATGCATAGCTTTATTTGTAGCCGTGCGTACCTACCAGTTGAACATCTTAATAATTAACGAACAGCGAATGTATCGGATATGTGACTTTAGAAAATTAAGATCACCAAAAAACCTTATGTTTTTCTGTGGGGATCTTTTTTTTGTGGTCATATTATGTTTTTGTGGTGTGTGTGTGTCTAAATATATTCTAATATTTTACACACACGTAGTTTATGTTCTACAATCATGATCATGATCGCTAATTCGCCGAACAGGTAGGTAGTCAGACGAAACAACTTTTCATCATCCTGTATACAGATTTATCGCGATATCAATATTGTGACCTTTTTGTCCCGAGTTACCGACCATTGTTCATTGTGTTGAGTTTTGGTCATCATACGGTACCTACTGGACGACTAGAGTGATATATTTAAATACTTATTCTAAAATCCTTTTAGTATTTTTCCCTTTTCGGACACAGTGTTTTTTACTACAGGTTTGTTATAAAACTATTTAGGTAATCGGTAGCCGAATAGGAAAACTATTTAGATAATCGGTCGCCGGGTAGGAAAACTATTTAGGTAATCGGTAGCCGAATAGGAAAACTATTTTGGGTAATCGGTAGCCAAATAGGAAAACTATTTAGGTAATCGGTAGCCGAATAGGAAAACTATTTTGGGTAATCGGTAGCCAAATAGGAAAACTATTTAGGTAATCGGTAGCCGAATAAGAAAACTATTTAGGTAATCGGTAGCCGAATAGGAAAACTATTTAGGTAATCGGTAGCCAAATAGGAAAACTATTTAGGTAATCGGTAGCCGAATAGGAAAACTGTTTAGGTAATCGGTAGCCGAATAGGAAAACTATTTAGGTAATCGGTAGCCGAATAGGAAAACTATTTAGGTAATCGGTAGCCGAATAGCAAAACTATTTAGGTAATCGGTAGCCAAATAGGAAAACTATTTAGGTAATCGGTAACCGAATAATAGGCAACCTCATCATCATTCCAGCCGAAAGACCCCACCGCTGAACATAGACCTCCCCCAAGCACCACCACTTCGACCGGCACCCTAATTGCTTAACACACTATTACTATCAATTTGAATCATTTTGAAGCATATCGCTAATCCATTGCTCCATATGTTCGAAAAATGTGTCTGCTCAACAACGTAAATAACGCAATGAATGTTATTGAACTGTCAAAATGAAACCCATTGCTACTGATAGTGGGTTACGCAATTACCCTGCTGATCTAGGTAACCTAATTACCAAATTTGGTGTAATTTGGTCAAATAGACCACAGATTCGGAAATAAAATATATTTTATCAACAGTTCAAATTCGTATTTACAAGACTTAAAGTGATTTTCAAACATTATAAAGTCAGTTATAACTAAATATTAACCAGCAATGACTAGCAAATTTTCTATCGCTACTATCGTTAAGCGACCAATCTATTCCTCACAATCTAATCGATATTTTTGCTAACCGTACGATAAGCGTCACTACTACGTCATAAGTAGGGTCAACATAACCACCAGTGGTAAATAGAACCAATTCGATTGATACCGGATTACAGCGATTACTGAGCGGTTGTAATTTTCAATCGGTGGTCGATACCATCTGTGGTCATGTGTGGTTGATAATTAAGTGTGGTAAAAGTCGCGTGGGCTGGCGTTTGGGTGGTCTGCTGATGGGATTAAACGGTGTATGTGATAGTTCGCGATTTTAAGACGTGTAGGCACGCTTTGAAAAAGTGGTTCTTCGAACGTCGGACTAGTACCGCTAAAGAACCGATAGACTAATCTCAAGTAATCTTACTTACGTTTTACATTTTAAAATATCTTATTTCTCTAAAAGTCATCCGATGTTCTCTAATGGTTGAGAGTTGAACTACTGAATGAGCATAGAATAATATATAATTATAATACTATACATTATACTTTGGTGACGGTTACCTAAAATAAGTTTACTGAATGTTTCTTGTCTGTTCTCATGTAAGTGGCGTTTTTGTCTTTTATGAGAATAAATGATATAAACCTATTTTCACTCAGTGCAAGACGAGTTTTAAATAGAGCATAAAGCTCTGATCACACTGTCATAATCTGTTATAAACTCAAACTCAAAGCATTTATTTCAGATAAATCAATTAAATTTAGGGGTCGGTCAGTCAGAAAGATGAATCTAGTTGTCCATTCCAAGGCGTGGTAGGTACCTGTGGAGAAGAACGGGCAAGAAACTCCTTATAAAAAAATCAAATTTTATATGGATAGTTCTAAAACCCAATTACCGATTCAAACCAGAAACTATCGCTACAAAAAATATCAATACGTTACAGAATCGTCCGGAAAACGCACCGGTTATCCGGCCACGAGAAAAAATGTGTAATGAGCGTTTCGATTTCAAAAGGCAATCGCTGATTACCGGGCATTGTGTGGGCTGGGAACCACCGGGAGTGAAATTTTTAAACACGGGGCGCCCGTGGGGCTGAGGGGGTTCCGAAGTGACCCCCGCCACCCACCGGGTGGACGTTTAGCTCGGGAAAGCGTATCCGGTCGTCGCGGCCGTGGAGTATCGTAATTTATGTATGTATGCAGTTTTTCGGTAATTTTTATTGGGTGGGAATTATAAATTGGCGATGTATGGGTAAGGGGTTTTGTTTAGATGATTGACTCAAATGAATGGTTAGAAAATGTAAGTTTTTGTCTTTACTTCCATTTAAATATTTTGCTACGTACAGACGCCAGCACATCGAGCTACTACAATCTGTCAGATTTCTTTAATAGATTTTCAACTTTAGCGCTAAAGCATAAGGTCCAAAGTTGATTGGGAAAATCTGACAGTTTCGGGTAGCTTGATGTGCTGGCGTCTGTACCTAATACTGTTTGAATTTATGAAACCCAGAAACAAAAATTTACCTATAGCATAAATTTTGATAAAAAAAAACGGAATCATTTTAATCGCTCGTAGGTACTACTTAGTCATAAAAACAAAGATCATTATATTTTAAACTTAAAAAAGGCCATGTTAAAATAAGTAATACCGGACTACAAACTAATTTCTTATCTCTCTACGATTTATAAAAACCTAGAAACGCAAACACATTTCGCAGGAAAAATAAAACTTAAAACTGAAAACGCGAAATTCTAACGGCCCATATAGAACATTCCTGGACCGGAAGCCGCCAGCGCTGCTTCCGGCGACGACAACAGTTGTTCGCACCCCAGCGCCTCTCGCGGACACCACTAGAAACTACAGACAACCGGAGTGTGTACTGCGGCGTTGTTTAATTACATAGATATACAGGTTTAGATGTAAGTATGTGTATGCTTGATTTTGCTGAGAGCGTAAAATGTATGTAAAAGGAAAGATTTTCTCTTCAGTTTTTTCATATAAATAAATTAAATCCTCCTAAAACATCTGATTAATAAAATAACCTAATACTTTGCAATCTTTCTAAAGGAAAATGAAAAGAAAATCCGACAATCCCAATTCAAACAAAAAGTCGTTACAATCAAACCACCAATCGTTCAAACGCCGAACAATTAACGATCATTTCCGAAGCGAAGTCGAACTCAAAAATGCGTTCTTTATTTGAATCTACGCGAAATCTGAAATAAGAACGGCGTTCCGTAGAGAGTCGCCATCGACTTGTTATGCGGCGGATGTCCGTCGCGCCGCTGCGCTGAATGACCGCCTTCCCCTTCCGCCCGCGCTCCACTACCCCCCCTTGAGATTTGTATAGACTGCCAGCGATCAGCGGGGTATGAAAGGTTAAGATGGAGGGGAGTTTACTTTTTAGCGTATTAAGGGTGGGGAAAAGTGGGTTTGGTTTTTGAGAGTTAAAGATTTGCCAAGCTGATGATGATTTGATGGATTTTATTTGAAACTTCGATTTTTTAATCGAAAATCGAAATCATTTTCTAAGTCATATCTACAGTAAGGCGATTTTCCTTTTGCTGTATACATAGACAAATTAATAACAGTATTTTCCAACAGAGCCTGGATTTGTGTCCGGTTCATGGCATTAAACTCGCCCTCGATTACATGGGATTTAGGTATAATTGGCGAAATGTGAGAGTACTATAAGGACACCTCTGCTTGAACTTTTGGGCCATATAGGCGTGATGTTATGTCATGTATTTTCCAGCATACCTGTTTTTATTTATGATGCTTATTCATTAGAAACTCAACGGCACCTCCTGGACACTATGTCTAATATCTACTTGAGGCTTAAGATAAACGTCGTTTTGGGATCAATCCAACCCGCTCACAGTGAGCACTTAGCCTTACACTAGTGCGAAGTTATAACCCCGAATGGTGCAAATTGTGACCCATAACTAGGAGACATGTTGTTGTTCGTGGAGAAAAATAAAATTTTCCAAATACAACTTTCCCGGCCAGAACTGGTTGGTCGCCAAATACAGTGGATGTTTGTAAAGATATACTGTTCCGATTTAAAGCTTACGTATCTGTCAGCATTTCCTTTCGGAGTTGCATTTTCATGTACTTGCATCAGCCGGTCGATTCTGTAAAAAAACTCACCGTGAAAATCATAAGTGAAGTGAGCTTGAAGTGAGCAGTTAATCCCTAATGACAGCTCACTCCACGCTCACTTCACCTAAGTTTTCCACGGTGAGATGCGTACAGAATCGCACGGCTGTTTTCAATTTGTTTACATATAATGTTACTGTAAATTTAAAATGCACAGAAGTTACACGCGGCTAGCACGTGCACATAATTAATGCTTAAATGTAGAAAATGAACATGGCGTTTCATTATGCCCATAACGATGGTCTACTTTCATGGGAGAAAGGAAAGGATTGTCTTTATAGAATTTAAAAAGTCAATACCTAGCCAACAAAATGTTCAGAAGTTTATGTATCAAAAAGTATATTGACCACCATAGTAAGCCCTATCACAATCTCAATCATTCTTAAGGTCATTGCTAATCCATTGCTTTATATATTCGAAAAATTTGTCCGCGCAGCAACGTAAATAACGCAATGAGTGTTGTTGAACTGTCAATATGAAAGCCATTGCTACTGACAGTGTGTCACTCAACTAACCCGCTGGTGCGCAATTAAGTCCATTGATAAAATCATGAATATTCAAGTATATAAAACCCTAATAATATTCGAGTAAATAAAATTTTCCATATAATATTAGCTGGAGATCATTAAGAAGACGTGACGTCGTTCAATGCCGTCTGGGTCATAAGGACGCAACTGAAAAAAGAATTTGTGACTTATTGTTCAAATATGTACACGAATTGACCGATTTGACCGACAATGCGGAGTACACAAGTGTTTTGCGAAATAACAAAAGATAATGTTGAGCTATGTAAGAAATGACCCCGACCTGAGTTGTTACTGACTACTAATATTCCGTAATAAGTGTTGAAGTAAGAAAAACTGAAGATATAAATACTTAAGCATATGGCTTTGTGAATGGATATTTTTTCTTGGTTTCATAACTTTTGTTTCGTTGGGAGGTAACAAAAGTGCTGATTTTTAATGGTTTTCTTATTTTCATTTAATACCTTGTAACTTTTTAAACGTATGTACTAGATTAGGTTTAAACACGCTTGATCGTTGAAATTACAATTTATTGATGAATTCTAATATAATTATTTATTTCTATAGTTACCTAAATAGTCATTTAGTACCTAGTGCAAATACTTAGATTGTGTTTTACAATTGTGTATGAAATAAACATTTCGACTATCATAAATCATAAACATACGGTATTATATATTCTAATATAATACCGTATCTAGACCCGCTTTAATAATAATAAAACACTAATTAGCTAAACATTCAATAAAGCCGTCACCGGTACCTCTATTGGCCGCTCCCAAAAGCGGTAAAACAGTGGTTTTTGTAAACTATCACATTACTCCACAAATTGTTACAACGTCGACACCCTCGCAGTTACACCCTTGTGTAAGTAGAGCGTCGGTGTTTTAGAGGGAGGCACTTTATTGGTCAGAATTATTGAAATATTTAAAGGGAAAATTAGCATAGCTATTAGTATTAGTTTATAAGTATGTTTGTAGTAGTATGTATTGTTTTTGCCTGAAATAAACGAATAAAATAAATAAATAAATTATTCCCCCAATGACATAAAACTTACACGTAATTAATTAGTTCTATCAGACCAGAGCTTTACACTCTGATTGATTGAAATGAAGACTTGAAAAGTAGTTCATATCAAAACCTTGAGTCGTATTTGAGTTAAAGATGAAATTAATTCAATTTCCCTATTGCAGAAAACAATTAATTTTCATAAATCTATTTCTTTTCTTTAGATTATCCAAGTGTGGTAGGTTGAAGAAAAATATCTAATTACTATAAAAACTAATGCAAATTTAGGAAGCAAACATATTCCCTAAACTGAAACCAAGCAAACACTTAAACATACAAGTAATCCAACAACCCCCAACATCTCGAGACATGTTAACACGTCACGTCCCGAGACCCAAAATCAAGACACAAATGTTCACAAAAATTCGTCTCCGACACGTTGTGTGGGGCTATTTTAAACTCATAATAACTTGCCGACACATGTGTGACGGCCATTACCACATATTACAAAAAAATGTTGGAACAACAATAAAATTTGAGGGAGGGTAGATGGACGCTTTAAAATTGATTCAGCGCACCGATGCGTTTAAGTGTTGCTTGTTTACTTGGAGAATATATTATATTATAGCATTAGCTTCGGCCCACGATTTGGTCCGCGTGAAATTTCGGCCCCCGAGCCACCACGTCGCATCGCATCGCCCACCCGCGCTATTACCTACTTCGTTTTCACTTACCGTTCTTTCTAATTTTTGTCTTCTTTTTGCTCTGTTCCTAGTAGTATTAGCGTGATGTTAAATAACATATAGCCTTTCGTTGACTTATTAATAATATTTTTCTGATAACTATTATGACTTGGCCTATTATCCGATTCCAGCTTGATGTCGACTTCTGGGACACCCTGTTTATATGGATGTGGTTTCGTGTTGTGATGCTAAGTAATTTCTACTAGTCAAGTGTCCAAAATCAAAATCAAAAGTCATTTGTTCAAACTAGGCTGAGAATCAGCACGTTTCGAACGTCAAAATTACAAAAGACAGTCCCCCAAAATGCTCGCCCTTCACCACTTCCTAGTGCTTTCGCTGGGGAGAAGAAGTGGCGCAACAAACTCCCCAGCAGCACAGCTGTCTGTTCAGTAAGAAAATACTTGATTGAATGCAATACATAAGGTATGCAAAGTAATTAGCATTACAAGAAATAGAACACCAATTTAAATGATTTGCTATATGTCAGCTAGCCACGACAATATACCAACAAATGCAAAAAAAAAACTATATGTACTCATAAAAGTAATATTTAGTACTAACTATATGTACTCTAAAATAAAAGTAATATTTAGTTCAATATTACTTTTATTAGAGCATCATCCAACTCTATATCTTCTGTAATAATTATCTTCAACCTCGTTAAAACTACACTTTCTATATCACATGTTTGGTCTTGTAAAATACTGATTTTATCATAGCCATTTTGTTCCATGAAATAACATATAAGTACTTAATAGTATTTCAATCTTCGTATTTTTATCCAATAAAAAAAAAAAATGTTTTCCATTCCCATTAGAGTATCTTGTGAGGTTCATATGTCGCTATGATCTGAACAGCTACACTCAAATAAGACATACCTCAACTAATTAGCCACGTCTAACCCCACATCTGCACAGCTATCAATCGAAACGCAAATTTTAATTAACGGATTCCGCAAACGGTCACATCGCCCCCACGTGGACGGACACAAAGCAAGTATGACAGCTATTCAGCTGCACATTGCACCGCACAATGCACTACAATCCTTTAAAATTCCCAACACATCACATAGGTAGAACCACATATCTACAAAAATCTACCAAATCCAACGACTGAAAGTCGAGAGGCCATCTATCATAAAATAAATCTATGATATATTTACACACACTGAATGCATTATCACCATTCCTAAATCAGCTATCAACGGACTCTTTTCACTAAAAGGGTGAGGTTCACTATAGAAAAGGTTGACCCCTCATAAAGACTTATCACCTCATATACAAAATAAGGTTCTACTAATCCAGAAGCTCTCGAACAAAATGCAGATTTACGCATCAGTGTTAGGGATCAAATTTGAATGGACAGCACCCAGCAGATGGGATCTCGTCAAAGTTAGCGGTAGTTTTTTCACAACAATCTCTCCTCGGACTTAACTTACGTTATCTCGCCCACGAACGTCGCAAGGAATAGAAACCCGCACGTACATAATAAGGACGATATTTCTAAAGAAATTTAAATTCGCCTGCAAAGGTCCCCGAGATAGGATTAAAGATTGGGCGCTGAGATGGCCCTTTTGTGGCCGACCCTTAAGAAAACATGTCTTGATATGGAAATATCTTGGACGGGAGTTAATCGAGGAATCATTTGCGGGGGCGATCATTTATCAGAAGTACGGTCTATGAATGCATAATTAGTTCACAGATAGAACAGCCCCGCAGTCCGTTTCGAATTCATTGTTGACGTTTATTTCGCGCGAGTGGACAAGTAAAAAGCGGTCGCTTGTTTGGGCTGCAGCAGCTGACCGTTTTAAGGTGCGCCAGACCGTGCATGTCGGGTTAAAACGATAATTTCATCTGGGGTTGATGCAGAAATCAATACGGCTATCATTGTCCATGCTTCATTCAGAGAGTCATTGAATACAATTAAAAAAAGAGCTAAAAGTAATATCCTTAAAAATAAAAAATCAGACCAGTAACCCGCACAGGAGGGAGAATGGATAAATTCCAAAAAAAATATTTAGTTTCAACATTGTTACATGAATACGGAACACATATCCATCCGCTCCGACAATCCTTCATTAATTCGTAAACCAAACAAAGAAGACCAAACACTGGACTCATTCACACTTGATACAATATTTGTTTTGACACAAACAACTGACGGCCATTGGTTCACTCCGTTTTGTGATGGTAATGACTCTGGCGACACTTTGTGGACACAGATTCTTATGTCGCGTCTACCAAGAGCTATTGTTACCTCTAAACGTCACCTGAACGAAGTAAAATAGTGGACAATTGCAGAAACTTCAACTTCTCAAATACGTAAAACTCCTAAATACGTTCACAACTGAAAAGACACGCGATAGTCACGAGACAAACTTCCCCTCACATTTTACAAAGTCGCAGACGTCATGTCTAAAATTAAAACCCACTTATTCCAAAGCCGCCACTTAGCCACCTTCCCGTTTATACAAAAACTAAAAATATCCACAAGCATTGTGTCACGCTTAAAGGAGTTCCATAGGTCACGGCGAACGCATCAGTGTGTACCACGTGTCAGGAACACGCCAAACATTTTTTATCTTTGAAAAAAATTATAAAAGACCGTTTCTAACAATGGGACCTCGGTAGCATCTTCGACAATTATAATATCGTAGCCATCGGGATAGGCAACCATTAACGCCCAACGGATAAAACTCGACATTGAACTGTAATGACTATGTAGAAAGGTTGAATATTGAACAGATTATTCATAAAACTTTAGCTCTTTAGTAATTGACGCGACCACGGTTAATGTAAGGGTCATCACAAAAGGCAGATGACAACAATACGCGTGCGTCAATCGTGTGCTCATGCAAATAATTTTTTTCTCCTAAATCATCCCCTTTATCTGTTTGTACAGCGATGGGGTTAATTAATATGTACGGAATAATACAATTAAAATTAAGATCCCTTTTTTAAGTTGGCACGAGGTCGCGACTTACTGTCACCGTTAGAATTATGTTCTTGTTTTGACAATAAGCTTCCGTTATGAATGCGGTTTTAAAAGTCGAGTGGATTTATGGACTTGGTTCTATTGTTTCTTGTTATCTATTTAATATATTGCTATATTTTATTGTGATGGGGCCCCCGTGGCATATTGAAACTGGTTGGTCTGACAGCTCAGTCGAAAGGGTTAATATGAACGTTTAGGATAAACCCAATAATCCGAAACAACCGGTGCTGAAGCCAACCTGCAATTGACACTTGGATAGCGCAACCCCGATATACAGCAACGTAATAACGTCACATTTAGTGTCCAGATATAACAATGACGGTTCATATCCATTGGATTATCAACCATAGCTTTATATCTGGTAATCGGATGATATTTTTATCAACACGTTAAAAACAATACGAAAAGGTTTGGCCTTTCTTTATCAGTAAGATGAGTAGTTGGCGATTGTTATATAAAGATGTGCTAGTACGTGACCAATGTAAATAGATTTTCGTGCGTATACAGTTATCTTTTCCTTAAACTTTTCCACCACAAGAAAAGTCCGTCATCAAAAAATTTAATCAAAAATAAAACTGACATTTCTGAATATAATTTTCGCTGGTTTGCTTTAAAAATAGACTTTTAATATTTAGCAACAGAACAGCTACAATTACGGGCAAATTATTAATATTTTTTCCTCCTCCTTTGTAAGTTGCTATTACATAGCAGTTGACAGAATGCGGGTCGAAAATTTTGAACGGTGCACAATTTTCGGGCTTAAGGAAGGCTTTGTTGTGCAACGGGTTTAATACAAAAGTGTCAAATGACAGCACATCTGGTGGCACAAAGGGTTAGTTTCCGATAGATTATTTCTCGAACCACCCCCGCAAGATTGCTCGCTTATACAGATGTTCGACAACCTCAGTTTTTATTTATTTTACGTTTTATTGAAACGGCTTGAACGATTAGTGAGTTTATTTTTAAGCGAATTTAAAAGGAAATCTATTATTAGATGGTTTTCAAGACTAAATCCAGCATAAATATTTATTTAAATGTAAAAGTTAGTGTTAAAACGCTAGACGGGTAGCTTTTAATCCGCATAATAAATGAATTAGCATCAACCATCACTAGAATTTCATATAAGTAGGTTCAGCTGGGTATAATAAGTACTATTGTATGACGGGTAGTATGTGAATGCTAATATTTTGTTGGAATATTGCTGGGTCAAAAGTGACTATCCAACAATATCTATAAACAGATCTTATAAAACCAAGAAGACCAAGAAAAATAACAACGACACAATTCGAAACATCCTGTTACCAAAGACAGGATTAACTCCCAATCCAAAATGTATGGACAGGCGATGACGAAGCAAAACCCACATGATTGTCCAACATTGTCATTGTGCAAGATCTTGCGTGACAAAGTCGTATCGTGAAGATAAAAATGTCTCCTAAGAATCCTTTGAAGCTAAGAAAGAATCATTAATATAATAAACACCGGACCGTCATGCCGATGACGTGACGTTCAGTGTAAAAATGGCATTCTCTCGCACGTGTCCTTTCCGACTTTTGGCTGGTTATGGAATCTTTTGGTCGGCTGAATCACAGACAAAATTGTCCTGCTCTGAAAAGTGACGTCTCACTGGATTTTAGAGATGTAGGTTGTAAAGATGAAGACAATGGTGACGCTATCGATGTTTTTAGTAAAGCTATTGAAATTGAATGATGCGCTGAGGGAAAACGTAAGTCTAATGAATTATTAATTAATCATATAAACACCTACGCTTACCAATGTTTGTATTTTGAAGATTTAATATTTTAAACCAGAGATTAATGAATGTTTTTGCCTTCACGGTCATCAAGTGGTTGTCGCTAATGATGTATAATTGCACCAAGACAGATTCTTTCACAAAGGGTTTGAGGGATCATCATTAAGAATTTTGACTGTGTTTTGTGTAAGAGCATCATTGTAGAACTCGAAAATTCAAGCTTGAATTTATTGCACCCGGGCTGACACAATATTTAAATTACTTATGCAGACATTACGACAGGAATTAGAATCAACTATAAACGTATAACTGTTTTAGTTAACATGACAGTTGAAAGTAAAAGACACTTACCACTATGCATAGTATTGGACTCCGCATCAGCAACCTCGGTCCTCGATTTCTTAAGGTCCTCAGGTGACGCTGAGGTGTCCATACGTTCCTGCTTGATCTTCGGCTTAATGTCTTCGTCAGGGGAACTTGATGGCATCGGTGACGTTGAGGCTAGCCTTTTAGGCGTTGATACTCCTGCGTCACCTATGGGATAAAAGAAAACCGTTAGAAACTTATTATTTTTTTGCTTGAGTGCGTATAGTTTTTTATTGTATTTCTTGGTATGTTGGTGTAGCTAGCTGATATATGGTAAATAATTTAATTTAGTGTTCTGTGGTCCTGTAATGTCAATTAATTTGTCTACCTTATTATATTATACGTTATTGTATTCAATCAAGTATTTTCTAACTGAACAGACAGCTGTGCTGCTGGGGAGTTTGTTGTGCCACTTCTTCTTCCCAGCGAAAGCACCAGGAGGTGGTGAAGAGCGGGCGTTTTGGGGGACTGTCTTTTGTAATTTTGACGTTCGAAAAGTCGAAAAGTGCCGATTCTCAGCCTAGTTAGGAATAAATGACTTTTGATTTTAATTTTGATTCATCTAGGCGTGTCAAGCCAAGCCACGGTTTGATAGTATTTTGAATAGTCGCCAGTCGGTAAACAAGACAATGTTACTATACCAATAGTAACATTGTCTTTTAAATTCAGGATACCAATCCTGAATTTAAAATCAATTCCAAATAATCTAATGAATCTTTGCTTTGACAGAACCATTGAATCTTGCGTCGTCGTTCAGTCTGTTTATTCTATACCTACGAATCTTACAGTGAAAACTTTGGTGAATTATGCTGTCATTTCATCTGATGCAAGGGCACTATGGACAGGTCACTTTACCAAAGTTTTTAAATTTAGATTTGTACAGAATACATCAGCAGATCTTAGGAATAATCTTAAATCGTACCTACGTGTCGACTGTAGTACACATTATGAGTGTTATTTAATTTTAAGAATTAATTTGTTTGGTTACAGGGCCCCAATTCTGTATAATTCCCCGCGAAATCTTACCACGTGCAAACCACGTCAACATCGTGTCTTATTAACGGCAAAGAATCGAAATGTCAAACGTACGGATAACATGTATTTTGACAGTTCAAATTACGCTATTGTGTCATAGAATATGAGATGATGTTAATAGCAGCAGTGCTATTCTGTAAAAATCTCACCGTGAGGTGAGGTGAAGTGAGCGGGATGTGAGCTCTATCATTCCGTAATGGTAGGGATTGACACTATTGAGTGCTCACTTCACTTATGATTTCACGGTGAGATTTTTACAGAATCGACCGGCTGATGTGATTAACTAAGGAAGAAGATTAAGTGGTCATAGTATATTAGGGCCCTGATATAAAAAGAAACCACTTACCGTCCAATAGCCTCTTAGGTGTGCTCGAAGCTCCGCCATCTTCTAAAAGGTCAGGATGAGCTATAGAAGGGCTGGCGAGGGGAGGGGTATGCACTCTGCTGCTAGGAGGCCTCCTCGCAGTGAGGAGTGACGGCCTCCGAGCGCTGGTACTCCCACTTGAGACCTGGCCTGGCCTTGAGCCATCTTCTTGGTCGGAATTCGGTCCTGTGATTGGAAATATAAAATTTAAAATAATTGCAAGCAGTTTTCGATATCGAGTAAGTTGAAGTTAAGTTTCCAGGTTTATTAAGTTCCTAAGCAATTCTTCTTGAGTTAAGTATTCAACATTCAACATTACTCATGTAATTAAATGATCTTCCCAACTTTTTGTAATATGAATGTATACAGCCAACAATCCCGTTGGTAAATTGATGATAATCTTATGAATACTGGATGTTTTTTTTTTAAAAGCTCCAAATTTTTTCAGGGTATTCTACTCATGACTATGAACAACTTTCAGTATGGGACTAACTCTGAAATCACGAAATCAAAATCAGCTGTTTAAAGTTCAATACCTACTTGACCAAAATGTATGAAACAGCTGATTTTTTTTCGTGATCTCAGAGTTGGTTCCACAGTGAAAGTTGTTCATATTCATGGGTAGAACAGCCTGTAAAAATCTGGAGACGGTAAAAAATACATGAAACTCACCAGCACTATAACAATGATAAGACGTCAGGTCCTTATCACAGGAGGACACTTTATGCTGGATGAAGCGCACAATGTCAGCGAGGGCGAAGGCCCTGCGACAGGCCCCACACGTCAGGGTGTCTGCCGGGACCCCGGGTATGGGGGACCCGCCCCCCTCTGCCGCGCTGTCCGCATCCGCTGTAAGGTAAGGACATGGTTTGATATCTGTGATTATTGGTGGCGGCGAAAAAATAATAATAATATTCCACACAACGTCATCTAGTCCCAAACTAAGCAGAGCTTGTGCTATGAGTACATGCATATGTATATAATTCTAAATACATACATATTATAGATAAATTACACCCAGACAAAGAACAAATAATCGTGCTCATCACACAAACATTTGTCCTGGGTGGGAACTGAACCCACGACCTTGCGTATAGTAGTCAGGGCCACTGACCACTAGACCAACAGGCCTGCCAAATGATTTGGGATTTTGTGCTGAATTTAGAGTTTGAGAGATTTGCAACAATCGATGCTCCGGCTTAGCCAATTTAAAATTTATTTATTTAGTAATCACAATTTGTACAAGAATAGATTAGACGGCGACGCCCAAACTAGGCATTCACCTGTGTCTTGGGAGTCAACGGAGGCAATTTATTCAATTCAACCTTCTTCAAAATTATCTACATACATTGTGATGAAAATCGCATCAAAATTCTTCAGGTACAATAGAATAAAAGTACAAAGGAAAACTCTTTAGATGTTTTGTAGCTGCAAATGTTATGCCTTCAGAGTAAGTACTAAGTGAACATTAGCTGTAGATTCGGTTCTATGGAGATTCAAGGTGTAGCTGTAAGCCTTAATATGTTCGCCAACTTTACAGATCATTGAATTTAAGTTCTTTACAGTTCGATATTCAATCCCTAAAAATACTAAGTATCTAAAAGTAAGTTTGTAAATAGTTAGTCCTGTGGGAATTCACAAAAACGCAGATGTAAGCTTTTCAATTTAAATCATCGTTAGAAATAGGTACTTGGTATCCTAAAGCCTAATAATTGCGAATCGAAATAGCCCAGAAATATTTATTTATTAATGTTTCAGGTTTTTTTTTTTAAGCATCAATATTCAAGGATCGCATTATATCCACAAAATATTTAAAATACCACAAACAACCGCTGCTAAACGTGACACACTTTTTAAAAGACAGGACAGCCGATGCCAATTATAAGAAGAAAAAAAAAAGTGTTGCACAACATTCGTCCATGACATATGGGCAATGAATGACACTTTCTTTGAATCTTTTAAGTGTTAAATGATACTTAATTACATGTTGTTTCCTTCACGGTACTGTGAGGTGTCAGTTGTAGGGTTGACCGCTTAGCCGGGTACAAAAGACATGTAATAACCGTCATACTCTGTGGTCCGCATTTAAAGGGTTATCTTCTTTGTTGGGACAAGAAAGTTAATCGATTTTTTTTGGAACAGATGCTAAGGTGAGAGATTGTTATAATTATGTTTTTGATTTTGGGTTGTATTTCTGAATAGATAGGTACTGTAACTATTAATGTTATGCATAAGTGGTCGGACGTAGTAACGATAGAAAAAAAAACAAACGAGGGTTTGAAAAAAAGATTTTGTGATTCTATTTCTGGACGTAATCTGAACGACAATAGTATTGAATCCGACGACATCTGTTAATAGCGACCTACTAGCTTTATTTATTATTGAAAGTTTAGGTGCGAGCAGACTAGATCAATCCCTCTATCGCTTTAATAAAGCAGTCGTTTCTGAGAATTGGAGATTTCAAAGAGCCTTACGATTGGAAACTTTACTAAGAAGATATCAGTCGAGACTCGTGTAAGCATAACATCTGACGTCATCATCATCATCATCTGCCTAGCCTTTTCCCAACTATGTTGGGGTCGGCTTCCAGTCTAACCGGATGCAGCTGAATACCAGTATTTTACATGGAGCGACTGCCTATCTGACCTCCACAACCCAGTTACAGGGTAATATGATACTCATTGGTAAGACTGGATGTCAGACTTTCGGGCTACTGACGACCCGTAACGACTGTTAAAGATCCACGAATGACAGCCGGGACCAGCGGCTTAACGTGTTTTCCGAGGCACGGAGGGGTCTTGGTATGTGAAGATGGTCACCCATCCACGGACCAACCTCGGCAAGCGTAGCTTAACCTGATCGATTGACCCGTGCGGCTGTTATTACTTAGCCACAAGCCCCTCAACATCTGACGTCAATATAAAAAAAATGTTATAGTGCTCGATTTAATTCAATGCTAAAAGGATCTGGGTGTTGCAATACCTAAAATAGTTATCGCTAAATGTCTGGTATTTCAAAATGAGTTAATCGATATATTCTAAAAGGTGAATTTTATTTTCAGTGACACCTTTGCGCGTTTTGTTTTTTGTCAAGAAGAAAATGTTTATTTTGTAACGTGAATAAAATATAGGTACCATTGCATAAACAGCCTAAAATGTTCCCACTGCTGGGACAGAGACCTCCTCTCGGTGAGAGAGAGTGGGCTGTAATCCACCAAGTGGTTCCAATGCGGGTTGGTAGATATCAAATGTCTTCGATTTTTTGTTTGTAGAACATGCCGTCTTCCTCACGATGTTCTCCTTCACCGTTTTGAGAGGAGTTATGATGAAATAATTTACACAAAAAAAAAAAATCTCTTAAGTCGCCCCCGTTACCACTAGGTCACCACTGCTTCAAAATATTCCGTTAAAGTCATCTTTATTCACTCACTAGCTGATCCGGTGAAATTCGTACCGCATCAGAATCAATGTAAGTACTTATAAGGAAATTAATTATTTTCATTATAGTTTTTTTCGTGATTTTTTTCCCATATTTTAATAGTTATTCTGCTATTCGGGGCGGATACAAATCCAACAAATCAAAGATTATAAAAATCGGTTCAGCCGTTCTTGAGTTATAAATGGTGTAACTGACCTTATTTTATTTATATAAACATATAATATCATATTATGATTGGAATTAAATATGATTTTTTTAAACCATGAATACCTACTTACTATTAACTAGCATCCGCCCGCAACTTCGTTTGCGTAGAATTCGGAATTCCCGCCGTTTAAATCCTATTACCCGTTTTCCCGTAGGAATGAAGCATTTTCCCGCGGTAAAAAGTAGCCTATGTTCATCAGGGATAATATCGGCTTCTAATGGTAAAACAATTTTTCAAATCGGTCCAGTAGTTTCGGAGCCTATTCAATACAAACAAACAATCAAATCTTTCCTCGTTATAATATTAGTGTAGATTAGATCCACGCTGGATAGTCTCCCCTGCCCAAAGGCTAACCCCCAAACAAATCTCACGAACATAATTAACTCCTCACATGTTAATTGACATCACCGTAATATAAATAGCTCAACATAAGACACGGTTGCGACGCCTCGGATTATAAAGGCGCTTTCGCACGAACAATTGGGCGGCACATCAAAGCTCGTTCGCGAGCTAATTTCACATAAGTACTCTGTATACGCCCTTACATTCTACGTTCAAACTCTCTTGTTATTATTATTCTTTCTTCAATTTCTTTGTAAAGTAGGCAGCGCTTTAAGGTCTATAAGGGTTGTATTGCATTGTAACTGGAGAACTAAATTAATATAGTGAAAAAACTACGTGATTCGACGGCTATTGTTTGAACTGCCGTACCTAGTTTGTTTAGAGGGTATATTATGTAAATGCACGCGTTATTGATGTTAATTTTTTACAGATTTGTAAAGGTGATGGCTCGTGGCAAATGGGAACACTTCCTGGGGAAGTAGAGGTGGATGTATCCTGTGCCTGATCAAACAACGTTCAGTGATACTTTCGAAGTAAAAACGAATACGTATGGTACAAACTATCATTTGTAATTTGAGTGAAGAAAATTACGAAAAGTACAAGATTTTGGAAAATATTTCCCGCTGTTAAGAGCGTTGAAATTAACCCCCATCTAGCATCCTAGATATGGGTACTAATGCACCGATGTTCGATCTCACTACACTTATGCAACGATCAATCTTCCAACATAATAGGTACGTTATTGCTTCACGACTCAAGTGCTAACGCACATCATACCGCTAAACCCTTTCTAAACCCAACGTGTAAATGTAAAAGCCTTACAAGTAGGCACATAAACGTTTACAGTTTTACACAATCGAACCCTATCAATTTTACGTGAAAAGGTGGATTGTGGGTCAACTCGGACAAACGTTAGGCCACACCCACCGCCACGCCAGTGGACAGTGGTCACCACACATGCGCTGTGTGGACAAAAACTTAACACCCACATAAATATTTGATTTTCACGTTTGGAGTGATTTATGAGTATCTATCTATGTCGAGGGTAGCGTGCCCCAGTTTTGAATGCTTTAAATGGATCAATTTTGTGGCTATGTATTATTTGAGACCATTTTCGTGATTTATGTTTTCTGAAGTGTGAGCTGTAAATTGGGAACTAAAATGATGACACAAAAACTATTCCGTTGCACTACGAATGAAAGTTTTGTTCATGAACTGCAAAGTATACTTCTAAAATACATTAAAGCAGAAAACATCAAACCGACAATTCAATTAAAAACCTCAAAAACCAAAAGTGAAATCAATTATTCTCAACCGAAAACCAATATAAGAAGCGCGTGCATTTTATTTCTGTTTTATTGAAAAGTGCCGCCTAACCAAGGACAGTCGCCTCAGGTGACGAGAAGGGAGACACCCTCCGAAAGGACTGAGAGACCGAAAAGTTTAAATTAGCTCGTTACTACACACGGCGCCACATACCAGTTATAGCTCCGCATTTGTTTTTTCACAGAAAAGGTCACGCCAGCGACAGTTCTGTGCTAGCAAAGTTTCTTCTTGGCCGTTCGTTGCATTAATTATTAATTATATTTTGTCCCGACCGCCCGCGATTTGTATCACTGTGTTAATTTGCGAAACGTTTCTAACGCTTTTGACGGAGTACTGAAACTTTTGAGTTTACTTTTAGAATGTTCAAGATTGATGTGTATTGATTGCTGTGCTGTGTGACACTTGGGGAAAAAATATGTCTAACTTTGACATAGCTCTGACCACCGCGTCCAATGTTAATTGGCAGGGGATCACGGACCCTAACGATTGTGTATAGAAATTGTTCGTTTTTCACGACAATAAATCGAAAATAAAAATAATAAGAATGGATATCAAATGTTGCGGGGGTGTTTATTGTGTGCTGTTGTTATGCATTTGGTTTCTGCGTTCCGTTTGGGTGTGGTAGATGAGAAATTTAATATAATTTTGGAGTATAAATCTAACTGCTGTAAACATTGGGCTTCTAAAATTAATATGTAAGCTAATGAATGAAACATTTTGTTTGGAGGAAGATAACCTTATTTGAATATGTTATGGTATAAAAAACCTTGAAAAATTTCAACGCCAGCATACCGATGTTAAAATCTTACTAAAATGTAAAAGGACATCTAGGACATCTGCTTACCCCGCTTGACAGGCAAAAGCTTGAGCGAACAAAATCTTTTCATTTTCTTTTTTTACCATTTCTGTTTTCTTTACCAACTTATGAATGCCAAAGAATTTTGACATCGGCTTCTTTGACAGCTACTTTATTCAAAGGCTGAGTTGTCGGAAATGGACATATGCCACAAAAGCCTATAGAAACAGCCCTGTGTCGGCAAATTGAGATTTAAGGCTTGTTTTAATTTATCAGAAGCTTTTTTTGTTTGTAGAACTGGCTGGACACTTGTGTGATTTGAAATACTTAATTTTTATTTTATTTTTTCGGCCACGTCCGTTTTTAGGGGTTGGTAATTTAAAACCTCTTTGCAGTGTGTTGTTTGTCAGTGTGTGTTTGTAATGTAAAGTTTTTTTTTGTCTAAAATAAAAAACAGCTTCAGTAATAACGACCCAGCAAAAACACATACTTTCATATTGGAAACACGCCCATATAGCCAGTTTAGCCTCGCCATTCACGTCAGAAGGCGGGTTGTGTCAACAGCGTACTAATGACGTCACTTTTCTCAACATGGCCACTCTGCAACCCTTGCTTTTTTACCTATAATTACACTTAGCTGATGGAGGGGAGAATTTCGCGTTATGTACTTTAAATCAGTATATATATTGTGTTAATCATGCATCGTAACTTTCGCGTCGGTCAATCAAAAATTACGCTCTGAGAAAAATAAATACTATCATCTACAATGATAATTATTTCCTTTTATCGAAAATACTCTGTATAAGTAAATAATAGTAGATAAATTTAATTTAATCGTACCTAGTCTGTTCCTAAAAGATACAAATCAACAGATGATTAGGTACCTAATTGATAATAACGATCGTTTACTGAGTCATTATAATAACCAATAAACTTAAAATACAATCAGAAGCTTCCAATATAAAACACCTAGCATCTATCAGATTAAAGGGCCTACCTATAAAATAGGATTACCTCTTAAGGGGACGGTTCTCGCCCACCGATAGCTAATCAAATTATCCGACGTAATTCCGAGCGACAAAAAAGGCTGATTATCTTTATCTTGTTGTTTTTTTCCTCTCGACCCAAGGGAGCTAAAGGGATCACTGTCCAATGCTGAATTTGTTATTTTTTTAGTAAAGTACCTTGTTTTATTTGATTCTTATTTTGTCTAGTTTGTCCAAAATTAATTGAATTTTTGTTTTTTTTTTGAGATTGAAAACATTGTTCAACCAAAACGCACAAAAAAAAAAAATATTCGAGGAAAAGGAAAATACTTTAAAAAAATGTAATACTTTCCTAGATAGTGCAAGACTTATACTATTAGGGACAAGATCCGATCCCACATTTTACACCTTGATTTAAAAACTTTCCTGGGTCATCAAAAAGAAAAGTGATGGCTTATCAATATTGCCTTTTTACATAGCACAGGTAAATAAGGTGTCCCGCGGGGGTGACAACACGAAAAAATAGCGGCTACGTCGGTGACTGATCAAATTAAGGTCGGGTCAGTAATCGTGTTACAGATACCCAATACTGGGCGGAATATTCGGAATAACTTGAGAAAAACAGAGGCCTCCTGTGTATTGGCCTCTTCGTTAGAGGGATTTGAATTTTTTTCTCTTTTTCGCTTTAGGTGTGTAACACGATTCCGCGCCTGGGGAGTCAGATGGACAACCCTTAATAGAAAAAACGTTGGTTATAAAAATCGAGAGTGAAAATTTATATTGTCAATTTTTCTGAACGGTGTCAATGTCGGTTTAACTTTAGATTAATTTTTCTCTCCACGTTATTATTCAGTCAAAAATAAGCATTATTTCTGTAGCATAAGCGTTGAAATCCAATGAAGCAGAAACATAATACCGTGCCAAATAAACATAATTTACTAATGAATTCTACTGCTTTTAAATTCGCTTGCAGGTACAGTCAACGTAGCAATTAAATGATCATCTAATTATACTTCCATTTTAGTAAAATCCATTCAATATTAAATACAACTATCGACAACTATAATTAGAAAACCGAACCTATAGGTTTATTCTCATCAAAAGCATTATGTGTTATCATAAAATCTTTAATAATTCGTATCAAAATATACGGGTCGTATACTCAGTGTCAAGCACCTACCCTTGTGGAACAGGGGAAGGAGTGTGGTGTGTCTTCCTGAAGATATTTGTCACGGCACGAGTGTCAATAAAAACGCCACACCGGACTGTCTGCCACTATACTGAGATGGCATAGGGATGGGAATGGAAAATATCGATAGAACGATAGAAAATATATTCGTAAATTGATCTAAAATAGATTTATGTAGTAAACTAGCTGTGAATACCCGCTTCGCTGGGTCATTTTTAATTGTATAGTTATTTGTTAATGTTAATTATCTATCACTACTTACTTCATATTTTTTCATATAAAAGACATATTTTCTTATTCTTTTATTGATCTTACTTGTTTTTATATTAATATCTTACGACTAAGTAGACATTAATATCTTAAATCATCTAACATTAACTGATATACTAAACATTTTTATTAATGATAATCACACATTTTTAGAAATCACATTTTTCAACCCCCGTATCTTCTACACCCTTATAGGTATCTACTTGCAACCGCTATAGTGCACGATGGGAGCCTTGTACCTATTGCGACATACAAACACTATGCGTCTGCGACGTGCAGTTTTAGCTGCAAAGTAAAATCTAGGCACACACTTTATTTTTATATATACAAACTAGACTGCATAATCAAGAGCATAACCTGGATACATAGTAATTATTTAAAATTATTTAATCGACTCAGAATTAATTATTTCAAGACATTTCAACACTGATGACAATGCAATACCTATATTTTCTGAAATCCCATTATAAAGTATACTAGGTTACACATTTCTTCAAAATAACGATGCAAAAAAATTGTGATTCACTTAGCTGTTAAAAACTAAGCCTAACAAAATGTACCTTTAAATAAAACACTACCACAGTCAACCTAACCTAATTACTTACCCAGCTTCACTATCTTTCCCGAGCACACTTGAGACGCTCCTATTATCGACATCAATAACTCGCAGCACTAGAAGAACAATACCCGTTAAAGCGGACACTTAACCCCTAATCCTTACTCCGGCAGTTTTATCTCGGCGCCGGGCATTTATGGCAAAAATCTTAATTCCAGAACCGCACTGTCGTTAACTGCCCGCCGCTAATTATTGCGGCTGACTGTATTTATTACTACAAGTGCCTGCTGTTTATTGTACCTAAGTTTATTTACTGATTGGTTTTGTGATAGAGAATCGATATAGGTTATTTTTGCTATTTCGTTGAAATTCCACAGAAGAAAATTATTTTAAGAATATTTTTTAATCAATCATGAGATTTGGCTATTTTGAGTGCATTCAAGAGTTTGCCTTATTGAGGTTAGTACAGAAATTATCTACCTAGATGACCGTAACATTTTGACTGTATAAAACGACAGTGCAAAAAAACGTGAAAGCAATAATCCCATACTTAAAAAAAAATCAGAACATAACAGTTCAAAAGGCATGAAGTCTCCCAAAATTTCGCACAACAAAATTCACACACAGTAAAAAATAAACGGAATGCATGCATGTCTTCTGTGCACAATAAGAAATATAGTTTTTCCTAAAGCTATAAAAGTGGGGTCATAAAGCTTCGTCCGGTCGGGACTGGTGCCAGTATTGGCTACAACCCTTGCACTGTTACAGCGAAAATGGACTTTTTAAACCATAATAAACTTATATGAGACCTAAAATTTTAAAGCGATGATAAAATAGAAGTATGGAAAGGAATGTAGGTAATGAGTTCAGAAATGGAAATTAATGATGAAGGAATCTTGGAATTGTGTGGTCTCTAAGTTGAAGTTAATAAAGTAGCAGATGGTAGAAAATAAAGAGTGAAAAGACAAACGAATTTAGACTTCCAATTTAGGTGAATAATTTCCAATAAGAATCAACTTCATCTATGTTGGGTCGTTCCTTCATAGAAAAATGGAGACAAGTTTTTTTAACATACATTTTCTCTTAGTAACTATCAGCTATAATGTCTTAAACAAAATTCCTAGCCATTCATAATAGATCACCATTAAACCAACATATATTTGAAATAAAACAAAGATCGCGAAAACATCCTAGCCTCGCCTATTACCCTCGCGGTCATTATTTTGACATACAGCCTCTGCGGCCGAGTATTTGCGGTCAATGCGGCAGACGAATGCAGTTTTATTTTAAAATATACTTTTAAATTTCGCTTTATGTTGATAAAGTGTGGAGTTTGCAGAAATGAGTGTTTTTGCTTTAACTTTCTCTAAGACTTTTTGTGAAGTTTTTAAGATAAATATTGCTGGAGACACTTCCGAGTTCCAGGTCAGTGGAGACTTTGCGTAAGAATCTTAACCAAATCTTTTAACATAGCATAGACAAACATATTATAACACTCAGGCAATATAGAAGTAGTCGTGCAAAAGAAAAGAGATTCCAAGATACAAAACCAGACAGATCTAACTTTACATATTGTAATAGACAGTCTTATCTACATTTAGTCAGCAATCAATCTAATCTCAGCATAATACCCAAATTAAATCATATCAATTTATATAGCCCATATAACTCAGGGCCGATCTATACGCAGAGAGATATTACACTATAACGTTCAGTCCACTTACGCACTCATTTATATGTTAATGTGAACGGCATCCGATTCGTTCAGATTCATACACAGATATCTTTCGGGGACAGATATCATTTTCACTGCCTTATTACTTTCCAATTTGTCTTCAGTATTGGTTATTGCCCCGTTTATTGCTGCCCCCAACCTCTCTATTAAGTCGAGCTTGACAATTACATAAACAATACGATCGAAGTTGGAAAATTTTCAGATCAAGCGAAAATACCTTTTCGTCTTAAGTCGATGCCAGAGTCGAAAAATCTTGACTTACTCCGCGTTGATAAATCCATTGTTCTTCACCACAAAATCACTGTGAGTGTTCAACACTAAATGTAGTCCAAGCATTCAACTTAGCAGCACAAGCACTAACTTAAAACTGAACAGAGTTCAAGTCCGATGTTTACTGACCACTGAGTAACCAAGATGTTCGAAGTCATAAAGCATGTGATCATCTTCGCAGATGAACACAGACTGACTGGCTACCTCTATAAAATTCGAGGCCCGAAATTTTAATGAAAAAAGATCCCCCAAAGTGCCAGGTAAAAAAATTCCCGTATCAAAACCGCCGTTTCCTAGTGACCCCGATCGCTCTCCCATCCCTTTGTTGGGCTCCTTTTATTTATAATAGTACATTTTTTTCACACACGGCACCCCTAATAACGTGTGAGCAAAAATATGCGTAATCGTTTGCAGTACCGAAGTATGGGGACAGGATTCTAACGTTCATAAAGAAAAAACACAACTGTCCCCCATTTGAATGGCAAAAAGTGCATGTCACTGCGAAAATGGTATTAGTGGATGAATATGATTTTGTACAGATCAGAATGGATGGATGACTTATAATTGTGTCGCGTTATATTTAGCATGAATTATTGGTTTGACGTGGTTTTTGTGAAGCTTACTAGGGCTTTAGGATCGATGTCTACATAACTTTAAGTAACCACCATGAACTGACTAAATTCTGCTGTCATTTATTCTCTAACTAGCTGCGCCCCGCGGTTTCACCCGCATAAGTATAGATTCCGTGGGAACATTGGGATAAAACGTATTCTATATGTTAATCCCGGTTATAAACTATCTGTGTACCAAATTTCATCCAAATCCGTTCAGTCGTTTGAGCGTGAAGAAGTAACAAACATACAAACACACACACACTCACAAACTTTCGCCTTTATATTATTATAGTGTGATGTCTACAAGCGTATTCCCGAACTTCGATCTTCACTTATTGCCTTTCCAACGTTATTCTGTCTTCTATTTCTTGCAGTAATTGAATAAAGAAATTATCTTCGAGATTTGCCGCGAGACTCGTAATAAAATTATGACAATCGAATAGACGTCCAAACGTTTGGTAGTGACCCCAGCACGACACAATGTTTGCTATTTCTAGGTAAACAAATATGGAAGATTGACATGGAGTGTACATCTGGTAGGCTGACGCAAATAATGGGGGATAAATAATATAATTTTATTATCCTGGAACAAATTGCGCGTGATGTGTCGGACAGGAATATTTTTTGCAAACTATACAATAGTTGCAGATTAAACATTGCGTATTAGTCATTGCTTACTAATAAAACAGAATAACATTAGGACAACTAAGAAAATAAAGAAAAAATAGTCGTGAACGTCCAAATTGTTTTAGAAGTAAGTAACGTTACAAAATCAGCAATTCTGCACAATGCAATCCGTGAACTTTGGTATCGCCCAGTACACTTTAATATTCTTATTCAAATACATCCAAACCAAATCAATTTTTTTTTATCGAAATCAAACAAAAAATCGTGTCGGATGAACAAAAACGTATACAGTTACACCACCGTTGTCCAAGATGAGATCCGAAAATTTCGGCTGAAGTTACCTGTTACCGGCCGTGTGAAAACGGAACAGGTGTCTGCGGTCCGTCTTCCGTCCGACCTGGTAATTATAGAATGGACAATGGCGGCGCGTGATGCGCGGGAGTGTATGTCGACGCGTCCGCGGTTTCGTTTCGAATATCGCGATTGTGTTCTGCTATTGTGAAATACTGTTCTGATTATAGACCTGCGAATTTTATGAGTGATATTTTTATGTTTATGTTATTATATCTTTAAGAATATGAGAGTATTGTTGCAGGATCAATAGGATTGTTGGAGTTTTTTAAAGTACTGATCCGTTGGAAAGCTTTGATACTGAAGCTAATTACGGTACAAAAGGATTTAAAATCCAAATGAGAATACAATACAGCATTGATTCTAGAACAGATGGTGTTGTTCCCTTTCTTTTTCTTACAAGACACAGAAAACCTCCTCTGTGGGTTCCAGATGACTATCTGATTTCATCGCAACATCAATTAAACAAACCTGCAAATACGGTACGGAAGGACCATGACCATCTATTTTACCAGAAAAAAAAAATCGTTCCCACAATATGCTCCGATTTTGGTCAAAGCGCACATTGTGGACAGTATTGTTAAGTGTTTTGATGACGGATCTGCCAAAGGATTGGATGACACCTTGGACTTGAAAAAATGTGACAGCGTGGGATACGTGAAAGGGATTCTTGGCAAATATGATGAACAGTGTTACATTGTTTTGATTTTGTACAGAAACAGAATTTTTATCTGTGTTTTTTTATTATGTTCTGTTTTCTATAATAGTAATATTTTTTGCAATACATACATTGCGATAAAGCAAGCCTTTGTTATATAAGAATATCATTAGCATGGCTTATATTGTTAGGGACTATAAATGTCATAATATAAATTACTACCGCATGCGTTTGTATAATTATCTTACACAGATTTCTTCCACAATAAAAAGTGATCAGGTCGCCTAGACTCATTGAACTTATTCTCATAATTTACCGCGTATACTTCCAACATAAATGACCTCCACCACACGGTTTATTTTCTCTTCTGTCATGTGAGTTGGCACGTCAGGAGGGCAGGGGGAGGTGTCAAGTTAAATTGGTGTATTCTACGAGTAAGGTACATTGATGAAACCAATTATTCGTGGCGTAAATTTAATGGTTCGCTTCGTTCTTGTCACAGAGTTGTTTAGTTGTAGACGTGTCTTCATTTGTTTTTTGATGTCTTTTGAAGAGAGGTTTTTGAGTTTTTTGGTGTTTGTGAGGATTACTTTGTTTCTTAATATCAAAATTGAAATCATTTATCTTTTTGATTTTTACTATAATATAGATAGACGCAGATTCAAAGTTAGAACTTCTTCTCTTGTTTAGTTTTTCATTTGTTTTTTAAATGTCTTATGTTAATAGGTTTTTTATTATTTTGATATTTGTGTATTTTTCATTAACAGTATTCAAATCATTTATTTTGCAATAATATTATAGATAGACGCAGATCATAAGTTGAAACTTCTTTAACTTTTTTGAACGAAACGATATACCGTTTATGTAGTGAAAAAGTAAAACACTTAATGAAAACCATAAAACAGTACTCACTAAGATATAATGTCTCAATAAACTCAATTTCAGAATTAATTAAAACAATTAACTTACTTTGTATTCATACAAAACAGACGTGTAGGGTAATTCTAACGTTTGAACAGTCTCCAGCGCAGACAATGGGTTATGTTGCCCGCTCGCACGCGGGTCGTCGGTCGTCGGTTATCTACCGATCGGAAGAAAGCCGATCTGCGGCCGCGCCGACAAATTTATCGCACTGTTCGCCTCTGCGTTTACAGTTAGTTGCTATGTCTGTGGAAGGTGTAACATTAAAGACTTTTCCTTGTGGTTTTTGCTAGTTGTGTGCGGATAGTTGGTTGATTTTTGTATTTACATATCCTAAAGTAAGAAATTAATTTTGTGCATTCATTATAATCAAAACATTAACAATGGCGTCGATTCACTTGCTCACAAACTAAACTAAATTTAATTTCAGTGCATCTTTTCCTTATATTTCATTGAACAAAGGACCGAAGATAAACATTCGTTTAGTCCTATCAAAATAATCAGCGCCTGACGTAAATTGACGTATTTTTAGTAGCCAATTTTTTAATCACGTCTAAAATTGTCTATGGAGTATCTTAATTAGACAGGACTAACCTAATATTTATCTTCTGTCCTTTTCTTAATGAAATAGAAAGAAAAAGATGCACTGAAATTAAATTTAGTTTAGTTTGTGAATAAGGTAATCGGCGCCAATGTCATCCTACGTCTTTATTTGCCTGATTGAGATTAGCTTTTGTTATTTTCTAATTCACTGTCAGTAAATCTGGCGCTCATCTAGAAATGCTACCACACTATTATTCTTGTGCAAAAAATATTCTTTGTTTACACATACACGAACCTTCTTGCTCATTTCACATGGCCTCAATTAAGCAGTCATCATTCAAACGGATGTAAGTGCATAATCTCAAGTCGGGTCATCGCGTTAACAAGGCGAGCGGTCACGAACTGCCCGGTATGGGAAAGCTCCCAGCATACAAATGCAGATACGACCTTATGACGGTTCGGCTTGGGTAACCGGAAATGCAGTATTGCGCCGACACCTACGTGCGACGCCAGATGGCGGTAGTGATTACTAAGAGATTATTTATCAGCGGATTTATATTAGACAGCCATAATTACCGACCACTTTTAAGCAACGTTCGGTTACCTTTTAAAGAAAGCTATAAAACAGTTATTGTAAATTGAATATTCCGTTAACAATATCTACTTATCGAATCGTGCTAAACATTAACAATATTTAGTTAAAGGGCTATCTATAATAAATCTGAGAGAACGCCCACACAGCACACGTGATGACTAGAACAATACCCGACAAGCCTTACAACACAATATAAATCATAAACGTACATCGAGCTATCATCTTTCACTCCTCTAGTTGTGTGTCTTATGATTTTTAACACCCACTTGATCCCTAACAATAAGCTTTTGAGACATTGCAACATATTTTGATACGTAACCTAAGTTTAGGCCTGTCTATAATTCTATTGGTCTGTGGTGTTAGATTGAGTAGTGTGTTTTCGTATTTGATGATTGTATTTAGACGAAGCCAATCTCTGTATTGCTAAAAAGATAAATGTCTATTGAATGAACGTTTTGCAACGTTTTAGGTATCGCTAGTTGGTTATTTACTGTTCAGAATATTAAGATGCAAAATGCAGCAAGCCTAGTAAGGTTACCCGTAATGTGTTGTTTTGATTATAATACAAGTTTTTTATTTATCAGACTTTGTGTGTTTAATATACCGTTGATTGGATCTTGATTTACTAATGCAGAAAACAGAGCGCTTCTTGCAAAATCGTTCACGAAGATAAAAAATAACAAAAAACCAAATGAAACCATAAAAAAGGATCAAATCTGGATGTGTCTCAACAATACGAAACTATGCTCTATTAAGGCTACGTTTGTCCAACCTGACATGTTGTATGGCCATATGGCAGAAAAAAATAATCAGAGAGTTTAAACTGCCGAATCAAAAGATATTGGACAATGGTCACGAAGAAATCATTCATTCGCCGACAGTTCGGGATGAATTGATGTGGATCAGGTAGATCTGACACGTAGCAATCTTCCCTTCAATCAAGTTTTGGTAGATTTTGTACCTGCATAGTCATAGATAAATAGAATCTTGGTATAATACATGTAGATGCTGAAGCATATATTAATGTTGATAATAAATATGATGAATTATGTGGTATCTAAGTCGATGCCTACTAAAATCTCTGAATTTAAACAACTAAGGAACATCATTTTTATAAAGCAACTGCAGTTTACCAAAATAAACGAATTACAGTAGGTGCAATATGTGGCTTTGAAAACGTTCATATTTATATCTCTACCAATAATGCTACTGTAAACAGAAAATAGAGCATGGACCAGAAAAAAATTAAAGAAAGTGACACTTGTAAGCCCTTTTCTATCAAAATTGATGAAAGGGTGTCACATAATGATGCACAATAGTTATTTTGCCTTCGGATACCAACCCTATTCCGTATTGTTAATATTATCGGCGATCCGACTCATGTGGATGCGGTTTGAGCCTGTTTTGACCAAAAAAATCCTTTTGACCAATTGTTTGTCAAAGGTAGGAATAGATTTTTTGTCAATGTGTTTATCGGAGTTTGACCATGGGAAAATATCGGAGACTCAGGTGCCTCTATCGCATTCTGATCCATTGTCAACCTGTTGTTGAGGTCCATTTGATAAAATCTGAGCAGCTTTTGTTTAGCTTGAATATTTTTCGTGTGTTAATGATTCTGTTTTTAATCAATACGCTTTGGGGGCTCGTGTAAAGGTTCTTTGTTAAGTCTTTAATCTATATAAAGCTAACACCTACCAAACTTTAAATCGTCTAACGTTGAAAGGCCGACATTAACAAATTGGTATCAAAGCCTGACAAAGATGGACTCTTGAGAAACTGTCCACCCACTCCCTGGCTATTGATCGTGGTCTGCTCACAATAAATTAATTCTTGTTATGAACATTTTTTATTCCAGTATGTTTAAAGCTCTGTATTTATTTTAAGCTCGTAATAGAGTCTAATGGGCGGACATTGGTCAAAAGAGATTTAGTTTGAAGATGAATAGATTCTTCCAATGTATAATTATGTGATCTTGTTAGTTAATTATCATGAGGAATGAATTGAATGAAGTCAAGACTCAGATTGAAAACATCCTTTGGTACGTCTTTTCTTTAAAAACGTTTTATAAGACACCTCGTTTATGGAAACTTATAATTTCATATTCAACCCTTTTGGCAATTACAATGTTATGATCTTAATCGATACTCCAAACATTATTGATGAAAAAAAAAACTAACAACAGAGATTACTTGTACAAGATAAGTTTACTTGAAGTGCTGTAAAGGCATTATCTCTCTGACTCATCTAAATGTCATAGATTAAGTCTTGAACAAGAAAGGCTATGTTTGGGCTACTGTTTTATTGTTTGTAACTCGATTTGTATTGTTAGTTGTATAAATCCTTTCCTCTGGGAAAGGATTGTTTGTAAAAACAGCAGTGTTCTTTTTTTTTTCATGTTATCTTTGCCCGTCTGTTTGGCAAAAAAACTTCTCAAGTATGGCCACGTTTTTGCGTTGTCTATCAGGTAGGTAGAACATTAAGAACTGTTAATTCATTAAAGCAATATTATACATAGTATCTTCCAACAAATGGTTGCAAAAAATCATCTAATGGGTCAAAAATGGAAATTGTATAAGCTTTGACCAATTTCTAGCTATCTACTAACGAGTCCCTCTACAAGATCTTTGAATTTCTCTGGATTTTACTTAACAAATGCATTTAAATTTGACTCTGTTTTTTCTCTCTCAACATCTGCATTTATGAAACTTATTTCATTCAATTCTAAAATGTTCAGCATCATATCGAGAATGCCTCCAACGTTGTTCTGCACTGTTTAATGGGACCGGACTAATAAATCCAATTTAAATGTTACCAGGACCTCCGCTGACATAACATATGTAAATCCATACGTCTTTATCTTCAGAATCACAAACACAAAACGCCGTTCGATGCGCTCAAAAAAAAAGGCATAAAATCAAGCCGGTCCAGTTGGAAATTCAAAACGGGTGGCCGTCCGCACAATCATTATTCTAAATAAGAAAATTAACTTCATTCCCGTAATTTAAATATGTTGCGAAATAAATTATCTGATGTGGCTTTCTCTTATACTGCTCTAATGGACGTCGGTTGTCAATTGCTAAAATATGTTGTCTTGACGAATTCAATTTATTGGATCAAGTACAAGGAGATGAGAATTCTTTCCCACGACTTGGTTCGCGTGGATGCATTATGGCTGACTGCGTGCAATTGAAATAGGTGATCAGGTCTATTAGCGTGCTTTGTGATATTTATTGCTCGTTAATCATGATTCCTTTGTAAACAAGGAGGTTGCCGTCTATAACGTGAGAAAGGGTAACTTGACCGTTAAATCAAGATAGTACCGTTATTGCTTTAATTATACTATCAACACAATCGACATCAATATTCATAATTTAGAAATAGTCCAGCCCTATATTTGCCATTCCCACCGTATATTTGTATGAAGACACAAGGATTAACCGAGGTCCAATAATTCCTGACCAAGGATCAAGATTGAGAGTTCCGTTTGTAAATGCGATCCTTCGATATTCGCTTAATGAAGACATATTGAATCGCTAAGCGGCAAAGGACAAGATATAGGCAATGTTTAAATTGACGTGCGGCCCTTTTATGCCGCATCCGTTCAGTTTTGTATCAAACACAATGCCAAATAAATGAAACAATTAAACAAAACCTCGAGCGGTCAATAAAAAATGATACTGCAAATAAGAGTATTAAGCCTTTTATTAATTCTGGAGCATATCAAGTTTTTCTGCATATATTTGAATAGCAAAATTTTATTAATGACGATGCAGGGATTTCATTCAAACAAAACAAAAACAATATCAATTAAAAAGTCTACAGAGGACAGAAAACCCATATCAATTAGTGACAAATGCGAAGTAAAAACAAAACGGGTACCTCTGTTAATGTTTTATTTAGAGCCCGGTCGGGCTCGGCACGAAAGTTAACTTGGATTTTTAAAAGTTTGTTCAAAAGTTACGCTCGCGGTATCCCCCGTCCGTCTGGCCTCGCACCTGATAAAGTAATTTTACGATTCCCTAATTCATACTTTTGAGGAGGGTTTTAAAAAGCCAGAAGGTTTTCTGCCTCTGGACATAATTGGGATCGCGTTAAAACTTGACGACTTTTTAAATTTTTAATTTTGCAGTACCGTGCCGTTTACCAATGGGAACATAATTTTGTTTTGTGATGGCTGTTGTGACAGATTTAGTGTGGCCTGGTTTTGGAAACTAGTATGGATAAAATTTCACCTCCAGTAATTACTGGTCTTGAACAAGCATACATACAAGAACGACCACATAATGGCATCCAATTTCATGTAGTGTAAAGGGGGTCCCATTGTTACTCACAACAAAACCCGAGTACCTCGAACTTCTTGCTTTCAAAATAAGAACAAACGTGTCATCGACGAAATGACGCGTGTCGACCAATCGGGCGCGACGGCCGCAGACGATGGTGACGTCACTCTGCCACCAACCAATCCGAGTCGCCCGTCGCCTCCGGTCAACTTGGACTAATTGCCCATGTGTGCGATAACGCTAGTTTTGAGAGGAATCCGTGCGCAAGAGTCGACGGCCGACACAGGCTCATATATTACAAAAGAGCGAACTTGTACCGGTTGGTTTTGCTAAATAAATTGTAAATTGATTGTATTTAAACAAATTCTGCACTAAAAGATGGATAGCTTATGGGTGGACATATTTATAGGCCAAAGTCAGCTAACAAAGAAATCAGATTAGCTTCAGACGGGCCTAATTTTAAGAATGATAATTTTAAATAAATTATTATTACAGGGCAAACAGTAATTCAATATATTCAAAATAAGGTCAATCTTTGTTTTAAATAACAGAAACAGAGCATTCTAAATGAAAAAGTCAGTCACCTGAATTTAAGTTGGAAGTAAAAACCGCTCTATGAGATTAATTGGCGGTCTGAAATTACAAACTCACTGGTCATCCCATTGTGAGTTAAGTAAAGCATGGGAAAGAACATAAGATGCTTACACTTTTGCTTATAATTTTTAATTAATACACCTAACTGTTGGATAGTGGGAATCAAATCTAAGAAACAATAGAAAAGGCATGTGTATTCAGAAAACAGTTTCTAATGTTTAATATTACTATTCTTAATTGGCATATAAAATTATTTTAACTGTTCCAGCACAATTTTATTAATCACTAAAGTAGCCAATGATATTCAAGAAAATAGTAATATTGCCCACAAAATAATTTGTTGCATTTATGATCTTTAAGATAGTAAAAACAAAGACCGTTTTGCTGCTAATAAATTAATTATAGCTTGCAACTTCTTACAATGTTGCAGTACTGCTGACCTTAGCACTTGGACTAAGGTTATAACAGGTGATATATAATAATTTACACAGTGCAAGTGGTTAGAATTTGCATGGCAAATTAATTTTCCATAATACATGGATCATGGACTTCATTTTTGCAACAAGCATATTCATATATATTTTTTGCCAATTTTTGACATTATAACAGTTTTACTAGTGGCCTATTTATGTTGTATTGGTATTATATGTTGATGATTTATATTAACATTGTGATCTCCTAATTCTTCTACAGTACAATTTGTAGCTTTTACATTTTCTCTATCAAACTGTCCAGTTCCCCCGATACGGGGAAGACTGGTATGAATATTTTAAAGGGGCTACTTAGTCCTCTTTTCATGTTTCCCTTTCGGACATGTGATGACCACGGACGGCGTGTCAATATTGCCACAAGCTCCGGTATTAAGTAGCTCGTTGCCTGAATGAATAGAGTCTCGCCGGCACTGCCACATTGTGCATGTGGACTCTGTGTTTATTTAGATGATGTTTTTGTGGAACGTGAGATGAAGTTTTGCTTGGACACAGCATAAAAATATTTCGAGTTTTGCAATTTTGGTTGTGCAAAATTTACAGATTTTCGTGGGATAAAATTAGTAGCCCTTTACTAATTGTTTCTTTCGAATTTGCTCTTTTTGGTTGCTTACTTTATAATAATTTACATTCCATGGGCATCTCCCAAAAAAAAAAAAAACAACCAAAGAGTTTTCTGAAAGTTAGATGGAATTGACAGCGGCAATAAATAAAATCCAGTAGGAAAATTTAGTAGTTCAAGTTCTGCTAACTTACCTTGCGCGATGCGTACAGCTGGCATCTTAATTCTCATCTTGATTTGGTCACCTATTTTTAGATCTTCAACAACTTCTTTATCCTCAGAATTTTTTATCTTAATATCTTAGCTATCTCACGACAGTTCTTTAGCTCACTTCACATGTGCCGCCGTCGGTCCAGCGGCTTATCGTCCTATTTCTAAAACGTTATTGATAACGGAGGTCGTGTTATCACAAATCCCCCCTTGAATGTCCGACGGTAAACATCAATAGAACTTTTAGTCATCTTCTTAATTTCTTCATCGTTCACGAATCAAAATCCAACTAGTTCTTATCTTACTTTTTCCTTTTCATGTTGTGGTGATTCAGTTCACACGTCAGTCGAATGTTTGCTCGCCAAAATCGACTGGTCATAAAGAGGGCCTTATCAACACTTGAATGAGCGTCTCAGTACCCTATCTAATCTATCCACACCTAGTGGCGATCCTGCGATTCGGTAAACGATTCATTTGGTCACACTTCATTAAATAGCATCTGTTTAAACTTCTTCACTTTTCAGTCCGAACAAACAAAATTTTCAGTCACTGTCCGATTTATTAAATTTTATTTATATTGTTCCGGTGAAAATTTAGCTATATTCCTCGAATAATTTTACGGCAAAATTAAAACAGAAATAAAATAATTTTGAAATTTTAACTGTTGTCTCGTGTTTACGATATATCGAAGTAGCGTCTCGCGATCAAGCACGTCGCGCGTGCGAAGCGGTGCGAGGCAGGTGCGCGGCCGGCCGCCCGCTCTCGCCCGATGTCCGAGAGCGTCTGTCCTGTGTCCCTTCGCGCGAGGGCTCCGCGGCCTCCGCATGTCCACAACTCGCGCTGTCTCGCTCGGCCGGCCGACGACGGCGCGTGCGAGTCCGCACGAAGTGGCCAGGGGTTACTCGCGGTCGCCACCGCCTCGGCTGATCGACAGAGACCGTGTCACGCGTGCTCTACCATCAGACGCGTGGGTGGGAGTGAGACGGGCATAAATCATAAGTGCCGTGCGTCGGTGTGCGTGCGCGGGTGGGGCGAAGATGCAGCGCGTACAAAAGAAAAGGGATAATATTTGCTTGCATATTTCATGACTCGATTAGGAGATGGAATTTTTAATTGAATGGACCCGAGCGCGGTCAGTCTACGCTTTCAAGGCGGTTTTAAAAATTAAGAACCCGTACAAAAGGGATTTATAAAGTTTTCTTTTGTTTTACTCAGTAAACGTTTCTTTTAAGATCCGCACAGTGAAAGAGCTTGGTTGGTTTTACTTCATAAAATATTTGATAATACAATTAGGACATATAGAGCCTTTTTCTTCAATAAAATATAAAAAAAAAATAAAAAAATGCATTTTCTTTCATAAAAAAGTAGTCTACGTTTTTTTACGTTCTCGTCATTGAATAACGTTACGTCGGCGTAGCAGGCCGCTACGTACGCTACGCGGCTCGTAGCGCGCAAGCATCGTAGCGTCATTGAAAAATGAAGCTTTAAATTGCGTAGTAAATTAATTTCGAGTAAAATTGTGACAGAAACAAAACTTTTTAAATAACAACATGAAACTTTCGTAACCAAAACAAGTGTCATTTTAAATCATTCAAACCACTCCACATTCATTCCTTATAAACTTTATTCGCTCAAATAAAAGAGGAAGAATATAAAACTACATTACCGAAAAATTCAAGAAAGCGCAACACGTAAAGCTAGATCTTCACTCTCGCTGGCAAGTTTTCGCGGCACATTTTTTCCCTCGCCGCCGTTATTTTACTTAAGACGCCGACGAACTTATCTTGGTCGGTCCTTGACTTTAATAAGTTTTATGAGTGTCAGTCGCTTAACTGGCGCGAGAACGGGCGTCGAAAAAGAACTTTTTCATAATTGTTTCTCGACTCAGTCGCGAAGTTCCCGGGACTGTTCGATTATTGAAATTTCAAATTGTTGTAAGTGATTGATTGTTTATTGATTTCGTTATTTTTGTTGTTTTGTGGTCCATGTTTTTGGAGAGGCTGTTTTTGTTTTTATGTTTATTAGGGCTGATTGTTTAATTATCATTTAAATAATAGTTATTTTTTTATTGGAATATGAAAGAATGAAGCTACTAGGTAAAAAACTTAGATAGATAATCAGTCTGTAGTAAAAAAATAGGGGTTGAACAGATGAAAATAAAATGCTTTGGAATTGACAAACATTTTAAAACAATGTTAATGCATAAAATCCCAGTAACCACATTCTGAACCCAGCCTAAGATCCCCAATCGCTTGACCAAACACACCATGATAGGCTGCACACAAATCTTTTAAAAAACCGTGGTCACTAATGTCCAGCAGCATAAAACCTTCGCACTATACCCGTCCTTGTCTAATTGTCACATATGAAAGGCGATAATAGAGACAACTAAAGGGTTGTACGTTTTCTCGAGTGGAAATCTGGATATAATGACCGATGTATGTCTATCTCGTTCATATGTAGGGGTGTGTGGGTGTGTGGAAAGGGATGGTGGTGTATACGCTTGTAGTTTGGTTGTGTGGGGTGAGTTTTCACGTCGCTACTCGACGCTAGGCGGCGTGGAAAACCTTGTCGCGTTTTGGTGTAAAATTTTCGGTACGTTTGTAGGTTGAAAATGTTCTCAAAAGTTTCAATATTACAAAGGTACGTTTATTGTTGTTAATAAGTAATTATCGGAATTGAAAATTTTCGGGAAAATGATAATACCTATTCGTTGGATTTTTGTCTTTTGATTTAAAGTCAAACTTTTTATTCAATTTAAAAATTACGTTTCAAGGCTATAATAATAGTTATCAAATAGTTTGAAGTACATTGTTGTTAAGTATTTTCATTAGTTGATTCACTGTTCTACAATCACCCTGCATCCTAACTGCCTAACACACTATTACTCTCAATTTGAATAATTTTGAAGCATATTGCTAATCCATTGCTCCATATGCTCGAAAAATCATGTCTGCTCATCAACGTAAATAACGGAATGAATGTTGTTGATTTGTCAAAATGAAACCCATTGCTACTGATAGCGTGTTACGTAATTACCCTGCAGGTTGTCAATACAATCTTCTATTCAGAAGCAAATCAAAGGTAGTTTTGTATTGAACATAACAATGTCATAACTCGTAGCCTTGACTTTCATGTTTTAACAAAAGCCTATGTTTTTAGTCATTCATAAAATGTGGTTTAGGTTTCTGACACAGTTTCAAGTCCAACGTGAATGGATGGATTGTTTAGGTTGAAAAGTGATATAACATTATATTAACTTGATTAAAATAATGTGATGAGGATAAGTACTATCTTCGTGTTTATTAATTTGATAAAGTGACCCAAAACTTCTTTATTGTGACGGTCATTACGGAGCCCATTTTAAGTATCATAAACATATTTTATTTCACATAAACCTACATGGCACGGCACATATGAAACGTTAGGACCTAGGTGCACGGTTCCAATTGGTCCTATAAACTAGAGCCGGCAAGAAACTAACGGTTACTATTTTTAAAATAATTGGCTAGTGGACGTTTACAGGTCAGCTTGCTTACTACAGTGCTTTCTCAGGTTATTTAACCTCTAATTTTGCATCACAGTGTCAACATAAACTCGTTGCTATAAGGATGCTGGGAGACGTAAATTAACGTTCACAAACTAAACTTTTAAGTTCAGTGCATCTTTTTCTTTCTACTTCATTAATAAAAGGACAGAAGATAAATATTAGTTTAGTCCTGTCAAATTAATCAGCGCTGGACGTAAATTGACGTATTTTCAGTAGCCAATTTTTTAATCACGTCTAAACTTGTCTATGGAGTATCTTAATTTGACAGGACTAAACTAATATTTATCTTCTGTCCTTTTCATAATGTAATAGAAAGAAAAAGATGCACTGAACTTAAATTTAGTTTAGTTTGTGAACAAGGGAATCGGGAATCGGGAACCTAAAATCATATGATGGCTTATATGATTTTAGGTCACCAGGACTGAGAAGAGTCGTAAGGGCCGTGACTTACGTTTTGTGGGTCGTGGCTTCATTATGCAGGCACTTTACTTTGTGCAAATTATTTCGTCACCACTGCTCTCAAAACGGTGAAGGAAAACATCGTGAGGAAACCGGCATGTCCTAGGATCAAAAATACGAAGGCATGTGACATCCGCCAACCCGCACTCGTGGACTATGGCCCACTTTCCTCTCAGAGAAGAGGCAGCAGTGGACATATTATGGGCTGTTTATGCTATGCTATGCTTACGCTCCAGGACCGTTTTAGTTATATTTGTAACTGTAGGAACCTAGTTTTTTTGACAGCAGGTTTTCCCTTCTATAACATGGAATTTTAAATCATATGAAGTGGGAATTTCATTTTTATTCACAAAGACACAACTATTACAATATGCAAGCTAAAAATAATACCATTACCACCTTTACATTTAGTACCTTTTTATCTTAATAAACTTCCAGAAGACTTGCAAACATTATACAAAACTAGTTCGAAAAGTAATAAGTACAAATTAAAGCGTTTCCTTACACAAAATATCTCCTAATGTATGATATGTTTGTATTAATGTACCTATCAATTAATAGCATTGTTAAAAAAAAATTGTATGAACGACTCGCCAACATGCAGACAAACCCTTAGAGGTTGTCGTTGTGTGGCGTAAACTAAATGTGTATTAAGTGTTTTAGAAAATAAAATAAATAAATAATATAAATATGTATATATATATTACATACAAGTATATAAAAAATAATAAAGAAAAAGGCAGGAGCTCATTGGACATAAAAAAATTCGTCCGCATCGCTGTCAATGGGATAAGTGCCCAAAAGGCTGGCAGCATTACAACGTTGGATGGCAATGCTGATTCTTTGGGCTAAAAATAGGCCAGCCCTCTGGTCACGTGAAGAGTCAACCAACCGCTTGGCGATGTCCCGAAATATTTGATGAGCACTCGGACCTATGGATATTCTTACATCCATCGGCCCTAGTGCGAATTATACTTTACGATCTCTTAACAGTCATATAATGCTAAAAGTTGAATCACTGCACCCAGTTAGGTTCCCAGCACCAACTTTTTTGCATCATAACTGGTACATTCTATAATTGAACGTTTCAACGGATACTTTTTTTCTATCATCCTCTGAGACAGATGTGGGACAGGATACAGAAAATTGCTCAATTTGAGTCACGTAACGTTATACCGATGTATCGAGTTCTCGTTGACACGACATTTTTTTCTAAGATAGAATGGTGCATGTGTCTTTGGCATTGCACCGATTGGTATTCTGATCAACGAGCTTTAGTAAAAGGAAGGCTGAAGTAGATTTTCTTGAAGGTGACGTCTGGTAAATTCAGTTCCCAAAATATAAAACGTGGATAGGACAATACGACAATAAATTAAATCACTGACAATACTAATCAAAAATCAACTCAGCCTATCGCAGTCCACTGCTGGACATAGGCCTCTCCCAGACTGCGCCACAACACTCTGTCCTCCGCCTTCCGCATCCAGTCTATCCCAGCACAATACTAATGCATAGGAGTATTTTGAAACTATCAAATAAATCCTAACATCGAAAAATAGTAGTGATGGGCCGACTACGGGTTATGCCAATTTTTTGCTACATCGAATTTTTGTATTCTAGTCTAGACTAGAAAAATCATTAGATATACGAAGTTTTATTTATTTTCGCACTGTCGTCTCCACATATTGTGGTAATCCAGTAAAATTACTGACATTGTGAATGTTTTCAATTCATTTTTGGTGACGCAATGCATTTACTTGACCAGTATTAACTTAACGCTCCAAGACTGCCAGTGAATAACAAAACGGTTGTAATTTGAGAATGTAATTAAAATACGTGTAGTATTTTATTTCAATAAATTCAAATTCAAAATATTTATTTGCCAAAAATAAATTGTTCAACAAGGGAAGATATTGAAGTCTAAAAGTTATTGTATTCTGCCTGCAAGCAAGCGTGCAAATTACATTCAATAATAAAGTCATTCATTTTCACATCGTACAAATTGTAAACATTCAATAAATAAAAAAGAGACCAAACCAAAATAACATTGATGCATTTCAATACTTTAAATTGTCCGATTCTAAAAATTAACAAAAATAAAAAATGTACAGACGCCAGCACATCAAGCCAGTAGTAGCTTGTTGTGCTGGGGTCTGTACATTGTTTCAAAAAAATCTGTCTGATTTCTTTAATAGATTTTCAACTCTATCGCTAAAGTATAAGGTTCAAAGTTGATTGGGAAAATCTGACAGTTTCGGGTAGCTTGATGTGCTGGCGTCTGTACAATAAATTCAAAAGTCAATAATTAAAATTAAAAATGTCAATCAAATAAATTTATATGTTAATAAAAATGAAATGTAAAATGATTTTAATCATTTAATTTTTAATCTAATTATTATAATTTAGCTAAAATTATAATAATTTAAGTTGACAGATTATAAAAATTGACAAAAGTTAAAAATGTAATAAAATAACAATAAAATGAAGAATCATGGCGAGATCCTTACATTAATTTATACCAAAAAAAAAAGTTCATTTAGCGGGTTCAAAATACATATTTTCCAATGTTGAGAATACATTACCAGGAGTAGCTTGATATACTTATCATATTTTTAAGACCCCGCATAATTAAAATATTTCGAAATGAAAATATCAGTTTTATTTTTCATCTCGCTGCCCGTTTTGAATTTATAAAAAAAAAAGATTAAGTATCAAGTGACAATAACGGATCTATCATACTACATCTACATATTGATATGAATAGTGGCGGCAAAAATATTTTTTGGCTGTCAACTAAAGGTAAACAAAAATTGCTTATAGCATCAAAACTGGACGTGCTAGATAAATTCTGGTTACATATTTGAATTTAGCGTGTCGATATGTATCAAGGCCACATATACATAGTTTTGCTCTTATTTTGATGCCGACCAGTGTAACCAGCTCAAAAACCATATTTGACGGAAAAGCATAAATAAGAACGTTCACGAGAATACTTAGACTTCAACTGGGACACGACTATATTTTCAGATGAAAAGATATTTAAATCATGCCAAAAAGGGAGACTTCATTTATGGCGTAGGAATAATACACGATGGTGTGAAGAAAACAGTCTCCAACAAAGAATCAGGTTGAATCACCGTTCATATGTGGTAATAAAAGTAATATAAAAATTATACAACGTGTAACGTTAAATGCGCAAAACCTGAAAATAGTTTGATCAGAATAACGAGCAGAATTAATTGAACCACTTTTTAATATAGGTCACATTTAGTTTCAATCTTCTTTTCGTAATGAAAATGAATATTTAAGCTATAATCGCAATAAGTCCTACTAAATACGATTTGTTAACTTTAAGGTATGAGACAGGCAACTTATAGTTAAAACTAACTCACTGATCACTGACAAAGAGTAGTACTACTGAATAATTTAATTGTATTGTGACAACGAGTCCGCATTTTTATATTTACGTGGGTAGGTTTGCGTAGATTTGCTAGTTGTGGTTTGTTAGAGTACCCACGCACAGTAGTAATTAAAGCACAATATTATTATATTACTAAGTTACAATATCTAAAGCCCGTCTATCGTAGTTCACTGATGACCTACTTTACTCCAATTATTTTTTATTTATGAGAAAATAAACTGTTTTAACTAGAACTTTATGTATGTATACTTTATAAAATGATTACGAATAAACATTTTGTAATCCTTAATTAACCCCATATTTCAATAACTACATAATTCCAAAAAATCATATTACATTATTATTTATTTAATTAATAGCACATAAATGTACAGATGTATGATGTATGTATTCTCGTTTATTAATTTATCGAATAATAAAAGAGCAGACGAAGATAATCGTTGACAGGAAAAATAAAAATCTCATCTCGAGATTGGAACCCAGACCTATAAATATGTTGCATAATCCAATACGTTACGCTACCACCTATCGGAACGTATTATAACATTGTCAATTTTAGCAATCTTATGAACCGACCAAGGTCATACGTAATTACGTACGATGCATGTGTGAAAAAGCGATGGTATGTTTTTTGTTTCATTCGATGCCAGTGTATGAATTGTAAGGTATGCGTTCGGTGTTAATACATCACTTATACACACATTTGTCGGTATGGCCTGTACCGCAAGTTCACAGCAATACAATCCTTAAGGTGCTAGTGCATTAATGACCGCTTACTGTACCCTGTATGTACAGTAACGGTGGAAGAATTTTACTTTATTAAAGAGAGATTTACAGCTATCTAAAAACCATGCCTTATTTATGACCCGGATACAACGTTTTTGGAGCTTGAAAACTCTGTCGGTATCGGTCAAATTACCCCACATGATAAGTCCATAGCGTAGGACAGATGACATACAGCAATGGTAAGCTGAAAGAGCAGCAAAAAAAACAGCAACAGAAACATTTTGCCGTAGCTTTTTTAATGCAAACACAAAGCTATCAAGTTTGTGACATATATGTTCCATATGGCTTTTCCAATTGAGATTTTTGGTTTTTGTTTTTTTGTGATTTTTGTCCTAAGAATTTTATTTCATCCACTTTTTGTACTTTTTCGTTTATTTAGCTAATATCTTAAGCTAATAGTTTAAACGACTCGAACGACGCGGAGTCGAATAGTTTACGAGTTAAATTCTATTAATTTGGTCTTGCTAACATTTGTATTTCTGTCATTATTTGCCATCTAACTAATTATAGCTGACAGGGTCAGCTTCTCTTCGGTAACTTATTTGTAATAGATTTTATCCTGATACTTTATAATTACTGTCGTACCTTCTGCAAAAAAAATACGTTTTTGCAGAGTGGCCTCCGGAAGATCATTTATGTAAAATAAGAAAAACAAAAGACGGAGAATGCTACCCTGAGGCACACCACATTTATTTATTATTGGTACTGATTTAAATTTCTCTTTAGAATATAATTCTGTCACGTTTCTTTATAACTTTGGATATCTCTGTATGTTGCTTCCTATTTCTTAAATAACTAGATCCATGCATAGGCTTTGCCCCTTTTGCCGTAGAAATCTAATTTGTTTAATAGCTTAGAGTGATTAAAGAAATCAAAGGCCTTACTCATATCTACAAATAATGACACTGCTGCAGTGCTATTCTGTAAAAATCTCACCGTGAGAACTGGGGTGAAGTGAGCGGGAAGTGAGCTCTGTCATTACCTAATGCTCTACCATTAGGGAATGACAGTAATTAACACTATTAAGTGCTCACTTCACTTATGATTTCACGGTGAGATTTTTACAGAATCAACCGGCTGGATTGCTATTGTTAATATTTTCTGTTACAAGTAAAAAAAAAATAATAAATAAAACAAAATAATAAATAATAATAGTAATAAAGTTGAAAATGGCAAGAGCAGTTGAAAAACTTTACGGTAACCAAACTGCTCTTTGCATAATATGTTATGTGTACTGAGAAAATTATTTAACCTAATATGCATTGTCTTCTCAAAAATTTTAGATATAATGGGTACATACATTTCTCGTTCGTACAATTCTTTTGCATCTACAAAATGACTGAGACTTCTTTTAAGTCCTGTCTAAGTCTATACCCGAGCTAAAATAAAATGCAACAGCATTGATCCAGGCTAACTTTCGTTCAAAATTAGAACAACTGTAGAAGTCTAACAACTTTAAAATAAAAGTTGGGACTCTCGGAATAGGAAAAAGATGTGTAAAAGTAAGGTAAGGACTTTAAATGGTATTTGTTAATATGCGCCGACATGTCTATTTTTTAAACAGGTATTTAAATTATTTTTTGTTTAGTTTGTTTTATTGAAAGGAACAGCAAACAGTTACATTATAGGAACTTAAAACTCTGAACTTACAAATTTGACCATGATTATGTCTGGACTTTAAAAGAGACTGTTACCTCTGAGTTTCTCTCCTTTCTTCTCAGAGTAGTCAGATAGGAAACACCCACCTCATCTAGCCTTATTTTTTTATAATACTCGTATGACGTGTAAAAGTGATTCCGATATCCTGCTTACAGAATAAATAATTTCATTTCACTTCGTAACGAATTTAATAAAAAACGATTATACATAGGAATAGCATTGTTTGAGTCTTGGTTACTCCAATAAAGAAAAATTCTATTCTATTCTATAACCCACAACGCTGTCTACAGGTGAAAAGCTTAGACGATTTAAGATACTTCAAATACAGCTGATAATAACGTCATGTTTATTTACAAAAGTTACTATTTCCATTTCTATTTTCACCCATCATTTACTAAATACTCATTAAATAACTTCAACCTGAAAAAATACACTAAATAATAATCCCAAGATAGCTATAAATTATAACTTCATTGCAGCCGTGCCCTCTTTGGGGGCCCAGTACTGAAATAGATTGGTGTTGGGTCCCTTTCAAGGACATGGTCTGGAACACGTGCGGTGGACAGTTAATGTTACAATTTCTTTGAAGATTTTGGTTAACTTTGATAATATAAGGAAAGGGTTTTTTTTATTGAGAATATGTTATGACATGATCAAATTAAGCGTTATAGTGGGTAACGACAGTAATGACTGTAAAAGTCATAAACGTAGTTTAGATTTGATAATTATAATTTGGAAAACTTATACCTAAATGTCGAAATGCGAAACTGAAGTCAACTTTTTGGGAATTCTTTGGAGGGCTAGAAAACAATAATTATAAAGTGAAAGCGAAATCGTTTAAAATCAGGCTAGGCAATCAAGATCAGATAAACATAAGAAATAATCAGATGATTTTAGAGCAAGAAATCAGGGCGAAGGCGATCCATGAAGATTTGGCACCATCGGACTTCCACCTGTTCCAAATTAAAAAAAACACTTGGGTGGCCAGAAATTTTCCGCAAATGATGAAGTCGAAGTATCGTTGGACACCTATTTTGACTCATTGGAACAATCATTTTTTTTCAACGGTATAAAAGCTCTGCAGGGGAGATGGAATTAGTGCATTGAACTTGACGGTGATTATGTATAAAAATAAAAATGTAATTAATTAGGTATGTGTTTGTTTTCTTGGTCAGGCCGAGTACTTTTCAATCCACCCTCGTACTATTAATCCTAAACAAATCAAGTCACCAACCAGTAACAAGTAGAAAACCCGTCAGTCACAGAGATACGTTTAAAATTATTTATTTGCTTAGCTTGTCATGACGTAGTCTCAGAGCCATGACCGTCTCAAATTGAAAGTATGAACCACGACCCACCCTAATACCGGGCTATTTCTGTCCCGGGCAAGCAACAACCCACTTATTGGGCGCACCTCTAATTTTAGCATTTATGGGCAAACATTTATTTTTAAATGGCACTTTTTATGTCGACCTTATCCAAGGTGTGAAGTCCAAACGCTGAGTAGTGTCTATTTCTTTGTAGGGCTTGGAGACCTCTTGAAGTAATGAGGGTAAAAACCTCGGAAAACGGAGGAAGTACGCTTTGCGTTTGCGCTCTGCCCAGTTTTGAAATATGTCCCTTCGACAGGGATTGTCTTATGGATAATAGTTCATCTTATTAGAGTAGATTTTTGTACATAGTTTTTTTTTTTAATTATCAAGGCAATTATCTTTAAAAAAAAGTGTCACATAAAATATTCAGGTTTAAATGAAATTCTAACAAAAAAAAATACTGTCGAATTTATGAATTTCTCATTATCTTATATTTTCTGGCGATTCAGTAATAAATACTTGCATACAAAACTAATATTAGTAAAATTAACATTGCTCACACTTCAATTTTTCAAGCTGATTTTCAGTTTAAATGTATAACATTATTTTAAAAAATATCTACCAAACTCGGTCTTAAGACTGCCTTACAGAAGGTACTAACATGTAGTTACAGACGCCAACACATCAAGCTACCCGAAACTGTCAAATTTTCCCAATCAACTTTGAACTTAATGCTACAGCGATAAAGATGAAAATCTGTTAAAGAAATTTGACAGATTATAGCAGGTTGATGTGCTGGCATCTGTACAAAAAATTTCATATTCTTTTTTTTTATACAAAAACGTTGCCCCACACTAGGAATTTCTCCTGTATTGTAGGTGCGTTTTACAAACATTTAAACTCACATACACAAACAGCCAGACCCGGAACAACTACTTGTAGGTCATACAAATATTAGTTCCGTGCGGGAATCGAACCCGCGACACGCTGCGCAGCAGTCAATAGCTTAACCACTGCGCCAACCGTGCCGTAATTCGTACCTAATTCTTTGTGAAGTAGCTAACGCTAAACCGCGCAAAACGTCTTCACATCTACAAAACATAAGACATTAGGACATTATCAGTGATTTAGGGACAGTACTGCGTTACATCGTTGTTTATGAACGATGTTAGGCGCTAATTAGGATGAATGTGTACCTCCAGGTGGGAACGCGCCTACGATACACCTAATCAAGTGCCGAGCCAAATAAGTCAACGGGTTTTTGCGGTAGTGATGGGTCATGATACTCCATGAAATTATCGATATGTCAAAATAAAAAAAATAAAAAAAAAATTACAGAGTTTGGACAAGGCATTATAACCAGGTACTGAATTTTTACAAGTATATTTCTTTACGTGTATCTCATCAAAAAAAGAACAAAAGGAGTTGCACAAAATGACCTTTAGTAAAAAAAGAAAGCTAAAAAAGCTACAAGAAAACAAAGTTACAAATCTTTAATCATTAAAATGGTCATTATTCGTATTTTCTTGTGTGAAAGAAACGAAGAATTATATTAACTCCAGTCTACTGAGGTACAGTCCAGTGCTTAAAAGTCGACCAAGTTTCGTAGCGTACACATTTATTTTAGTAAACCTTTTCTTCAGAAGCCCGCGGTTACTCTTTATCGATAAACCTTTATCCCACCACTAAACCTCGGTGCGCTACCTAAAGTTAGTAGCTAGCAATAAATGCAGGCCCGCCAACGTAACAATAAATTTAGAAGAGACTTCACATTTATTCGGAGAGCTGCCTCGATGACCTTTGCGCTTACCATTGTAATTAGCTGCCATATGTCAAATTAGCGTCGGTGAACTGTCATGGGTTGCGGCGAAATTGTACGGTTTCGAAGGATATTTATTTATTTATTATTTATTAAAACTTTAGGCACAAGTAAAAAAAGTACTGTACAAAGGCGGACTTAATGCCTGAGGCATTTTCTACCAATCAACCTTAGGGTGATGCAGAGACAAAATATGGTAGGTGTAACATACGGGATAGATATCTGGAAAATGACTATACAATACAATAATTAATAACAATACATAGATAGATACATATATACATACATATAAACAAAATGAACTGTCTGGAGAAAAATGATCAGTAGAGGAGAAAACGAATCCAGCATTGGGATGTTACGGCCAACTTCTGACGGATATGTTTTAAAGTTTAGCTTTAAATGCACATACACACATAAAGTCATGCCTTCTTTCCATAGGAGTAGGCAGCAACCACAGAATGCCACCTGCTACGATCCTTACATTCCTTTTGTTTCGTTTACGGTCATATACAACGTGTAACGTTAAATGCGCAAAACCTCAGACACCCCATCTGATTTTTAATTCAATTGACCTATTTTACAGAGAAAATAAGTCATAAAAAAAATTGTAAGGGTTTTATGTGCTGTTTTATTTTTACTGGCCATTCTGATCGTTTCTTGCGTCTGCGACGACGCGTTATGGAGGGAGGAGTCGTCACCGGGCCGCTGCGCCGCGCTGACATCGCGATGCTTGACCTATTAATAAATAGACACGGCAACGTTTTTAATGATTTTTTTTTAATGTGAACTATATTAAAAAGTGGTTCAATTAATTCTGCTCGTTATTCTGATCAAACTATTTTCATGTTTTGCGCATTTAACGTTACACGTTGTATAAGCTAGCTAGCTAGCTGGCTATCTTAAATCTCTTGTGAAAATGGCTTAGTTTGAACTAGAATTGCAGGATTAAAAGATTCAAAATTAGCATCTTTCAGCATCTACCTATGCTTTCGCAATCTGTTGTGTGGTATCCCAATACGAAGCAGACAGGGCATTAATTACAATTATTTTAATAGATCAACAAGTCCTGCCGTGCGATTCTGTAACCATCTCACCGTGAAAACTTGGGAGAACAGTGACGAGTGAGTCGTCAATAGTCTCAATACCTATCATCAGAATGACTCACAGCTCACTCTAAGCTCACTTCACCTTAGTTATCACGGTGAGAATTTTCCAGAATCGACCGGCTGGCCTTAAAAAACACATGTAGATACATGCATTTAGACAAATTTATCGAAGAGAGATACGAAGGTCGGCGGATAAAAAGTAGAAAATGGGCATTCTTAAATTAAACAACGAGGTTGTGTATCAAGTTAACTAATTATCTTTAATAATAATAATTAGAAGTAGTCGACGGAGCCCCGCTTCGCGGGGCCCCTATTTCCGCGTGCAGGGTTTAAAGGAACCTAACACGAACCTAACACGAAGGAGGTTAATATTAGTCGCCATGTCATTATTTTTAGTAGCAAATAGTTAGTCGCCCTTTTAAGTTGTTAGTTGCCTGGAAAATAATATTCCTATTAAAAATAGCATACATAAAGTCTGCCAAACTACATAACAGTTTGTCGGCAGTTGTGGTGTTGGCTTACAAATTTTGAAATTTAAAAGGATTGATTGTGCTAAAACTTAATTATGCTAAGTAAACTATAAAACAATATACGTAGGTATATTGTTTTATAGTTTGGTATATTGTTTAGTTTGGTATATTGTTTTTTAGAGTCGAGATCAAAAAACTTATATTTTACAAAAAACATTTTCTATGAACACAGTGAGAGGTAATGTTTTTGGAGAACTTTTTTAAGACGGTCCTTAGTCTTGACACGCTTTATCGGTCTTGGGGGTAGCTCATTCACTAACGTTGGTACTACGTACCTTCTTGTGCGCTTACAAAAGTGGTTTGTTATTCTGGGAATAGCAAGTGTCTTCTTCTTAGATAAATTATAAAGAGGAAAGATTTTATTGTTTGTTTGAATTGAATAGGCTCCGAAACTACTGGACCGATTTGAAAAATTGTTTTACCATTACAAGCCGACCTTATCCCTGATGAACATAGGTTACTTTTTACCGCGGCAAAATGCTTCATTCCTATGAGAAAACGGGTAATAGGATTTAAACAGCGGGAATTCCGAATTCAACGCAAACGAAGTTGCGGGTGGACGCTAGTCTTAGCTAAACAAGTTGGGTTGGGGACTTCGTTTTCACTTAGTATTCTTTAGAATAGAATAGAATATAATACTCTTTATTATGTACACCATATAGATTACAGACATAAATAATAGAAATTTTACACAGGGTGACACAATGGGCGGTCTTATCGCTAAGAGCGATCTTTCTACTACTCGATCGATCTTCTTTACTACTTTTTTTCTTTTTGCTCAGCTCCTAAGTAGTCCTAGCGTGATGTTAAACCGCCTAAAGCCTTTCTCAAGGATTGGGCTATCAAATACAAACAAGTATTTTTCAAATCCGACTGGTAGTTTCAGATTACCGCGTTCAAACAAACAAACAAACAAACTCTTCAGCTTTATTGTGAGTATAGATTTCCAAAATCGGAATTATTCTCACCCCTATTCCTAGAATTCTAGTAGTTAGATTTATATTGTATTTCTTGTTTCAATAAGTACACTGACAATCCAGAAAGTCAGAGGTTATCTGCAATCAAATGTCACCCGTACCTTTAGAGCCAATAGGTATAGATTGAATTATTTTAGCTTCAACTTTATGATTAAATCAGCGGTATTTTATAGTGGTATTTGTGAAATGATATGTTTCAGACGACCTAAGTCATCCCATCTCGTGTTAATCGTAAATTACTTTACAGATACTTAAAATATGTACAGTAATTTAAAGACGAAAAGGTCAGACAACGAAATGATATTGTAATGGTAAAAAATATAATGAAATAGTGCCTATAGTCGAACAGTTTAGTTCAGTTTGGCGAGCAAAACGTCTTAAGTTCGAACCCTATCTACACTACTGACGTGGGCTCACTAGAACAAGAAAATTTACTTTCTGCTTTCAGAGGCTAACACTGTAATTTTAACTTTAATTGTTTTGCGATTGTGGACGGACCTATAAACAAACTACTTGACTTAGCAGATTAAAAAAAAAATAGTCAACGTATTTTGAAGACTGAACCTACGCATTATTATATCGTGTAGGTAGTCATAATCCGTAGGTACTTTTTTATAATCTCGAACTTCTCACATAATATATTTTGACATATACTAGGCTGTTCGATAAGTTATGTCGCTCGATTAATAACAGTTTTTTGGGATGCAAATGGAATTTTGTTTGTGGATTACCTCCAAACTGGTAAAACAATAAACGCAGATTATTATTGTTACCTTTTGGACCAACTGGATGTAAAACTTCGTGAGAAAAGACCTGGCTTACAGAAGAAAAAAAACATTTTTCATCCAGATAACGCGCCCGCTCACACAGCTCAAAAAAACATCGCGAAAATCAGTGAATTAAAGTACGAACTATTGTAACATCCACTCTATTCGCCAGACTTGGCTCCCTCTGACTTCTGACTGTTCTCACAACTCAAAAAAATCATGCGTGGAAAACGATTTTCATCGAACGAAGAGGTAATAGCAGCTGTGGGAGAGTATTTCCACTGTCTTCCGGATTCTCACCTCAGGGACGGAATCCATAACTTAGAAGATCACTGGAACAAGTGTAAGGTTCAAAGAGATTATATTTAATAATAAAATGTGTTTCAAACCACAAAATCGGTTTTTCTTAGCGAACGACAAAAGTTATTGAACAACCTAGTATATACCTATTTAGTTCAAGGTTCTATTGCGATGCATCTGGTGACAGGTTGATAATTGCTAACTTCTTTGGCAGAGGTTAACTATACCGTTATTAGCGTTTAATTGACGACTGTACTAAAACAAGCAAACGTTGTTTTAATCCGTTTATTTCTGTCGTATGATTATTAGGGTTGAAAAGAGTTGATTGTTTACGAATGCGGCCTGATAGAACAAAATGCAATAGAACAAGGTTTACCTTAAAGACGACGATTTTGAAGACTTTAATGGCAATATCATGCGAACATTTTAGTTAAGAAAAGGCTAGGAAGACGATGAACGGTAATTATATTTTCTTTCATTTTCGTTATACTGGAATCACAGTCACGCGGCTTTGACGAATATTGTTATATATCTCCCCGTGGCTAAATAATAACAGCCGCACAGGTCGATCGATCAGGTTAAGCTACGCTTGCCGCGGTTGGTCTGTGGATGGGTGACCATCTTTACATACCGAGACCCCTCCGCGACTCGGAAAGCACGTTAAGCCGTTGGTCAAGGCTGTCATTCGTAGATCTTTGACAGTCGTTACGGGTAGTCAGAAGCCCGGAAGTCTGACAACCAGTCTTACCACCCAGTAAATGCGTTTTGGAGGTCAGATAGGCAGTCGCACCATGTAAAATACTGGTATTCAGCTGCATCCGGTTAGACTGGAAGCCGACCCCAACATAGGAAAAGGCTAGGCAGATGATTTGCACCCAAAAATCAAAAGAAAACCCTTCGTTTGTAATGTCAGAGAAATGCATCGTTTATGAAATTGACATACTACATCAAAGAATGTCAATTTGTGTTGATTTTGTGATTCGAATATACAGACAATTTAATTTTCCAAACTATTTTCCCTGACTTCATAAATGAATCTCATGTCAGCTCCTCTATAGACTTTTTATTTTTCAAAGAAATTAATGTGTTTTTTCTTATATGATTTCCTTGCACGTACCTAATAGCAATAAAATGTAGGGCAAGGTTTAAAAAAATAGTCATTAGCCTAATGATTTCAAAGTAAGCAAGCTATGATGTAAGCTATGCAAAGCAAACGTACTCACACCCACGCGGCAAGCTGAGGAATATTCTCACAGCGTTACTCATCAGTTAGTTGCAACACCCAATAACTTGAGATTGTTAATAAAGAGCCAGCTATATGTACCAACTTTGTATGAAATCTGAATATAACTACCTACTAATAAGGGCTGTTTGTCTGTTAAATGAGGTAACATATTGAAATAGTTCAAAAGGCGGATTCCACAGAAAGATAAACAAGGAGCATCAAAAATGAAGACCACGGTAGAATAGAATAGAATACTCTCACGGTCTCTTTCTCTGTCTATCTCTTAACGATATGGTAATAGAGATTTCAAAACCCCAGCAGATAGACAATCGTCTTAGAAAACCTTTGATGACCCCTCATCAAAGGTTTCCTAGGACGCTTGTCGCGTGTACGCATCTCCATGCGTCAAAAGCTTAGGTATACGAAGAGAAGTTAAAACCTGTGTGAACTTTCCAGCAGTAACGTGTGGTTGGCATTTATTTGTTTAGGATCTCCAACAAAAGATATACACAACATCAGGTATTAAGTAGGTGTACTCTTTCACTTACAGGAAATCACAGCATGCACAATAAAATGCACATTATAGTGATGAATTCAAAACAAAAGAATTAATCATTATCAGCATCATCCACTGACCGACTTTACCTACGGCTGAGCTTAGGTCTCTCTTTCCATGTGCCAATCCTGGCTCCTGTGCCAGCCTCATCCAGGTTCTACTCGTGATGGTAACAATGTCGTCCGCCCAGTTTGCTGCCAAATACTACTCATGGTCATCATCCACAGTCTGACTTCACCCACAGCTGAGCTTAGGTCTCTCTTTCCATGTGCCAATCCCCACGCTCCTGTGCCAGCCTCATCCAGGTTCTACTCGCGATGGTAACAATGTCGTCCGCCCAGTTTGCTGCCAAATACTACTAAACTCGTACTAATTGGACTAACAAAGGAAATACCTACTATAAATCGGCTTTTTTCTAACTTCCGTCGATAGCTTCCGTGCCTTTTATTTTATTTTTATGGACGCTAATATAAATAATATTCAAGGTCTTTCCAAGTGCTGAACTTCGTGATACAAAATCATAACAGTTTTCAAGAGTCATGGTCTTCTTTCGATATTAATACGAATACCATTATTTTTTAATAATTCAGATAGTAATTTTCTTGAAGGTTAACCAGAAGTACAAACGGAAGTAAGTATTTATGAGTACCCTTATTTTTATTGACAGCATTATCGGCTTTTTAACTTAGTTTCCTCTTTTTTGATGATATCCTGACTGTTCCAGTATAAATTAGTATTAGTACCTACAGTACGCGATCGAAGCAAATAATTTTGACATACATTGTAAATTTTAACATAATGCAGCACCTAAACGTGTAAACGCGCGCAGTCGTTACATGTGTTCTAAAGACTCATAAAGGAACACTACTTGTCGTTGTGATCTTGTGGTCCTAACTGCATTCATCTACAGTCTTCTTTTATTTTCGTTGCTTATATATTTATTTAGTAAGTATGTATTTATGTATCCATAATTTTGGATACGTATATATACGTGCGTCTGTTTTAGTGTATTGTATACATGATATTTGCACCAACGACAGCCCTATTTTATGTCCACGAAAATCACTGTCCGTTCCAAGGTTGCTTGTAAGAGATCGCAGAAAGCGACAAGGCCGCCCATTGTATATTTTGTAGCGTTTGATGTATTTTTTTTTATGTTGTGTATTTTTGTGGTGTACAAAAAGGTATATATATAAATAAATGAAGACCTACGCTAACAAGCTAAAATTGCCGACGAAATTATGTAAGTACAAATGAAGTAGCTTTTGTAGTAAAACATGAACCACTTTCCTTTCTGTAAATCCCTCAGGATGATTAAGGAACTGGATAAGATTATGGCTAGCCACTTCACCACAGCCCTAGATGTCTTCTTGCATCTAAATTGAGCAAGTTTCGCGATCTTCAACGAGCAAACCCATACAAATGTATACCTCTGAACAATGTATGTGCGTACTAATACCATCAGTATTGTCTGCAAATCCAACATCTTGCATCGATGACTTACTATTGAATCTAGGAATTTGATATTCAAAGGCCCAAACAACTTGAACTTTGAGGTACCTGATAGGAATCAGGCTACTGGCTAGCCTGACTTCTAATTTTGATAGATTTGCCCAAGTTTTAATAGGGCATTAGTTAAGGGAAATATTTATTTGACCCCCTAAAAATTTATTGGCCTTCTTATGATGGACGACTTTTTAAATGAATCTGTTAAAGTACACTGACAGAGACACAATAGAGGGTTTATTGTTAATATCTCTGGGCGCGTTTAGTGTTCCGCAAAGTATTAATGAACCTCTAAAAGTTTTTTGCGTTTCTAATGATGTAAAACTTTTAATAATCAAGCCTCCTTTATTTTTCCGGGTTTTTTTATCAAATTGTCGCAGTAAGCTAAGGTACGCCGACTAAACGGATATGGTTAGGTTGGAATTGTGACTAACCACTCCCGAACCAAATTGGTCGCAGTAAATCACATAGCCCGCACCCCGAAATGGGTTAGGTTAGATTAGAACTGTAACCAAC